>CM033474.1:155627389-156227389 GCA_019447015.1 Hymenochirus boettgeri
TGCTTATTTGTGACTTACTGCTTACAGCATTACTCACTTGGTTACTAACTGGATGTATTATATGGCAAGCTATCTGAGGAAAATTGTCTAATGACGGGACTATACTATCCAAATTTGGTACCAGGTGCTAGATAGTATTTTAAGCTGCTTGTTGGGGATGCCCGATTTTATTATAAGAGTGTTTTGATAAGGTGTTTTAATGTTTCAATAAAGTATATTATATTACTATTTTATTCCCTTCTCTCCTTGATGGTATACATTGTAAGGGGTTGTGTGACTGATTTAAATGTATCTTTGGGTCCCCAGGGAGGTGAGTGCTGATATAGGGGTCTATAGGGGCTATCCTTATTTTTTACTATAATATTAATGTTTTTCCCTAGCACCACCCACATAGGGGTCTCCCAGACCCGTTTTTTATATGAGGGAGCGCGCCTTTACATTATATGTTTTATATACTTACTAACTTTACTTGCAATAATAGATATGTTGTATTGCAATGTACTCTCTCTGTCCAGCAATGCATTTGTTGCCACAGTTCCTTCATTTGCATCCACTAAAAAGTTGTTCTCGCTGTCACCATTTGCATCAATAGAGTATCTTAGAGAAAAAAAAAGTATATGTAAGAAAATATAGTTATTGGATGTGATATGCTTTATACTCCAAGGATAAATAGAGTACATTGAAGAGAGAGAAGAGGCATTTGAGAAAGAGAAAACCATGTTTGTAGTGCAGACAGGTTAATAAGTTTTGTTTAGTTTTCAGTTCCTTAGGTGCTGACAGGTAAAATAAATGTGGAGATATAACTGTTACTGTTGATGTTTTGAAAAGGAACGTTTTAGATTTCCCCTTGACTAGTATAAATCAGATGAAATACATCAAGCTGGGAATACATTCTCATATCTGATAGAAGTAGCAAATTAATCAAAAAATACATCTAACATGTACAGTGTATAGGAATTCTTAATGTCCATAAAAGCTTGATTTCTTGATCCGAGGAGTACCATCATCAATCACAGCTTTTAGGAGAAATAAAAACACCCACAAAAGATTGTGAACAATTTGTGTTTTTCTGGCAAACGCTAAAGTACATTTTAGCAGACAAAATGCTGTATTTTCCTGAGCTGAGGAAAAAATCCATTTCCAGTTGCTCTGAAAAGCAGTGAAGTTATTAGAATGCAGATGCTTGCTTTTTGCGAAGAGAAGCTTTGAAATGATTATACACTGTAGATTTCCCAGAATCCACTTCTTTTATTGTGGCGTTGTCCTACTTCCTTAATCATAACTGCAGGCCGCCAATTGAGCAGCTATAATTCAATGTGATGGCTGTATCCTGTACAGCATGGTGCAATGCAATATCTGAAAATATAATTTTCCTAAGTTACACTGGGTACTTTTTGTAATGTAATGCTGCTTGTAATAAATTGTAATCTGTCATTCTTTACTCATTTGGAAGGTAAATAATAATAATAATAATAATAATAATAATAATAAAAAAATCAATTTAGCTGTTTGGCACTGGAAACGTTTTTTTTCCAAATCCTTGTTAGAAGTGTCCCATGGGCCTACATGAGTTACAACTATGGGTCTAGCAGAGCTTGACCTGTTTATGGGTTAGGGTTGACATGGTTGGGATCAGCACAGGTTGAGAGCACAGTAAAAAAAATATTTACAGGCCAAGGTAATAAAAGTTCCTACGGTATCAAAGGGTGCTAAATTTGCCCCAACCAATCAGATTAAGTTTGCCCGCTTACGCTCATACACACTAACTGCCTGCTTGCATCGACTAATATATATGTACTGCAGCAAGTACATGTCCGAACATATCCAACCCATATTATTCCAACTAAGTGCTTACCCTGAACTCCACCTACAATGGGGGGTTGTGCGGAGGGACACTAGGATATTGGACCACACCTGCTTAGAGATGGCCAAACTATATGGTTTGGTCCGTTTTCAAACTTTCGAACTTCAGAAGAAGTTTGAAAGTTCGAATTCGGACCCATTCAAGTCAATGGGGAAGTGATAGTTCGAAAAATCCGAGTAATTTAAACTAACAATGGTAACTTACTGTAAATGGCTGTGGCACCTGGGAAATGGTCTGGGGAACACTATATTGATAATTATATGGATAATATATTACTAGGTTATCATATGGTTATTATATGACTATATAACCTAGTAATATATCATGCATATAATAGTAGTAACTGGATAGTGTAGTGGTTAAAGGCACCACCTTTGACATGGGAGACCAGGGTTCAAATCCTGGCTGGGGGCAGCTATACAATTTTTGGATTATTATATTACCCTAGTAATATAATATCCTAGTTATATTATAACCATATGGTTATATATTACTAGGGTATATTAATAATCCAAAATTTGTATAGCTGCCCCCAGCCCGGATTCAAACCCTGGTCTCTCATGTCAAAGGTGGTGCCTTTAACCAGTACGCTATCCAGCCACTACATTATATGAAAAATATATTACTAGGTTATCATATGGTTATTATATGCTTATTATATTACTATATAACCTAGTAATATATCATCCATATAATGTATTTACAGTGAGGGTACATGTTTCCTTCTTGCCCCGAGAAAGAAGACTTCTTCTAGTGAGTAGTAAGGGTCTGAATATTTTTATCCTTTTCATTTTATATAACTGTTTGTACCTATATTATATGTCATTTTAATGTAACACCATTTTCTTTTATTTTTGTATTATATGCACTGTCCACCTTTTGGAATATTAAATCCAAAATGTATTAAGTGTTGTCTTTGATGCTCTAAAAGAACTCAGTTAGCCCCTTGTAAGTTTATTTGTGGTTGGATGATTTTTAAGTGTATGGGATGCTTTGCTAGAGTAAATACTAATTTGGCATGGTGGCAGCTATTACCAATTGATTGGTCAGATCACGTGCCCAGCAAACTGGCATTTGTGACAAAGACCTTGAAGATTTTATTTTATACTTTATTTATTGTTATTCCTAGTATAGTGTTAGCTAATGATTATCATTATTACCCCCTTTACTTTTTTGGAAGAGTGCCTCCCCCCCAAGAAGAGTTAATGGTGACTTGGGGCCTTTCTTGGACCCATTTTTATTTGTCTATTTATTGGTATTTTCACACCTAATAATGTGTTATACCGATCCTTTTTGGTGGGGTTTATCTTACCTATGTAATATATTTTTTCCAGCCAGGGGTGAGAAGGTGGAAGGTTGTGTAACAGCTCACAGTGCAACCAGGAAGCACCACCACTTATACCGGTGTAAGTTTGGATTGATTGCAGATAGAATCATGATTCTGGAGTAATTTTAAAGGTAGGAATGTGCTCCTTTTACAGGATATTTGTATGGAGAACACAGTTTTTCTTTGAATTGACTTCCAGTGACAAAACTTCAGAGGCCCAGGCCCCCTGCAGAGGCAGGCCCCTGTCACACCCACTCCCCAGCAGCAGGCATGATATCGCAACCCACAATTTTTAAACAGCATATGTTAGTAAAGGTGCGCACAACCAGCTCTTTAAAACACCGGTACTGGACAAGCAGTTGTTTAAAACAGCTGATCGTGTGCACCTTTATTTAGGTACGCACCATGAGCTGTTTAAAACCAACTGATCATGATACCAGTCCTAGAGATAGGGGGTCCCTCTAAGTGAACCCTGCTATCGTGGGGGCTGTAGTTATGTCACTGTTGTCCTCATTGCTATTTCTTATAAAGTACAGCTTACCACTTACTTTCAATACTTTTTAATTGTTAATATAAGAGAATTTAAACCAAATTTCTACACTAAACAAATTTCTCCTCTAAAACCACCAATAAACTGTAAAATCTTACTATAGTAGATAGTATTTAAGAAAATTTAACCCCCTGCAAAACTGGATGAAATGACTGTGTATATGTATAGTAACTGGCCACACCCCTGACCTCACTCACATGCTCCCTTAACTAATTTGTGCTGTAAAAGGATTGGCTAGAGGATACTAGTGGGTGGGACCAACTGTAACAAGTTTCTGCTGTATCTTAGGACTTGAGCATGTGTAAAGAACACAATGGTCAGTGACCAGACTGTGTGATACTGGGTTGCTGGGAAATAAAGCACAAACCCGATGTTATAAAGGTAAATTTCCCAACAAATGTATCAAAATAAGAGGCAAGACAGGGATTACTGCTTTTATATTAAGGTGTTGTTCTGAGGCTTAAGTTGTCCTTTAACTATTTACCAAATAATTTATTATATAAATATGAGCCCAAATTTTAACCTCTTTAAAGAAACGTAAACCTTACCTGCACAACAGAACCTACAGCACTTGGTAAACATTTCTAAACTATGTGCATGATCGTGTTGTAGTGCTTCCATTAATTGAAATATAAAGTTAAATTCTTTTTGTAAATCAAGGGTGGAATAAATATGTTTTTACATTGGAGAAACAAAACGTTTAAGTTTCTTCCATCCAAATAAATATATTTTTCTACATCATTTCAAATAAATGTGTTGCAGTGAAATCAATAAGGCCAAATTCTATTTTCCATACGTTTCAGGGTTTCATATTCATGATATTAATATTTTAACATCTGCTTCTCTGTTTTATCCTCCATACATTGAGCTGTGCACATTTATTGATCCAGAATGCCAAGCCCCTTTGTTGTCTTGAAAAACAACAGCCATGAAGCATGCATTTTAATATAAAATCTTCTGATATTGTTACTTTTGTCTTTGCTTTTTATAATAAACAGTATGAAAAAGGAGAACAAACATTTTTTTAATCCTAATGTGAAAGCTTTTCTCACCATAACACGTATACGTTGCAAGATTCTTCATTAGTACCTTTCATTTAAGTACTTGTACAAAGTAGATTTTATGAAGGCTTCCATGTAGTTACCAGTACAACTCACACTCCATGTAGTCTTAAAAAGAGCCTTGCTAACATGTGCACCTACAGTATTTGCCATGACCCGCTGATCCCACTATGCACTGTCTCTATGCACATATTTTCATTACAGATGTCTTCACACCAATATGGAAGTGCCTGATAAGACTTTGAAATCTACTTGTTAACCTGCAGCTTATTTTCCAGCCAGCATACATTGTGGACAGCCTACCAGGAACAATACAAAATAGTTGATTTCACTGCCTCTTTTTGTTGCTGCTTCCTTTCTGTTCATACAATGAAATACACCAAAACTATATTTATATGAGACCTAAAACAAGGATTAACTATAGTGATATATAAAACCCATTAACACACGGAGCTGTTATTATAATAAGCACTCACTTAGATGTGAGCATGGTCCGGGTGCCATGCAATGCTATTCTAGAACTGTTAGATATGTATTAATATTAGAAATGGACGTAATATGTAAAATCCATTCCGACTTCGAACTTTCGGACTTCTTAATAAATCTGGAATCGAACCCATTAAAGGCAATGGGGAGCAAACAATTTGAAAAGTTTGATTACAATAAAGGAAAAATAGCAGTGGTATCTACTTTGCATGGCTCTGAGACCTGGGAAATAGTCTGGGGAACAAATACAAATAGCTACAACTTGAAATGCTTCACGCATGCTACTTTTGAGCTTCAGCATTCCACATTCAATTATTATCCCAGGGTTCACAAATATCTTCCATACACTCAATCGAGGGCTCACAAATTCAGTGTTATGTTAACCTCCTATAGACAGAATTAAGTGTTTGCGATAAGTTTCCACAAATCTGCTAAATTCCAAAAATTTTATCCTAATTTTGAAAATCCTCAACTGTTCTTTCAATAAATTATAAAAGTTTTGCGAGTTTGAAAAGTCAAAGTCCTTTCAGATCCGTAAAATTGGATTTGGTTTGAGTTCAAATCCATCTCTAATTAAAATGTGCTCTCATACAAATGCAGTGTTAGGCAACATGTTATTGCAGTTTAGTCTCCTTGAAAAGAGCAAAAGAATCATGCTGTCTGTGGCAGTTACTTCTCTATTCATGAATCATGTAATGAAGGTCAGTACCTCCATTACTCTAAGGTTAAAAAAAGGAGACTGCAGTCTTGTCTGCTACAACTGCAACCAAAAGGACCAAAAAGCTAGATTGTGTCCAAGCAAACCAATTAAGATAAATTATGAGATGATCAAAGAAGTGTAACCATTGCAAGAGCCTGATACATAACAAAAGCGTTTTGCAGGCTTAAAGGTCAGAACAATGTAAAGCAGGAATCGGATGATACAGAGCAAACATTTGTCTTCAAAATAAGGTAAACTGTTTAATTCCAACAGAAACTAATCTGTGATGCAAGGGCAACCTTGCATATAATTACAGACATTTACAGGACTATGTAATAAACGTGCTAAAAATGGTGCTTATTTTGCCAGCACCAATTAGATGTTAGCTACCATTTGAAAGCTTAAATCTGATTGGTTGTGGCAATTATTACATAGGCCTGTTAAAATTTTAAAAACTTTGATGACACATTTAATCTGGAGAAACACTACATGTAGTTGGCAGATTGCAAGAAGACTTCCAATGTCATCTCTCATAAGTCCTGGTCTTCCAAGGCTTAGGAGAGGGTACACTGGTGTGTGCCTAGGGCCGCCATCAGACTTTTCTGGGCCCCCTTAAGATGCACCAACTCAGACATGCTACACACAGACTAGAATACATAATAAACAGACACGCGTTAGCGCACACATATACAATAACACTTACATTAAAGGATATGTCCACCTGTTTTAGTCAACTTAACTTTTAAAGCCAAAACTTGCCACTAAACTAATGTTTTTTTTTAAGGTGTTCATATCCTTAAATTAAATAGTTGTAACTCAGACACTGGTAAAATAATTGGAACAGACTCTGATAAATGGTTGTCACCCACACACTGATACAATTGTTGACACAGACTCTGATAAATAGTTGACACACAGACATTGGTGAAATCATTGGCACATTGTTATATGCCTCCTGTCCAGCAGCACACACTGAACTATATATATAAAATCCCATGTCCAGCAGCACACATTGACCTGTATATATAAAATGCCATGTCCAGCAGCACACACTGACCTGTATATATAAAATTTCATGTCCAACACACACTGACCCGTATCTATAAATCCAATGCCCAGCACACACTGACCTTTATATATAAAATGTTATGTACAGCACACACTGACCTTTATATATAAAATACCATGTCCAGCACACACTCTGACCTGTATATATAAAATGCCATGTCCAGCAGCACACACTGACCTGTATACATAAAATGCCATATCCGGCAGCACACACTGACCTGTATATATAAAATATGCCATGTTCAGCACACAAAATGTCACGTTCAGCATACACTGACCTGTATATATAAAATTCCATGTCAAGCACACACTGACCTGTATATATAAATTGCCACCAAAAAAGCCACTTACTGACTGAGTCATGGAGCCATGCAACAGACACAAGGAAATCCAGGAAGCACACGCCCCCTTTCTCTTCTAAAGTTCTCCTTCTAGTAACAGAGCTCCTGTGTTATCCTTCACCTAATGGCTTAATGCAGTATTGCAGGACAAGTCTGGGCCCCATACAGGAGTACCCCCTTTCCCCCCTGATGGTGGCCCTGTGTGTGTCTAACTGATAACAAGGTAACTCAAGTTAACACAAAATTCCAAAATGTAGTGTATATCCACAGCAATGGCAAGCAATGGTGTATCTGTGAAGTTCCGTCAAATAAAACCAACACTGAATTCATTATTAAGGGTCCTGGCAGCAAATGGTCCTATCCACTTTTCTAAAAAGTTAGTCCTTTACCATTACTACCTATCTATCCTTCATGGGTCTTTGTTCCCCCACCCTTGCAATAGAGCTACCGGTCCTCTGCTCAAGTGGTCAACCTGCTCCTTACAAACAATTTCTGAGCTGTCCTCCTACGCTTCATCAGCTAAGATGGCAAATCTGTTGAGATGGACTTGCACCTCAGATTCTAAATGGGCAACCCACTCTAACATGACAAATACATAGGTCCCCTGGAGTGGCTGCTCCAAGTTCTTATACATCTGAAAGGTTGCACTTTGTGTGGCACAAACAAATCTGTCCAAACTAAATATACCAGTGACCAATACACACCAAACTTGTTTTACTGCCTTTCTGATTTAAACACCTTTGTTTTTAATGCCTTTAACACCACTATACTTTATACCAAAGGACTTTTTATTAAAACTCCACTCACCAGAAATAAAGAACTTTATACTGAGGTTGTAAACCCAAACTAGAAAAGTCTTTAAATAAAGGCTAGTAATGTATTTTTACTAAGAGTGTAACTGAATGACAAACCCAAACTGATCAATTAAATGGTAAATGGCATGCTGGATATCAGCGTTTGGTCTAAATCATGGTAATCCAATCTTCCAATGTTAGAATTGATTATGATTTGTGGCGTTCATGGATTAAGATAGGGAGTTTTCTGGCCACAGGCCTAAAATTTCAGTGCTATACACTGCACCACTTTTTATTGCTTTTGCAAGAAAATACACAAATAACGTCTGAATCGTTGTTCGTTGTTCTGAGGATGTTTTGATGCCATTGTTCATGATCGTGTTCTATGGTTCACGTAAGTGACCTTATTCCCTTTGGCCGCTGAAGTTTCTATAAAGGAGCCAGTTGTTTTAAAACAAGGTTTCGTTTGAGATACCAGTTCATCCTTAGATGTAATACTTGCTACTTATTTCAGATGTAATTTTTTGATGCAAAGAAATGGTGGCTGCATGAATTTATTTGAAGGATAACATAATATTAACACCATAGCAATAAATACAAACACATCTGACCCTCTTTTTATAGCAATCAGGTGTCCTTTATAATTCAGAACAATTTCCCTTATAAATGATTTCAGCAATTTCATTCACACTCTCAATTAATAATGAAGTCAGCTGATCATTTAGTGCAACTGACAAATGACATCAAAAAAGTTGAGATTAAAAAAAATTCTCCTAGAAGGGTTGGAAAAAAGTAGGGGAACAGAAAGAGGAGAAAAGATAGGAAAAGCAACAAAAGGAAACAAGGAACAATTTTTAGGAAGGCATTTTTAGTTTTGCTTTATATATCTGCTTTGTTTTAATATGATATTAAAACAGTAATATCATCAACTACAAACTGTGTTAAGATTTTATTTACCTTTTGGCCTGAATCCCAACAGTATATGTACACTGGGAAATTTGTTTTTTTAAAATTGCCTATTACTGTCAAGCATAATTCTTCTCAACTATCACTGTACCATTTTTTGTTGATCTGTCCCCTATATCTTTAGATCTCCAGTCTGAAACATTTTACATTTTAGCTGTCAATCAAGTGCCTTAGTATCACAATATATTCTGTTATGCATAGTTTTGCTGTAGCTGGAATGGTGGCAGTTGGTATGTGAACTGCATGGTGGGAAATTCCCTCTCCTAATGCTGCCTCATAGGGATTAGTGAGCATGCTTGCTTTCACAGAGCATCAGAAAGTCTATCAGGGGGCTGGGGACTGAGCTTGAGAAAATCAAGCACTGGATGAAAGTCATGCAGTAACACAAACATTTCAGAATAAGTGCTGCTTACATGTATACAATTCCTTTAATGACATTTCTCATAATGGAAACTGCGCAATACTTTTCTCCCTGATGTCAACCTAACTTAATTATTCAGCATTTGTCAAAACCAGTAGTATACTGATAAATACACTGATCCTTGTCCCCGAGGTAAAGAATCAATTTTGAAAGATTTTTTTCCCCTTTACTTTAGTTGACTAAGTTAGAGAAAAGTGTATTTGCTCAATCCAAAAATACTGGACATTAAAGGGTAAAACACTTACCATTTACTTATAAAGGTTACATAGCAGAGTTGACAGATTCAGCTTCATTTTCTGCACAGCATGATATATTGCAATGCCCCCTAAGCTTAGCTTACTTACATCAACTTAGAGTTCGTGCTGTGCTTGAGCAACCTGGAAGAGTAATGTTGTTATGATAGGGCCTCATGGGGATTCATTTTTAAGAAGGCTGTTGTGACTGTGGCATGCACCAGGTACATCATGTTTAGCTTTTTGGTTTTTAAGCTTCTGTTAAGCCTTTCATGCAAAACTTTTGTTACTATATTATTTATTTACTTACCGAACCAAACTAGTTCCAACATCAAGATCTTGTGCTGTAACAGCTCCTATAATTGTGCCGACAGGAGTGTCCTCATATACTTCCATTGTATAGAAAGGTTTGCTGAAAACAGGAGGCTCATCAACATCTAATACATTTATTTTTACAGTGGCTATGTCTTTAAATGGTCCTACAGAGTTAAAGCGGTGGTCCAGGTGAACATTAGCAGCCTCCACTTTAAATGTATATGCTTTCTTCGTCTCAAAATCAAGTGGCTGGGAAAAAAACATAAAGTAATAATGATTATTTCACAAACCCCTATGAGTAATGATTTTTCACAAAAGAACAGGGGAACAGATTTGGGTATTTAATCCCCATAACTGTCAAAAGATATATGTCCCTTCTATAACTGCTGCAATAAAACATTTCAAAGAAATAATTTGTTTTCCAAATATACCAACAATCCTTATATATACTCCTCTGCCTGAAAACTATATCCAAGATAAGAAATTCTTATATTTGACCTAATACTTATCCAATATTGCCATCTAGTGGAGAAAAAAAAGAATGGTTCCTTTATAATAAATTGAATAAAAACACAGAAAACTAGGATTGTTCTAGCAGGGTCATCAGTACACAGGCAAATAGCTTTTTCAGAATTTTAAAATAATATAATGCAGTGTTTGATGTTATATGCAGTGCAAAGATATGAGCTATGATAAATACATTAGCTTACTTAAATTTAGTAGTTTAATTCTATACAAGTGCAAATAGAAACGATTAGTAAAAAATGATCATTAAAAATGAGTCAGAAAAAGTTATTTGTTTTTATTATGTAAGTAACTAAATTATTTTTCAAACTATTTTTCTGTTTAGGGAAAAATATTATATTTGTCAGTTATCTTTAATAATATAAGTAGAAAATAAATTGTTCACAAGCACCGAACCTTAGCAATCAAACTGATAGTTATATATCAGCAAAGTAAACAGTCTACTTGCACTGACTGTGCTGAACAGACAACACAAGTAAACACAGTACTTTAATACAGTCCATAACAATATTCCAAGTCCATAAAGAGACGTTGACATATTTTTAAAGAGGATTTGGATCTTAAGGGGTCGGTAAAAGAGAAACAAGGATATATTTCACAAAGCCTAAAAAATGTAAACGTTTATTAGCCCCCACAGCATTGAGAAAATATAGGGAAGAAAATAGGGGGCCCTATGGGTCTGTTTAAATGTGTTTTTTGTAAGATCTGCAGTTTTATTAAGGAATCAAAAGAAATAGAAAAATCTCTTTAATACTCATACTCATATGAGTATTAAATGTAAAAAATTACTTAACTGTAAGATGAAAATGGTTGTGTACATGATTACTAAGTATAACAGGAAAACCATTAGAGAATAAAAGAGCACATCCGTGAGATTAATAAAAAACGTTATTTGATGGAGTAAAATTTATGATATTTAGAATCATTATTGACTTAAACACGATGCCTCTTTTTTAAATAGCCAGGTCACAAAACTTGCACAATTGAATTCCAGTAATTCCTGCAGAGGGGGTGATCTGAACTCCATACTTCTTACATTGGAACAACAATTGATTTTTCAATAAGATAATATGTCCCCTAAGGGATTAAAGGATAAGAATGAACTCATCCCATTCTTCTAAGGCAATTTGTATCACTTTTATATTGTAAAGTTTTTCATATATATTACCCATTTTTATTTAACCTGTGGTTCATCCCATTCCTATAAGGTTTTCTGATTCATGCCTAATGAAGTTCTTAGAAACAAAACACATAGAATGATTGTTATTTTATCGGATCCGATTTCTAATTAGAGTTTTTATTGTTACAATATTTGGTGTTTTATGCTGTCATTTCATGGTGTTTTTTTATTCACAGAGTGTATACTTACCTTTGTTTGGTCCCATGGTGCTTGCGCAGATAGTGTGATCCTTACCCTTTGACTGTATCAGGATTGGCTGTGTTGCATCACATGAGCTAGAACCACTAGGTAATGATGACAGTTGTTATGCACATGTTTTAATAGAAGTTACCTTTCTAAGAAAAATTAACCCTTCTTGTGTATCTTCATCTGTTTTTATGTCAAACATGTTGCCCCCATCCCCAGGAACAATATTGTATTCGATTTCTGCATTTCTTCCAAAATCAGGATCAACAGCTCGTATTCTTCCAATTGCTGATCCAACTGAAGAAGCTTCTGGTACTTTTAAGTGAAATATACCTGTAAAATACCACATCATATACTGTCAATTAGGATCGGTTGTTTGGATATATATATATAAAGTTCATAAAAGTCCAGTGCACTTCATTTTTCTGAAGATATTATATCTTATATATATATATATATATATATATATATATATATATATATATATATATATATATATATATAACTATTAAACGTTTACTGTGCTACATAAAGGCAACATTTTGGCTTGTTTCTAGAGCCTTTCTCAAGCCAGTGCAAACAAACACACACCTGTAGTGTCAATTTAAAGTAAGCTCCTCCTATTATGGTGACATCATCAAAAATTAAACATGTGACCAAACAAATCCATTCCACATATACAATATGATCCATCCAAAAATAAATATGCATAAAGTGCTAGAAGCTGGGTGTCATCAGAACTCTACAACACAGAGCAGAGAACATCCCCACTAGCACAGAGGTGAAGGCAAAAGAAATTAAACATCTCAGAGGAGCCCTTAAATCTTGTGGTTATCCAGGCTGGGCCTTTGTGAAAAGAAGTAGAAGGAAAGAAAAGAACAGGTATACCAACAGTGAAGGGAAAAAGTAAGACAGGAGAAAGAACATGGTCATCCCATATGTAGCAGGGTTCTCTGAGTAATTAAGAAGAATTTTCAAAAAACACTGTATCCCTGTCTGCTTTAAACCAAACAACACACTGAGGCAGCAATTGGTACATCCGAAAGACCCAGTACCGAATCACAAGAAAAGCGACATCATATACGCAGTGCAGTGCAGTGAAGAGTGCTCTGATTTGTATGTGGGGTAGACCAAACAGCAACTGCATCAACATATGGCCCAGCACAAAAGAGCCAAATCCTCGGTCAGGACTCAGCCGTGTATCTGAATCTTAAGGAAAAAGGACATTCCTTTGAAGATTGGAATGTTAACATATTGGCAAAGGAACGTGACTGGTTCAAGAGAGGTGTCAATGAGGCCATTTATGTGAAAATAAAGAAACCAAGCCTAAACAGAGGTGTGGGGGGTTCGACACCAACTGTCTGCAATGTACTATGCTGTTTTGACCTTACCCTGGGCGTTTCTATAACAACTCTTACCCACTATGCAATCCTGCCCTTAACACCTGGCTTTGATATGCTAATTGGGACTTTCCAGGGTACATAATTGCCACAGATTCTTGTACAAGTCATTCTGTATTGAGAAAGCCAGTCGGATGACTAGTGAAATGTCTTCAAGAACTAAACTTTAAGTCTAGTTGAACTAACTGAATAAAACAGATATACCATGACCTGGATGAATGAGAACCTTCACAAGTATATATATCTATTTTGGTTTTATAACCATATGTTTCATTTTTCTGCTACAAAAGTCAGGATGCAATGTCTCTAGTTTAGGTTTACACTGGATGAAAACTTATTTTTTTAATAATTAACTACAACATCTAGAAAAGTTTTAAAAAAACATTATGTTTAAGAGAAATAACAAACAAACAAAAAAGCTAGCATTGAATAAAAAATGTTTTGCTTGACACGCAGATCTATTTACTGGAAGTATCATTTCTTCATAGCAGAAAAACTTGCTAAGGCTTTCAATTTGTTAAAAGTAAGGTCTGGAAGATTTTTACATCATAAATAATTCAATTTATTCCCCAATGTCTTTTCTCCAGCTCAAGTCAGAATAATCAGAAGAAATCACCATGATGCACTGTTCTATTGCAGCTATAATAAATAGGTATGTGTGTATGTATGTGTACCTATTGTTTTTACATTACATTTACATTCCAGTTTCAAGTTCATATTTCCTGTTCTTGTTATTCAACAATTTAAAGGTTGCGAAATAAACTATTTTATAAATTAATAATTTTATATAATAATGATATTAACAACAATAATAATAATCGCTTTTTAGCAAATGTTACATTGCTGTTCTTTCCCCTTAGCCAAGACTCATGGCAATGTATGGAGTGCTACATCACTAGGAAGTTAATTTAAAGACATGTTTACCAATATAATATCAGTGAGTGTGACTTTAACACCTTGCTGGCAGCAACTGTGGGAGTAACGTGAAAGTTAATCACTCAGCCACTGCTGTTTTCTTATATATAGCGGTTAACCTTTGAAGCACTTTTTAATGCCAGATGACAGCTGGTGGCAAAGGCCTGCAATGGTTAAGCTTTGGTTTGCAATGCATGGAGAGCCATTATCTGTTTATAAAATCGTTAGCACCATTAGCTGCTCTCCCTGGTAGTATCCTATAACTTTAGCTAACCTTATAAAATTCCATTGTGTACATGGAAAGTTGATTCATACATTGTTCTTGCAGAAAAAATAAGTCTAGAAATCTCCTAACATATACCTAGTTGTTAATAACCACTTTATCAGTTAAAATTTAAATTTGTCTTATTTAGAGATTAATTCTTCCTTCGAAGCTCTGGCAGACTTGGATTATCTATATACAGTAAATTACAAGGAGTGTTGTAATATCCTTGGTATTGTGGAAATTATTCTAATCAGAAAAGTTGTGGAGGAGTGCGAAGTTGATTTTTAACAATAAGGGAAACCAAATAATTTAGAAAAGCTTTAGATACTCTATAAATGTTTTGCCTTTCCAAAACAGAGGTTTTAAAATACTCACTAAAAATGTGCCACTGTGTACACATACTTCAACTTAATGAGTGTTTGGTCTAAAAATAAAAATATTTAAGATGGATGATAGTTTATCAGTTTAAATTAAGTCATGGTGTAACTGACCTAATGCCTGTCATTCCACATACAATTTTAATTTATGTCTTATTTTAAAGTAACTTTTTTTTGAAATACAGGTTTAAAATTTTTGTTCTAAACAGTGATTAGTAATTACTACTAGAAACCTTAGCAGTCCACAATCAAAGTTTTGTTCTTTTATTACTGCCATATAAGGCACACAGACTACACCAATCACCCTCTGAAGTGCATTACCAGTAGTTTAACCTTCAGTGGATCACATCTCCCCCTCATTTCAAAATATATATTACAGTATACTGCATATATTTTTTGTTATTTTTCCCAGCATAATCAGAGGAAAGTTAGCTTACCTTAAGAACAAAATAACATCATATGTAGGCCTATACTGGATAAAGTAATACAAATTGCAAAAAAGGATGAATGTTGGAGGTGAGAAATAACTCCTATTAAGTTACTTGATTATTTGTGTACCTACACTAAGTCTCTGCATAGTTAACAAAAGGAATTTCTGATAAACTGATGATAGTCTTGTTTACTTGACATGGACTATTTTGTATACTTGGTTTTTTTTGAGAAATTTCATAAAATCCCAAAACCTTGCACTTTTACAATGCTATGATGCCCTGCATTTAAATACACACTAGATATCAGGTCTACAACCTATGCAATTTACCCAAGGGTAAGAGGTTTGATCCAGCATTAAAGAAGGAACAGGTTTGTGCTGTCTTAAATGTGTGATGACACTTTATAACTGATGTAAAACCAACTAAATAGAAATAGCATGCTGATTTTATCTGTTGTATTCAATTAGATCAACTGGACTTGAAGTTTAGTTCTTGAAGATGTTTCGCTAGTCATCTGACTGGCTTTCTCAATTCAGAATGACTTGTACAAGAATCAGTGGCAATTATGTACCCTGGAAAATCCCAATATCATATCACAGCCAATTGTTAAGGGCCTGATTGGATAGTGGCTAAGAGGTGTTATAGGAACACCCAGAGTAAGGTGTCAAAACAGCATTGTACATGGCAGACAGTTGGTGTCGAACCCCACCTCTATTTAGGCTTGGTTTCTTTATTTCCACATAAATAGCCTCCTTAACACCTCTCTTAAACCAGTCACGTTCCTTTGCCAATATGTTAACATTACAATCTCCAAAGGTGTGTCCTTTATCCTTAAGATGCAGGTACACGGCTGAGTCCTGACCTGAGGAATTGGCTCTTCTGTGCTGGGCCATACGTTGATGCAGTTGATGTTTGATCTCCCCCACATACAAATCAGAGCATTCTTCACTGCACTGCACTGCGTATATGATGTCGCTTTTCTTGTGTTTCGGTATTGGGTCTTTTGGATGTATTGCTGCCTCAGTGTGTTGTTCAGTTTAAAGCAGACAGGGATACAGTATTTTTTGAAAATTCTTCTTAATTTCTCGGAGACCCCTGCTACATATGGGATGACCATGTTCTTTCTCCTGTTTTGCTGGGGAAAAGCAAGACAGGAGAAAGAACAAGTCCAGTTGAACTAATACAACAGATATACCATGACCTGGATGAATGAGAACCTTCACAAGCACATGCTGATTTTACAAAAGAAGGGACCCAAGGTATCATTTGTTGCAAAATTCTGAAATTTGTAGGGCCTTTTTAAAACCTGTAAAACCTACTAGATACATACAGATTGTAGTTTGAATAATTAAAAAAGTTCTCTAAAAAAACATTTAGTTTGTTTTTAATGTATATGTATATGTATATTCTGTCTTTTCTGTTTCCTGGTGTTATTTGCCTTAATATTTTACCTCTTTAAGTTAAATTGCAAATATCAACACTAGTACAGTTTTTAACACACTGAACAAAGAACATGTGTCACAGGAGACATTAGAAGCCAATCGCTTACAAATGACATTGACAAGCAGACTTTGGGCTTCCAGTTGTAGAATTAAAAAGCTAATTTCATTTAATGTCAATAACCATTTAACATTTTATTGTTTGTAAAGGACTCCCATGGGATTTCAGTGTGTATACCAGATATTGCAGGTACTAGTAATCTAAATGAATTGAAACTTCAACCAAAATGATCCATTCATACAGTTATCTGTGTAATGGGCAATTGGAAACATAATAGATAAATTAATTTATTGTAAATAATAAAAAGACCTGGGTTTCTGGTGTGAATGAAATAGGAGTTAGCAAAATATGTGAGTTCAACTGCCTGTAATAAAAGTATTTATCTTTTTATGATCTGTTCTGATGTGAAAATATGTTGTTTATAAGGTCACAGCAAAAACGCTTCTCTAATGACTCTCCTATCTGTCACTCTCTCCACTGGCTTACTCTATCCTATAAAGCACTACCCAATACAGCCCCTCCATACATCTCAAAGCTGATCCACAGATACCGTCCCAGGCACAACCTCCACTCTGCCAATGATATCTAATCCACGCTTGTGACCTCCTCCCTGGCCCATACTATTTACAGCTTACTGATTCACGTCACCCTATTTCTTACCCCCATTTCCTCTAGCTTTTTGGGAAGGGTCCTCTTTCACAGTATAGCTGTAAACAACCCATCCCTCTATGTACTTATATGTATGCTTTACCTTTGTATGTGATATGAATAAATTTCTATATTATAGGCAGCACTTTAGCTCAGTGGTTAGCACTGATGCCTTGCAGCACTGAGGTCCTGAGTTCAAATCCAACTTTGGACACAGCTGCAAGGGGTTTGTATGTTCTCCCTGTGCTTGCGTGGGTTTCCTTTGGGCACACCGGTTTCTGATAGGCTGTATGTGTCAAATAAATCATCAAAAATGATGTAATTCATCCAAATGAAACAAAATCAATTTGTTTTTAGATCTTATTTTCCTTGAGAGTGTTTTTTCTTTTGAATTACTTCCTGTGAAACACAACTATTTTTCTTAAACTTTTCTACCACCCTGCCTAATTCATTTCTAAACGTCATTTCCCATTCATTAAATATTTCCCCCTTTTTTTTATTTAAAAAGATTTATGTTTTAGTCCATTTAGTAATTCAGGCTTATTGGTACAATGCGAAGAATACATTATATATATATATATATAACCAAAAGAGCAAGCGGAGCACTCCTGGGTCTTACTTAAGATTTATTGAAATAAATAGTGTAGGCAGATGACCTACGCGTTTCAGCCCGTATCCACAGGGCTGTCTGTGTATAGACATAAAAATGCATAGAACTCAAGCACTGGGAATATGTTTGATTGCTGAAGAACCAACATTCTCGTGAACCATGAACCACGTTTCCCCCCAAAATAAATCTGATTAAGAAGTCATTTTTGTTTTTAACAGGAGATTGTTACAGTTACTCCTCGCTGGCCCTGAAGCTCATAGCTATTACCTTTCTCAGTTACCAGAACTTGCATCCCACACAGATCCTGGCTTTCTTCTCTGGATTGCAGTCAATCACTATGATTTCTGGGTTTTGGGGGTAGGGAAGGTAAATATAGATTTACGTTCTGGGACATGCCCAGAAAATAAATGTAAATACTTATGTATTGTATATGTATGTATATGTACTGACATTTCATATTTTTATTTTTTTTAACTGTCTTAAAAGTTTTTTTTAAAGTCTTTTTCTTAGGATTATTATGTTCCTGTGGTAAAAGTATTTATAAGTTAATATTGCATGATATCCACCAGATGGCAATGTTATACTAGTGAAACATCATCTGTTGCTACTGAAGGGATGTTTAGTACCTTTTAAAGTTCCTTATGGCTAAGTGTAAGAATGTAATGCAGACAATTGTAAAGCCTTAACAAACTCAAAAGTAGTAGCTGAATAAAACATAAAATACCACTAGACTTGATTCATAAAATGAAGGAGGTGTTAAAAGATGGTGATGATGTTCTACTTAAAGAGAAGAGGGTCCTAGGAAAAGTGTTAAAGAATGTTTTGCAATAAAATACAAATGGGTGAATCGGCTGCATACAGTATATAATAGTTAACAATTAATTAGGTGGTACTGGCTGGTTGTTATTTAATCACTAGCAGAGTACCCGGCATTGCCTGGTTATTCTAAAGATCCAGCCTGAGGTTTCTAACCTGACCCACAAATCTGGTTAACTTTGGGTGCCCAACACAATGCAGGATTCTGGGGCAGATCTCACCTCCAATTAAGATACCTCATGACATTTGGGGGGCTATTGTTGTGCAATAATGGGATATTGCAAAATGTCCAAATTTGAGGGAAAATAATATTGGTATTTACCCTAAAAAATAAATTCATGTGAGGTGTTGTACCAGGTTGCTAAAGGGGAAGTGGATATGATACACTTTAAAGCGTATCACATCAACTTACCCATTAATGCATATCAAACCAACTTTACCTTTAACGTGTATCACACCAACTTTCCCTTTAAAGTGAATCACATTAACTACCCCTTTAAGGCGTATCATACCACCGTCCCCTTTAAGGCATGTCACACCAACTTCCTCTTTAGCACAAATCACATCAACTCCCTCTTTAGCACGTATCACACCAACTCCCCCTTTAGCACGTATCGCATCAACTTCCCCTTTAAAGCGCATTGCATCAACTTCCCCTTCCCCAATGGGTTAAGACATCTCACATTCATTTATTTTTTACTGCAATCGATCGTTATTGACACACAATGTCCCCCGGAAAACACAATTTGCTCGCAAAAATAACACATGGAAAAGAAAGGTGAGTGAAAAGAGTGTGTACGTGGCCTTTAATACTGGGGTTTCAGTAGTCTGTAGGGAAAAGAGACACAAGGTGTGAAGTAAAATGAACCCCTTACAGTGTGGTTGTATTGCAGTGTGGACAGTGTCATCCCATTCATAGCTGTCATTGTTTTTCCATAAGTAAAACTACATATTTCCTTAGCTTCTTTCTCTAAACTCTGCACCAAACTGCTGAAAACTGTGATCTCCATTGGTAACTGCCTGCCCAACTCCCAGTACAAGAGATTTATCTTGGATTGGTCAGTTTACCTCTCAATCTTGACACATGACATTGCTACATCGCATGGTCTGCTGCTCCTCCTAATTGACAGCTCTATCCTCCTATCACAGCAACAGTACAAAATGAAGTAAACCATTGTACTGCCCTGAATAATCTGTTACATTTGGAAGGTGTGCAATTAACAGGAGTCACTCGATTCACCACCAGATGGCAGTACAAAGGTTAATTATCTTTAAAAATGTTGAAATAAAGGGGGTACGGAGGCATTTTTAAAAGTTGTAAAGTAGCCTATGCTTCTCCCCAGGTCTTTACACATATGTATACCAAGTCTCATGAAAATTGTTCCAGCCATTTGGAAGTTTTTCTGGAACATACAAACATACACACATACATCTAATATATAGATGAATTTATATTTTCTTAATACTTTATAACACTTGATACAGTAACATGCTTACAATTGGATGACTCATAAATTAATGCAAACCCTTTTCAGAAAGAATGTAAAATATTACTCTGGTGTCAAGGCTGCAAATAATATATGAAGATTAAAGCAGCGCAGCTATACTTGAAGTGCGTATATAGTATCACACAGAGGAAACAACTGAATTATCTTTTTTCGGTGTATGAGTTTATTAAAACAGCTATTGATACATATATGATTAAATGTAATTAATGGCTTAGGATAGATGGATAAGGAAGAATAAATGCTTAGGTGTTAAAGCTTTGGGATTTGGGATTTCTAATCTGTAACATGTGAAGGAAATTAAGGGTTTGAGGGCTAGGCCACACTGCTGCGATTTGTCTGTGTTTGCGCTTGCGGTTTTTTCAAATCATTGAAAACGCGCCAACGCACAGGTGCGTTGCGATTGCAATTTGCTTTCCGCATTTTTAATCGCAATCGCATGCGTTTTCCTATACCTAATGAAGAAAACGCATGCTCAAATGCAACAAAATCGCACATGAAATCGCATGCGATTCCATGTGCGATTTCGTTTGCGCTGCAGTGTGGCTGTGCCCTTATCAGAGAGAAGCCGCATTATTTTAAAAGTCAAGGACATTAGACATCCCTGTCTGCACTCGGTCTATAACAAGCCATAAAAAAATATATTCCTGTTTTGGCTAAACAAGCAAACTGCGTGCATTTTATTAATACACATGGATGGCTAAAACGCACTTATCCACTTACCATTTTGTATGCAAATTGAAATTTTTTGTAAAGCACCATTAATGATAATCACGTGATTTAACCCAGGAAACAACTGAAGTACATTTAAAGGGGGCAAACTAATATTTCACCTTTGTTTTAAAAATCTTAATTTTTACATTCTTTCTAACAGTAGACGCTAGCCATAATTCTTGGGAGTCTGTCAGTGATTCACTGAAGCATGCATTATTTTAGAAAAAAATATCCAATGGTATTCTATACATCTCTCTTTGTTCTAAGGGCAAGGGAGAGAGATTAAACAAATTGTTTCCATCTTTGGAGATTTATTGATGCTTTATTGACTTGATTATTTGGGATGGAAGTGTGATTTGATAACCGTTTTACCAATGATACTAACGATACTTTATTCCTATATTTCACAAAATCTGTTTTTGAAAAAAAAAAAAACTTCAACGGATGTAGATTTTGATAATTAAATACAGTCTTTTGAAGTTTAGGTTAATCCAGACCGGTTATTCCAAAAATTTGATAGACAATGCTTGCCATTGAGCTCGATCTAGATAAAGAAATGATCTTCTAAAAACATAACAAAGGGTCTTTGATGATGACAACAAATTTTCAAATTTTGTTTTTAAATCCAGTATATATACCAGTATATACTTAAATATAAGTCAATCCGAGTATAAGTTGAGGTATCTACAGTATTTTTACCTGAAAAATTAGTAAAAGATGATTGACTCGAGTATAAGTAGAGGGTAGAAATTATGACCACTACTTTATTGTAGTTGCCCTTTAAATGGACAGCAGAATTCCCATACAGTAGTCCCAAACCGTAATAGCCAAATCCAGTATAGCCATTACTGTATGGGACTACTGTATGGGAATTCTTCTGTCCATTTAAAGGACAACTAAAGCCTCAAAATAATACAGAATCAGAAGGCAATCTTTAACAATAGATACCATTCTCCTAATTCTGTATAGTTTTAAAGCATTAGTTGCCCTTTAAGTAGAGAGTAATCACACACAGTAACCTCCAAATCCTTGACACTCCAAGGAAACTACAACTCTCAGCATGCTTTACTTGCTGGGAGTTGTAGTTTCCAAACATCTGCAATGACAAGCACTTCCCTTCCCCTCAGAGCCCCTCCAGTTGAGTGCCTTTCTGTAATGAGGCTGCTCCTGGTGCTGCCACCTGGAACCATAAATATGGCTCATGCTGCCATGGCAGGTAAGGTCCGGTTCCAGCAAGGCCCTGTGCTTTGGCCTCTGACTTGGGTCTCAGCAATCCACTACAGCATCCACTCTTCTGATGCCTGAAGTTGAGTAATCCGCTGCCCGCTTGCTTACGCATCAACTGCTCTGGTGGGTGACTATTTTTATACTCGAGTATATACGGTTATTTATTGCTGATGTCTGTCTATAGGCGCTTCACACGGCAAAACCAGAGGCCTGCACTACACTATTGATGGCTCAATGTTACTTGTTTGCAAAATACAGAACATTTTCTTACCTAGATATTTTCTTTGAAAGGGCACTGCCTTGGTATCATTCTGCTTTGGTGTAAATATTGAAATTAAAATAATAAAAATTTATTTTTTATATTTAAAAGTCAGTATGCTTTACTGATTTTTCACTTAGCCTGTTGCTTTATTGTAGAACTCATTAAAAAATGAAATAAGAAAGGGAGAGAATTAAGCTTTGCAGAAGACTTCTGGGTAATTTCCATGTGTCCATGGTAGCCCTTACAAATGCTTTACCTAATAAAAGGAGTTCACAGGTTTTAAATGAAAAAGAGCCTAACGCAGACCGTTTTTGGCTTTATTGAGTCATCATCAGTGTAGTGTAGGCCTCTGTTTTTGTAGAACTTGGAGTAGCTTTTATGTATGTTTATTTTGGTAATAATTGACAAGGTGACTAATCTAGTAAAACCCAAACCTAAATAAAGTTTTGAAATGAATTAAGATTTATACATTTCCTTTCCCTCTATTGAAAGAACAGCCTAATAAAACAGCTGTGGAGCTGGCTGCAATTACAGCTTTACTGAAGCAATTATATCTTTTTAAATTAAGTTTCACTTTAAACTAAATTTATCTCAAAATATATACAATACAATACAATAACATTTGTCAAGAGCTTTTCTCCTAAAGGACTCAAAGTACGTAGATATGTCTCAGATCAATACAGTCTGTGAGGAAATAGTCAGGTGTTCATAAATGCCAGATTAAACAGGTGGCTTTTCAGTTTAGATTTAAATATTTCCAGGGATGGGGATGTCCTGATTGGGTGTGGCAGGGAAGTATAGGGGCAGCATGACAGAAGGCTCTGTCTCCAAACGTTTTGAGGTGGACTCTGGAGATGACCACGTTATTGGATCCTTTTGATCTGAGATTGTGGGTGTGTGATGCAGTTACAGCAAGTCTTTCAGATATCCAGGGTCCAGATTGTGCAAGGATTTGAATGTCAATAAGCCGATCTTAAACAGAATTCTCCATTTTATCGGTAGCCAGTGGAGTGAGTGAAGGGTTGGTGTTATGTGGCAATAGTGGGGTTGGCTTGTTAATAGCCTCGCAGCTGTATTATTCCTTTAACAAAGATTCAAAGTCATGGTTATGTACCAATATCCAATTTTATTATCCTTCCAAAAAAAACTTCTACTAGTATGGGCAAGGTTCCGTTTTAACCAGCAAAAAACTGAGTAAGATCTGTCAATCTGTTTTGTACATCAATATATGTTCTTGTTTAATTTCCAGTTAATCAGTATCGCAGGGGAAATGGATGGCATCCCTGGACAAGGGAAAAGGACAACCAGGTTTGTAACATTTTATAATTATATTAGAAACTTAATAAACATTGAGTGCCAGATAGGGATGGACTAGAACTCGAACTCGAACCCGAGTTTGAGACGACCTTTATGAGTTCGGACGAACTCGAACTATTCAAACTAAATTTCCGGACTAGCAGGACTATTTCTGAAATTCCTCGAACATTCGAGAATTCTCGAATGTATGAGGATTTTCGAACGTTCGAACGGAATCCAGTCGGTGGCCTCAGCGGAGCTGGTGTCACCCGATGGACGACAGAAGACGCCGCCCAAGGGCTCTTTTAAGAACCCCAACAAAGGCACTTATCAGTGCCGCAAGGGCCCTTACAGGGGCTGGGGAGGGGGGTCCCGGTTCGAGCTGCGGCACCCCATAAGCCCCAAAAGGCCCTGAACGTCCAGCCAGATTGTCGGCCATTCAGCAATCTGCAAATTTTCAGAAGCGGATGTTCGAGTTTTACTCAACGTTCGAGGATTACCGAAAGCGGCACGCGGAAACCAGAAGTAGTTTTTATGCTGTTCCCCCATGCAGGGACGTGTTCCCCAGACCATCTCCCAGGTCCCAGAGGCCTGTAAGGTAAGTTTACAATGCAATATTTCGGAAAGTTCAATCGAACTATTTAGCCCCCATTGACTTTAATGGGTCCATTTTCGGACTTTCGAACTTTTTTAGAAGTTCGAAAGTTCGAAAACGGACCGAACTTTCGAAAGTCTGGTCATCTCTAGTGCCAGACACTCGGTGTTTGTTTAGTTTCTACTATATCTTGTACAAAGCTGCCATCTGTGCTCTGTTGGCTATATGAGACTTAACTATTGGTCTGGGGCAGCTGCACTCAGACCACCATCTTGATGTGGTGAGTTTACTGTATCTTTACATTATTTCATTTAGTTTGATATATTTTGTCTGATTAACTTAACAGTAAGAGGAATGTTGCTTTGAACAACAGACTCATGGAATTTTCACCCAGGTCTTTGCTCACTCTAAGTAAGTAAAGAGTTGTGTGTATTTTATATATCTATACATTTATGTATATCAGGATAGAGGTAAATGTCCACAATCATATTCATTTTCCTAGTTAAGCACATACCTTATTTACAGTAACATAGAAGAAAGAATACCATGCACATCAGTCTTAAATATCTGTGTATTATTTATTGCTGCATACACAGAGTACACAAAAGTGTGACGTTTCGGTACAAGTGCTTTCAGACAATTGATTGTCTGAAGAAGGTACAGCACTTGTACCGAAAAGTCACACTTTTGTGTACTCTGTGTTGCAGCAATAAATATACACAGATATTTAAGACTGATGTGCATGGTTTCTTTTTATGTAATATGACCTGCAACCAGGGTCTGCCATTGCACTCAGCACTTACTTCTTTTTTATATTCATGTAGGTGTGTGCAGGACTACCTCTGTCGTTTGCTTATTTACAGTAACTGCTGCTCACGAGATATTTACGCCTTAGTAAAGTTATTATCAAGTACAATCCACACCATCTGTTATTGTCATGTACAATCTACAGCATCTGTATTTTCCTAGAAATGCATAGCATAACATGAAGTATATGTTGTTATGTTGTGATCTTCCTGATAAATACTGCTCATTGGTATTTCATTCATAATTATTTTTATTTCTTTTTTCAAATGATCTTTAGTGGAAAGCTAATTGAAAAAGAGAATGAAAGGGCATGTAAACTGGGGCAAATAGTTTTTTAACTAATCACACAGTAATTAGGATTAATTACTACCAATCTTAAATCTGCTTTTTTTTCTAGCTCTGGAGTTTTACTTTTTAAAGAGGATGGGGCATAGCTAGTGAGAAAAGAACTGTCAATCACCCAGCCCCCTGGCACATTACACATACACACTATCTATAAAAGTAAAGATTATTTCTCTATCACTGCATGGCTAATTGATTCAGAATTAAGATCAGGAACAGGAAAAACTCATAGAGCTAAAAGAAAATCTTACTTGATTCAAGCAATGATTACAGCTCCCAGTGCTGCTTACCTTCCCATAGCAAGCAGTTTTACTTTCACTAAATTACTTTGACTTTCACTAAAACACAAAATCACTGGGTGATTTTTACATTTAATATTATATATTAATTTAGATATATTAATATATAAGAAATATTAAGATATCTACCCAAAGTGAAAAAGGTCTAAAACCCTACTTTATCCTTCTTGCAGCATTGAGATTATTTTTTTTACTATGAAATAAAATTGAAAAAAAATGTTGGTGACTCTCTAAATTTGTTGGTGTACATTGTGGCACACTCTATTTCTATTCTTCTCTCCATTTTTTAACATCTCCTGCCATTCCTTTCTTTTTACTGATCCTTGCTATGTCACACTACTCCTTTTCTTTACTGTTCCTTTACTCTACTTTCCATTCCACTACACTTCTCTGAAATTGTTACAGTACTAAAGACTTTTTTAAGTCTACATTTACTGACTGTTCTCAACATCACATCTCTTTTCTTCTCTGCTTTCCATATTAATTTCAAGTTATTCTTTCCAACATTTGTTCTGCAATCAGTTCTCCTAAAGCAAATTGCACCTTGACTAGGCACTTTGAAGGTAGGGTTCAGATTTAGAATTCCTGTTCTGTCCTTGACACAATATAAATATAGAATTATCCTGCAGGCTAAGTGATTTGCCTCTGACATTGGTTGTCTTTGTTTCAATTCCATCTTACATTTGCAACCCTGAACAAATCAGGAAAAATCAAGTTTATGCCAGACTCTCTGTCAGTTTTTCACTGTTGAATATCTTATTACAAATGTACACTAGCCTAATATATGTTATGTTAAAAACAAGAAAACATAATTAATGTCTAGGTGACATTTATCTAGGTGAATTTTCAATTAGTACAGTAAAATAACATAAACGTGTTACTATACTCTATGACATATTTGAATGAAGTTGAATGATACTTCATAATTTGTATATCAGGAATCTTGATGACTGGTACAGTATCTAGACAGTTTCTGATTTTCTATGATAGTTTGTAAGGAAGGTTGTTTATCACCATAAACAATATAAGAAATGCATATGTATATTCTTCTATTGTACTTTACAAAGGCTTTGCACTTCAGTGTTGTATCACATAATACATACTCTTGGGGAAGCGAGGTGGATTGTCATTGACATCAGTTAGAGTGATATTGACAGTAGTAGTTCCAGCTAATCCTCCCAGCTGCCCTCCCATGTCCTTGGCTTGAATAAGTACTTGATATTGTTCTTTGATTTCTCTGTCCATGTTTGGTAAAGCTGTTCGGATAATTCCTTTAATTGTAATGAAATGTAAAATTAGTGTATAATCACAGTAAAAGGTAACATGCATTTCAATCAGAGCTGCATACACATATAAGTATACATAAGGTATATAAACAATATTAAGTTGGTGCTTTAAAAAAGAGGGTACATATGAATCAGCATGATTATTATTGGGAGTCATCCATGGGAACTTTGCTGACTATTTTGCTAATTTTGTCATGTTTAGTTAACTTTAAAATTAGCAAGTCGTAAATATTAAGTGTACAATCGCGATTACAGTATCCACAATGATTCTACATAAAGTCCCACGATAGTTAAGTACAGAGCCGAATAAACAGAGCTCAGTGATGTGCTCTTGAACACTTTAAAAGAGAGAGATTATAGCCTAGTCTGCAACACTCTTAATAACAGAACACAGCAAGTAACATGTTTGTGCAAATTATAAAAATCATTTAATTCAAACAGGGATGGAAACATTAACAGGGTTATTCAATAAAAGTTCTTATAGTTTAAAACGGTGCTAATTTTGCTCCAACCAATCAGATGTTAGCTTTCAAATGGTAAATAAGATCTGATTGGTTGGGGCAAAATTAGCACCATTTTAAATGATAAGAACAGTTCGACCATCTCTACTCTCCATAAGCTTGATAAAATTTGCATTGGAAAACCTATAACCAAGTTGTTGGTACAAAACCAGTCAGGCTAGTTTGTTCTGTTATACTGTTAAATAAAGTTTTAGTATTACAATTATAAGTAGTTATCATTCTTATGGAGATGCTGGAATCTTTTTCAGAGCATTTTCTTCTCTCCATTAAAGAAGTAGGTGATTGCCTTGCAACAGGCTCAGGTTTAAACACATCTGATCCAAGTTCAGTTGTACATATAGAATTAATTTGAGTTGTCTGAAATCCCATGGTTTCTACACTGGGACCATTCAAAATTTTATGTAAAAATGTAATGAATTTGTTTTACTGGCAAACCCTTGCTGATGCTCCCCCTAATGTCCTGCTGCTTATCAGCATTGACTGTCATCCGTTACTCTTCACGGTGTTGGTTGCCTGGTCAAACTTAACATTCTGTGAAGGAGGTCATAGGTCATTTTGGCCAAACACCATATAATCTGTGTAGAAATGGCAAAAATCAGTAGACAATATTGGCTGTGCCACTACGCTGATCTTTAAAGTAGAGTGTCAAAGCAACAAAAAAGAAACATGAAAGGCTGCCAGAATGTTTTCAAAATGTAATGGGGAAAAAATATTGATCTGTTGCCGAATATTTATCTACTGGCAAAGTATAGAACTGTCCGGATCATAGTAACAGGGATAATCAATAAAGGTTCTTATCGTTTAAAATGGTGCAAATTTTGCCCCAACCAATCAGGTCTTATTTAACATTTGAAAGCTAATATCTGATTGGTTGGGATAAAATTAGCACCATTTTAAACGATAAGGGCTTAAAATGGTTTTATTTTAACCCCGTAAGTGTCTGTCTTTCAGTACCAGGGTATTTGTATGTACAAATTAAAGGGTCTGAATAATTGCCTACATGAAATATTTTATTTTTTAAAATAAACCTGCAAATAATAACAAATCCTATTTTGTCATTACAGGGTATCGAAATTTGGCATGATGTGGCAACTCATTGAAATGTACCGGTATGTATGTATTTTATTTCTTATATAACACTACATATTCTGCAGTGCTTTTCAATTATTTTCAATTCATTCAAATCAGGTTCTGCCCTGAAGAGCTTACAATTGAATTACTTTATATTACACACACAAAACCAGTATGGCTTAATGATTATGGAAGAAACCAGAGAAAACCCACATAAGCACAGGGAGAACATGCAAACTCCTTGCACATGAGCCCAAGGTAGGATTTCAGTATTGCAAGGCATTAGTGCTAATCACTGAGCCACTGCTGCCGCATTCATCAATGCGTAAGCCTAAAAAAATATTTTTAATTATTCAATTTTGTGATTAGTTTTTAGGCATTAACTTAACATGTTTGCATACACTTTAATCAATTACTTGGTTAAAACATTGTTGACACTAATAAAATTTAAAAGCAGAAAGCTTCATGTAAATCAGGCCAAGGTAATTACCTAAACTACATGGTGTTTTCTGACCCACAATCGCTTTTTACTTCTTGCAAGTACTGGATTCTGTGCTTCAAAAACTTTTAGCAGAAATATTCAGAAACATGCACATACTGTAAATAAGAAATGTTTCTAAATGTTAAACTGATTTGTTCTGATGCAATATAAATATATTACATTTATTTTAAAATGTTTATATGAAGAAACTTTGTGATTTTCACGGTTTCTAAACATTTCTTAAAGGGACAGTTCAGTGGAAATGATCAATATATGTTAAATTGTTAATTTGTGTAATGCCTTCTTAGTTATTCTACATATTCTCTTTCATTTTGAAAAAATAAATTGATTTCATGCCCTTTGCTGTTCCCTGCTGTTGACATTAGTGAGCTGACAGTTCAGGTTCTAACGTTCCTTCTTCTTCCCAGGATGCACCACATTCTTGGAATGTTCCTAACAGTAAATTCTATTGGATTGGCTGTTGGATGGGTCAAAGATGCTCAGATCTCTACTGAGCAACTGAATCAACCCAGGCACTGGGTCAAGGGCAAGACCATAACGGTCTCTACTAGGGGTCCTGCAAACAGGAAGTCAGTATTTTCAGTTGCATTTATTTATACACAGCCAAAATGCGGAATTGGCAGATTAAGATCATTTGGATGAAAAAATACTGCTCTTTTTTCTGAAAAGTACATGTATTTGAATATGTATCTGAACTTCCCCTTTAAGACTCATTTGCAAGAATGTTCTTGATCTGCAGTTGTTTAAACCTAGAAATTGGTTGTAGGATATGTGATGAGTGAAATCTGTCTTTGTTTCATCTTTTTTAAAGAAGAAGCAGAACACTTTCTGTGTCCCGTGACTGTTAAATATAATTGCCTTTTTTTGAAAGTCTGACTCACAGATCAGCACTTGCAATGAACTGCATTAAATATGAATAGGATTTGCTATAATGCTTAGATAGGCTTCCTAGATAATTTGAAGATATCAAATTGTTACAGTTCTGTATTCAACTGCTACTTGCATTTTGCTGCTGTATTTGCATGATTTATATAAATACTTTTATATTGAAAATGTAGCTCTGTTTCTTCTTGCTAACAAACTTTTATGTCAATGTGCAGATCATATACCATAGTTCAACCATTTCAGTCATAATTCATGTTCAGGGCTTTCTTATAAACGCACATGGGCAGGCATAATATTTTGAAACCAATATTGTAATATCAGGGAGATTCAATAACAGTTCTTATCGTTAAAAATGGGGCTAATTTTGCCCCTACCAATCAGATCTTATTTATGGTTGGTTGGCGCAAAATTAGCACCATTTTTAATGATAAGAACATTTTTTTAATAACCCTGAGTGTGTTTTAAAAATGATCTATAGAGGGATTACGTTGGCACCTTGACTTCTTTATGGCATTATGTATTGATGTGTATTGTCTCTTGAGCATTCTATGCCAAGCTTAGCATGGGCTAAATAATACAACGGAATTTTTTAACAAGTTGTAGTAAAATATTATTAACAAACATCTTTCTATAATAGAAGGGATTTCTATCTGCTCTGGGGGACTTTCATTAAAGGGCATGTCTACCCCCCAAACTAAGGAAACTGAAGAGTAGTAGCTGTCAGTAAGTCATCTGGTGTCTGTTTCTTCCTCAACCACAAGTACAGTAAATGTCTAAATGTCTATTAACGTTTCAATCATTCATCTGATTAGCTTTGATATTAGTTAATATTGTAAGTCCAAGTTAACTAAACTTTTAGTAACTAAAGACAGGTAGTTTTTTTTAGTTTATGAGCAAATTCCCATTAATAGAACAACTTACACTGACCTACAGAACAACTACGGACCCCATTAGTAATCAAAGGAAGCACACTTTAAACTTAATATAACAGTATTATTGATGGTTAAAGAAACTTTGGATACCCATTCAAAGGTGATTTTATTAAAGCGAGTGAATTGCAAATAGCAAATTTGCTCAGTTTTCTTCATTATGGAGCAAGTCAATAGCACTAAAAGACTGTTAAGTTTAATCACACTGGCTAAACAATTCTTTTTCACTATCTGTTTCTCTCTTTTTCTTGCTACACCTTAATTAATTGAACTGTAGTGCATTAATCATTTGGGTCCTATCACACTGAACAAATGTGGCTTCCCTATCCATAGCTTTAAATATTGTAGTTCTGTACAACAAAGGTTAACGTTCAGTGCTATTTCAACACCAACTTTCAGTAGATGAAATGTTACTCTCCTAGTTCTGCAGCTGCAGCAAACTCTTAATGTGCATTTGAGAATCACAACTTCTCAGTCTGCTGATGCAGGTGTTACGGCTCAGAGAGCAAGAATTCCCAGCACTGACTGAATGGCATCATTCTGAATTTTACTGTATTGCAGACTATATATTCTCATCTCACTGTAATTCTAAAACGTGCTGCAAATGCACTTACTGTTAATGTGTTATGTATGGAAGGAAAAAACAAACATTTTGTAATCAGCTGGGAGCTGAAAAAGTTTGCTATATAAATTTTGCAACAGCAAAAGAAAAAAAAAAAAGCATATTAACCCCTATGCATTAAGTTGAAGTACTGTCTCATCTATTGCATATCCAGCTGGGAGTACAGCTGTTTTTTTCCCTACCATCTGGGAGTGTCTAATTAGAAACCACCTAGAGTCGATACTCAAATAAGCTATAAAAGAGCATGTTTAACATCAGACGCAGTATTTTTACTATGTCTTTTCAGACTTACAGACAAAGCAATATAAAATAAACACTATGCAAAGAAAGGGATGGTCTCGTTACAGTTAATGCTTTTCTAATGCAAATAAATATGTTATGCTAAACAGATGTTCTAAAAATTAGAACAAAAGTTAGTTAGAATAAAAGTAAACTAATGTTTTGTTTTCTTTGCTGAATATTTCAAGAACATATATTTAATACAATATCACAATAGAAAATAAATGATTTTTCTGGTTTTGTACACTGTACAGCTAGAAGCACTTATGTCAGTATTACTAGGTTGAATTAACAAGTATCAGGTTAAAGGGAAATGCTTAGTAAATGACTCATTTGGGGGAATTTAGAAGCAATATTATGCATTTGGGAAATCCAATAAAAATCTCTGTTTTTACACATTTTATCTTATTAATAGCTAATAAAGTAATTAGTAAGTAATGAAGAAATGTATTGTTTTTCTAATTGTACAGAACTTTCAGGAAGATTCAATAAAAGTTCTTATCGTTTAAAATGGTGTTAATTTTGCACCAACCAATCAGATATTATTTAACATTTGAAAGCTAAAATCTGATTGGTCGGGGCAAAATTAGCACAATTTTAAACGAAAAGAACTTTTATTGAATAACCCTCTTTGTTCGTTATATTGCTAATGCTATGATCTGTAGAGCGGAACATAGTGGGGAAAATCGCACTGCAATGTTTTGCGATGTTCACCTGCTTTATTGCATAGTGGTGTCCTTTGGTTTCAATGGCATCGCTATGCGTTAACGCAAAAAACTGCTGCGGGCAGTGCATCACAGGTCACAGGTGTGAACGGTACTGTTCACTCCTATAAGCATAGTGTTTGGTGCAATTTTATGCAATAAAAAATGCTTCCTAGTGTGAACAAGCCCTAAATGTTACAGAAAAGTAAATCCTGTGTAAAAATAACAGATGTCTTAACTTCTAAATCTCCCAACAAAAATCACATCATAACTTCATCCCATCAACACAACAGCTGACAATGAACAAGATTAAATACATATTATTTTGTTGTTTGCTTGACACATTATATCTTTTTTTGAAACTACACCTATCAGAATCCACAAACAATAAATAGGTGTCCTAGAACTAAGAAACTGAGATAAAACAACAGTTCATTTGATTAATAATTCTGGGGATTTAGACTATAATCTTATGGCTTGTGAGTTTTCAAATGCAGAATATTTGCCTGCTTAGCTACCTGAGCTAATGCATGGAAAGCAGATAAAATTAGAAATGTTATCATGTGCTAGGAAAAAATATTATTATTATTATTAGTATTATGGATTTATATAGCGCCAGAGTCTTTCGGGGCACTTTACAATGACATAGGCATACATTACATACCGGGAAATACTGAACATATTATACAAAGTCATACATATTACATACACAGGTAATATATAATATATGTACACAGAGTGATGAGTTACTTAAAGCACTACAGTGATACAATAGGAAAGAGGACACTGCCCAAAGAGCATAAAGTCTAGAGGAAGTGGGGGTGAGACATAAGGTGACGGGAATAGGAAGGCTGGAAATAGAGTGGCAATGGAAGGATTTTTTTTTAAAGGCAGTCAAAGCAGCTGCCTATTTTGTATGTAGCCTGTAATTCAGGCTGGAAAATACACCACAGGGTAACAAGCAGCTTTCACAGTCTTATCATGGACTTTCATATTGGTGTGCAGACATCTGTATAACAAATATGTGCAAATAAAAACAAGGTCACTGTAGCTGCAATCTTCTAAATACCCCCTACCCTGGGGGAAATGGATGTAGTGTCCTCCTTTCATTTCTTATAACTTTGGATAACAAATATGTGCACAGAGGCAGTTAATAGTGTGGTCAGGTACTACATGGGCTGTGAATTAGTATAGTATTTCAGGTTGAATAAAGACATACCTCCATCCAGTCCAAACCCTCTAGCAATACCCTACTTTCCTGCCTAACTGTTGATCCAGAGGAAGGCAAAAAAAAAACCCCACCAAATTTATGAAAATAAAAAAAAATCCCTTCCTGACTCCAAGTAGTAATCAGAAATTTTCAATATCAGTAACTTGCAACATTCCTTGTTTGCAGAAACTCATCCCGATTTTTTTTTAAACTGACCAATGAACCTGCCATAACTACGTCCACTGGAAGACAGTTCCATAGTTTTACCATTCTCACAGTGAAAAACCCTTTCCGAACTTGAAGCCTAAACCTTTTTTCTTCAAGTCTTGAGGGATGTTCACGTGTCCTCTGACATGCTCTAGTGGTGAACAATGCCCCAGATAGTTTATTGTATGGCCCTTTAATGTATTTATACACAGTAATCATATCCCCACGCAAGCACCTTTTCTCCAGTGTACATAATTGTAACTTTTCCAGTCTCTCTTCACATATAAGCTGCCCCAATCCCCTTATTAATTTATTTGCCCTTCTCTGAATCCTTTCCATTTCAAAGATGTTCTTTTTGTACACAGGATTCCAAAATTGCACTTGTTGTACAACATGGAAGCCTTCTTTATTACAGAATTTACTTCTTACATGGACATAAATGCAACTGCAAAAAGAGAAGAATCTTACAATGAGTAGCTATTACGGGGAGAAAAGCTTTCACATAAATTTAAAAAATGTTTTAATTATTTTTCCTTTAAGTGATATACAATTAAAGCAAATGTCTATTTAATACATTTCATTTCTTTGATGCAGCACAGAAGGTTGACTCTCACACTACTATGCAAATAAAGTTTAACAATTGAATCCATTTTTTCACACTATGCAGTAATTACAATCAATTTGCTTTAATTAGTATTTGTGGTATTAACAATGCATGTTAAATTATTGCTTTTAATTGTTTATCAAATAATAAGAATTTGGTTGAAAAATACCATGCCTTTGCTTTTATGCCAGAAATAAAAATAGATTTGAAATGGTGGAAAATAGCTGAGCTAGAATGTACCTTAAAAGAAAAATGATGTTGGTAGGAATTCATTGAATTGGAAAACAATTTTTTAAATTAAACATGTCTAAAGTCTATTGCAGTTCAGTGAAAATAAAATCGGACTGTTAATAGGACTTAAGTGTGGCTGATATTTAGAAACATGTTGGGATAAAGAAAATTTCATGCATTAAAGCTGAAGCCACACTACAACTCACAAAAAAACACGTCTGTCTGTCTGCTTTTGCCATCAGCTTGTATCCTCTTTTACATGCTTTTGCATAAAATAAACGCATGTCATATTGATTGCATCTGCTTTGTCCACTTGTTTATGTGATATACGGATCAAAAATGAGGATTGCATGTGTCCTAAAGTCACAACTGATCGCAGTGCACACAGTGGGGCTTCTTTCCATGATTTACATTATAAATAAAATGGCATTGCGGATCGCAAAGTGCAAACGGATCACAAAACGCAGCAAAAACATGCTAGTGTGGCCTATCTGTAAATCAATAATAGGACTTTTTATCACAAAGAAATACAGGTACAAATATAGAATGAATCCAACTTTCATTCAAAGCAGCAATTTTCCGACAACTGAAAGGAGTACATACTCAAAGCAATAACACTAACTAGTGGCCTAACTTTGCCACTTTGGTTAATGGTTGTAAATAATCTACAGCTGTGAGTTCTAGGGGGTCAGCTCTTACAATCCATCTTAGCTGGGTAAACCCCCAGCTAAGTGTCTGCGTACAGGCACATGCACTGTAGTGCTTAACAGATCAAAAGTTGCAGTCTTGCTTCCTAGAAGCTGACAGCCAATCACATTACAGCACAGAGATCCTCCCTCTCCCTGACACAGAACAGGGATTTCAGTTTTCTATTTTCAAACATTATTTCAAAAGTCTGAGGAATAGAACCTGCAACTTGTACATTTACTCTGTCTCGCTAAAAGCAGAGCTTTTACCTCAAGGCTTACAGAGATACTATATAGATCATTGGTACATGTAGAAACTTTTATATGTATAAAGCTCTTAAATTTCCTATATGAGCATTTTTTTTCACAGATGATAGAAGTTTCTACTAGACAGAATGCGTTGTTTGATCTGGTGATATCTAATAACCCTGAGCTCATTTTGGAAATGATGGTAATGGGAAACTTATCAAATAAAGTAAAAAGATAAGGGTCGCACTCCAAACAATTCAATTTAATGATAAACCACACACATCAATATCACGATGTTTCGGGCAACATACCCTTCCTCAGGTACTATAGATATATGATCATAATATAGTGTCATAATATAGTGTCATTTTATATAGGTTGCAAAAATCTAAAGTGCACTGGGTTAACAAACTTTTAACTTTAGGAAAGCTAATTTTATGTTGTTAAAGGAATCATTCCTGCTCATAGACTGGGGGAAATTGTTTTTAGGTAAAGATACTGAGCAGATATGGACCACTTTTAAAGGGATATTAAACTATTACATTTCTAAATTTGTACCTTTAGGGAACAAGTGAAAAAAAATTAGGTCCACTCCTGCATGGCTTAATGCTCAGGTAAAAAAGGGAAAAAAAGAATTAAAAAATTTTTAAATCAGAGGGAAAAGAATAGTCTTACAGGGAGTATAAAAGCTGTAATAAAGAGTGCAAGAAAGCAATTAAACTAGCTAAAATAGAAAATGAAATACGGATAGCCGAACAAAGCAAGTCCAACCCCAAAATGTTTTTAAGTATATTAATGGTAAAAAGATGAGGACTGAGAATGTGGGACCATTAAACAATAGGGGTGAGATGGTTGTACAGGATGCCAAAAAGGCTAATCTGCTAAACCATTTTTTTTCATTGGTTTTCAATATTGAGAATCCTAGTTCTTACAGCAGGGATTGTAATAATAGGCAGGGGAGAAATGAGGATTATTCACATTGGCTGATGGAGGATATGGTACAGAAACAATTAGACAAAGTAAATATCAATAAAGCCCCAGGACCAGATGGATTGCATCCCCGGATTTTAAAAGAGCTTAGTTCAGTTCTATCTAAACCACTGTTTCTCATCTTTTCAAATTCACTTTGGTCTGGGGATGTGCCGCTGGATTGGAAAAAAAGGTAGTTGTTCACAGCCTGGTAACTATAGACCTGTTAGCCTAACATCAGTGGTAGGGAAGGTGCTGGAAACATTGTTACGGGATCATATCCTTGACTTTGTCTCCAGATCTGATTTTATTAGTAGTAGTATTAGTAGTAGTCAGCATGGATTTATGAGAAATAGATCAAGCCAGACAAATGTAATTGTTTTTTATGAGGAAGGCAGTAAGAATTTACATTCAGGAACAGCAGTGGATTTGGTATACTTGGATTTTGCGAAAGCTTTTGATACTGTGTCACATAGGCGACTAATGTATAAACTGAAGACTGTTGGCCTAGAATAGAACATTTGTTCATGGATAGAGAATTGATTATTGGATCGCAACATCTATGTGGGCTAAAGTTCTAAGCAGAGTGCCTCAGGGTTCTGTACTGGGGCCACTTCTTTTTAATCTGTTTATAAATGACTTAGAAGGGGGCATTGAGAGCAAGGTCTCTGTGTTTGCTGATGACACTAAACTATGCAGAGTTTTGGAAACTTCAAATGATGTGCAAGTGCTGCAAGCAGACCTAGATAGATTATCAAAATGGGCAGCAGAATGGCAGATGAGATTCAATGTTGTTAAATGTGTTAAGTTAACTTTGTGTTAAGTGAATCTGTAATGGAAAAAGATTTGGAGGTTCTGGTAGATAACAGACTTAGCTCTAGCAAACAATGCCAGACAGGCACGGCTAGAGCTAGCAATATATTGTCTCATATAAAGAGAAGAACAGATTCAAGAGAGAAAAATATTATTCTCACTCTTTTAAAAGGCACTGGTAAGGCCTCATTTGGAATATGCGGTGTAGTTTTGGAATCCCATATACAAAAGGGACATCTTGGAAATGGAAGCAGTCCAGAGAAGGGCAACTAAATTAATAAGGGGAATGTAGGGGCTTAAATATGCAAGCAGATTAGACAAGTTAAGGGTGTTTACATTGGAGAAGCAACGTTTGCATGGGGATATGATCACCTTATACAAATATATTAATGGGCCATACAATAAACTCTCTGGTGCATTGTTCACGATTAGGTCATATCAGAGGACTCATGGACATCCTTTAAGGTTGGAAGAAAAGAAGTTTCATCTTCAGGTTAGGAAATGTTTCTTTACAGTGAGAGCGGTGAAACTGTGGAACTGTCTTCCAGTGGTAATGGCAAGTTCATTGAATAGCTTTAAAATGGCCTGGATAAGTTTCTTAAATGAAAAAATATTGAGAATTACTAATTAATTACTAATGAATTATTAATTAATACATGTACTGTAGATCTGGTTGATCCAGGGATACTTTCCGATTGCCATTTAGAGTCAGGAAGGAATTCTGTCCCCCGTCCCGTCCCCCCCTTTTTTTTTTTTTTTGCTGTGTTTTTTGCCTTCCTCTGGATCAACTGTTAAAAAAAGTGAATAGGTTGGACTTGATAACCGTATGTCTTTATTCAACCTCAATTATTATGTTACTATGTTACTATGTTTTACTAGGAATATAATGGAAACAAAAAATAAAAGTAAGTTTGGGGATTAGAACTGTGACCTTCTGAACTGGGTGTTTCTAAAGCTGGTGTCTTATTAGATGAGCCACCACTGAATTAGCTGAAATTTAGAAGCTTTATCTTTTACTTGGAACATAATAAAATGAAAAAAAAGCTGAGTCTGAGGTATTGAACTTTTGACCATATAAACTGTATATATTTAAACCTGGTGCGCCACCACTGAATAAGCAGAGAACCCAGGTACATTTGGAAGCTTTATCTTTTGGTAGGAAAAGAATAATAAAAAAATGGAATATGGAAGTCCCTGATAAGACTTTTAAAGCTGTTTGTTACCCTGCAGTTTATATACCAGCAACTCACACTGACTGGTAAATAAATTGCAGGGTAACAAGCAGCTTTAAAAGTCTTTTCAGGGACTTCCATATTGGTTTATAGAAAATAATCTGTGTGTAGAGACAGAGAAAACTGGGGTCAGGGGGTGTGATTCTTTGATGACTTCATGGGCTGAGGGTTGCACTGGCAACAACATGGAAGCCTTCTTATTTACAGAATCTATTTCTCACATGTACTAAATGCAACTTACTAGAGAAGAATCTTATATAGGTGTTCTGGGGAGAAATGTTTTCATATTAGGTTTTAAAATATTTAAGTTTAGTTCTCCTTTAAGCTTTATTAAAATGTGTAAATTTATTTTTTAATGGTTATCTAAAAAATATTGGGCACAATACACAATGGCTACAATTTTGGCTTGATCAACCCCTGGTGGATTTCAAAATATTGGCAAGATGTTTCCCAACTAAGTGTACACATTATACTTCACACGCTCTGTAGCATGTTTAAAACACAGTGTTACGATTAACTAGTGTTAATCTTTGTTTGCCCACAGTTTACTTTGCATTTCATACAAAAATAAAATGATTCTTTACAGTTTTACGATATTTTCTATCAAACACTATGGGGGAAAAAATCACAAGTAAGTATTAGGATTTGAATCTGTGCTCTCATGGCCTGTGTATTTCTAGACTGCTGAGCCACCACTGCATATGTAAAGAATACAGGTACATATAGAAACTTTGGGCCAAATTTTAAAACCCACGGTATCTGAAAATTTTGTGGCAGTACAATATGAAGTAGTAATAGACTACAATTAATCACCTTATATTTTATAGTTTGATGAAATACATTTGGACAAATCTCTCTATAGTTCTCCAAAAAGATTGGTTTGTTGTAGCATGATTTACTGTACTAGTTTTGTAATATTACTTCTTTTTTTACATACTTTTTTTATATGGTGCAGTATTATGTGTTTAATGACACATTACATATTATGTATGGAAAAATAGCTACACCTATAAAAAAAAACCCGCACCAGCACTTATTCCAGTTCATATAACAGAAAAGGCAATGGTTTAATTAATTATTAACAGCCTATCTCATTTTTATAGTTATGCAAACTACAATATTATTAGAATTCTGTCAGCTACCAATGAAGGACAAAAATGAAAAAAAAGAAGCATATGAAAGTGCAAATAGATAACTTTGTAGCCTAATCACAACTTTTCTAGAGCATGGAGGCTTAGTGGTTAGTGTTCAGTGTTCTCCCTAGTGTGATTTTTCCATCAGGTATTCTAATTTCCCCTACAGTCATAGACATTAAAAGACATAGTCTAAAAAGTTGCGTGCACAGTAAATAACTTAGATTGTAAACTACTCAGGGCTGGTCCAAATACCAATAGATAAAGTAGTTGTAAAGGTCAGTGTAATATAAGAAATGTATGTTTTTTGGGGGGATAACTGTGCTATGTTATAGTTACTCAAGGATGGGAAACGATAAGCTGCCGAATTTTAAACTTTAGCATAATACTTTGGTTTTTCTTTAGAGTTGTTAGTATTTTGTTGATTTCCATGTTTTTATTTGTTATAGTTAATAATACTGAAAAATCTACTTAGAGATGGCAGCTACTATATACAAATGAAAGTGATGTGTGGAATGTGGCAATACACCAGTAAAAAAATATTTGTTTTTGTATTTGTGATGTTATTTTTTGAAGGGCAATGTTCATTGAACTCATTCAAGAAAAGCTGATATTGAGCCACAAATCCATTATAACAGAATAACAGCAGGTAACACTGTTCCTACACTCACCCCATAATCTCTTAAGTATACCACATTAGAAGAACTGACCAAACAACTGAAAAGCATGTGAACTCATGAACTTTTTTCATTTTAGTTTCTCAGTTCACCTTAACAACAATTCCATAGCAAGTAATACATACTGTGACCTAGAACTTCCACAGTACAAAGATTTTTTACATTTTACACAGAGTGAATGAAGAGTAAAATGTGATCTCAAAAACAAAAAATGGGAAAACTCTTCACAGCCCTATTTTGTCTATGATCTTTGTCAATTGTGATCTTGTTCCAAGCAGATCTACTTTTCATTAAGATAAATACAACATACCACATGTTTATGAACAAGGTTTGTATTTTATGTTCTTTATGTAAAATACTAAAACCAAATATAAAGCCATTCTCTTTTTATCATAAATTTATTTTGTCTTTGTTTTCAAAGAACTTGTTTTTTTTATGAAAAACAGATGTTCTGCTGAGAAAATAAAATAATCAGAGAAAACATGTAAACAAAAGAATGAACCTCCACAGTTTAACTGAGTTTTTAAGGTAAATCCATGGGAGGACAAAGAATAAATCAGGACACTGCTGTTAAATGGAGCTCCAAGCGAGGAATAAAAATTAGCAATGATTTTAATTCAATAAAAACAATCCAGAGCAAGTTCAAGGAAGATGTTGATGTTTATTTCAAAGCATGTTCACTTTTGAAGCATTTTCTAAACAATATGACCGTCAGCCGCGTCTGTGATTGGCTGCCGCTCAGCCAATCACAGACGCGACTGCCGGTCCCGCCCCTCTGCTTGCATTCTCGCAAGCAGAGGGCCGCAGTGCGGCGGAGGAACGAGGGGAGGTAAGTAAGAGTTTGGGGGGCTTTCTGAAAAAATATTTATGCGGGGGGGCTGGGGACATGGGGAGCAGCAGATATTAAAAATAAGTTTTACGGGTGGACATACCCTTTAACAATGAAAATTTATCAATAACACATTTTTGCGATAGAGAAAAGTTCAGACTGAAACATTTTTTTTATTTGATGCTGCTGATTAAACCAATATATAATTTGCCTTTCTGTGTAAATGTGAACTATAGATACACCTGTGTGAAATAAGAAATTAATATCCTGGAGAAATTATTTAGTTGAAGACTGGGTAAATTTTGACCCTCACTTTTATTATTTTTATTTTGATCCTCTACAAATCACTAGAGATGGTCGAACTATTGAAATTCGTCAGTTGTTCGAACTTTCGAACTATTGTAAAAGTTCGAAAGTTCGAAAGTTCGAAAACGGACCCATTAAAGTCTTTGGGAGGCAAATAGTTCGAAAAGTTCGAGTCAAATACAACTAAAATATTAATGGTAACTTAATGTAAATGGCTGTGGGACCTGGGAAATGGTCTGGGGAGCATGTTCCAATATCCAGGACTTTCGTAAAATCGATTTTACTCTCACACGCGCTACTTTCGAGCTTTCACGTTCGAACGTTCGAGGTAACATGGACATTTTACTCGCAGATTCGATACTCGCGTATAGGCTGTAATGGAGACTTTACTCGCAGATTCGATGTTCGCGCCTAGATACCATGTACATTTTACTCGCGGATTCGATACTCGAACGTTCGAACATTCGATAAATCATCGAAAGTCCGGGAAATATCGAAAGTCCTCGTCCGAGATAGTTCGAAAAGTCCGGGTCCGTCCGGAACTCGAAAGTTCGGCTCGAACTCGGGTTCGAGTTCGAGTTCTATGCCATCCCTACAAATCACCAAATCTCCAGCCACCCAAAGGGCATATTTTCCCTACACTACAGAAAAGAACAGGAGCAGAAGGATCTGGAGAGAGAGAGAGAGAGAGCTCTCCCCTGCTCATGCCAGAGTCCTCCAGGAGGACAAAGAAGTAGCACACCTTGTAAGTACCTCAGCCACTCTGAGACTGGGACCACAATCTTTACACTAAGGAACCTAGGTTTAGAAAATCTTTTACGGTTTGTTTTTACCGATATATATGAATTATTACATTGCCATGAATTAGGAACTGAAGTAATTGTTTTAAATATGAATACCTATAAGTGAATATTGTGGTAATGTTAATTACATTGCATATTTGTACGTTATGTTATAATATAGTATGTATTACCCTGTATGTAATGTATGACTATGTAATTGTAAAGTGCCACGGAAGATGTTGGTGCTATATAAATCAATAATAATAATAATAATAATTTTGATATGCTCAGGTTAGGTTTATGTGTCTACTTTTACAGTAGATAACGTTGTTACAATTTTATTTGGTTTGCAGCTTTCCTGAACTATAATAAAATGAAATGAGTATTTTATATTATTATGATAATGTGTGACCAGTATCATTCTTATAGGATTTAGATTTTTAGAAGTATCTGTTTTCATTATTAATATTTTCTTTTCTTATCATTAGTAGACAAATACAACCATGTTGTCTTTCATTAAACATAGAAGTGAACACATTTAAAATTATTATCCAAACAACCTTCACATGTTTTGTTATTTTTTTTCACAAGCACTTGGCCATCATAAGTAGGGATGTTTAGTAATTTTGTCCTTAATCTGGTTTTGGGGTTTCACGGTTTCAGACCTACCAGTTTTGGTCCTAAAATGATGATGGTTGGAACTGCAGTTAAAATGTTGACCAAAATCTATAGAAATTTAGAAATGTTGCAGTTTTGCCGCCACATTTTTTCAGGTTTCACTAGCTTTAGACCTGTGCATCCTCATCACTCATAAACCTCCTGAACACAAATATCACAAAAAGAAGCCAGAAATTAAGGAGAACAAAACCCAAGGAAAAAAGTTTGTATAAGAAAGTATTTACCTTAGCAAAAGAATCCCACTCAGGTGCCATTCCCGTTCCTCTTTTAGCTTATTTTAATTTTTGCCTCCCCAAAAGCTTCAGCTAACATTTTTCCTTTCCTGACAGTATTTTTGCCTTCCTTATATGTCTGCACATATGTGATTTCAACCACCATCTCTTAACCCATGTGATGTAAGAATTTATTAAATCAACAAAATTCAAACTTCAGAACATGAGAGGTGCAGAACTTCAGTGAAATTTACTGATTTGCACATTACTAGCAGTAGTGTGAAGTGTGAAGGTCTCAGGGTAAAGTGTAACTTCTTAAATGAAATGTGGGAGGGTAGGAAGAGTTTTTGTTTATGCTGAATGTATAAAAACAACATAGTGCAGAGCTGCAAGTGAAACTTAGCACAGGTCTGTGCAATGTATTTCTCAATAATGTATCTATTTAAAGGGATACAGTTGCCAGATCACTAAAACACGTAGGGACACCTACTAAAAACAGATGCAGCATTGCTGAGTGAGGCCTCATGCACAGGCAAGAGCAACAAACAGGCATTTTGTGTGTGTATATAGTGGGTTGGCTGGGCAGCTTCACAACAATGCCTGAAAGAAAGACTACACTCATGGGATTACTGTCTGAAATGGACATTTGTTGGGTGTTATGCTCCATATTTTATATGTGTATGTGCTCTTAGAGTTAATGTTGTTTAAATGCAAAAAATAATATTTATTAAGTTTGTCCCTACTAGAGCAAATTATCTAGCATAAGTACACAGTTAAAATATGCATTGCACAGAACTGTGTCAAGATCAAGTTCACATCATTATCTTCCTCTTCCTACCACCCAACATTCACCTTTAAATATGTACAGTATTAAGAAATCATTGCTGCAGAACTTTTCATGTAATTTAGGTGAGGTGTGGCCTGTGGAACTTGCTAAGTATCTATGAACAAAAGTATAGGTAGCCCACTCTAAGAATACATTTTGTTTATTAAAAAAACTGTGCTGACAGAAACACAACATTTTGGGGTCTTAAATACCCTCCTTCGGGTGAAAAGTGAACTGCACACATGCAGATACTGGTATATAAAGTGAAATATCAGTGACCCTAATCTTAGCACAGTTTCTTAATACTGTGAGGAAAGTATAGGAAGCAAACTCTAGGAAAACATGCGGTTAATTCAAAACATTTCATGGTCTCAAATCCCCTTCTTCAGATGAAAAGTAAACTACACATGTTTATTATAACATTACAATTGATATTTCTGGAACATGTATAATTTATTGTAAAGGCATTAGACTTCTTATTCACATTTTCACAAGATGCGTTTTTTTAATTGCTACATTAGTTTGTACATGTTCCAGACACATTACTTGTACACTTTGAGATGTGTTATAGTAAAAGTCCCCATACATAATAGGTGTGGCTATTTTTAATCGATGTATCTTTAAAGTGTATATCTGCATGGCTATAGTTCACTTTGCATTTGAAGGGAATTTAAGACCATACTTTGTAATAATCATGTAATAAGTTTTCTTAGAGTATACTTCCTATACTTTTCTCACAGTACTAAGAAACACATTGCAAAGAGCTGTGCTAAGATTAGGGTCAATATATTATCCCCCACCTGCAGTTCTGCACCATGTTGTTTCTACAAGTACAGTATATCTATTAAAGGAATCACACTTGCAATTGTAAATACACCCACTTCTATAAATGGTACAGTGCAGAAACAAACACATAAGCAGGACTGGATTTCAGACAAGGCCACCTAAGCCATGGCCTATGGCTCCAGGGGTGGTATATCAGAAGTCCCTTTTTTTTTTTTTTACAGCAATTAATGGTGGGGACTTATTTATTACATTTGGACATGGTAAATGATTCATTGATTTTAATAAAATCATATATAGCAGTAAGTTATTTATTTTTTTTATTTTGGTCTGAATCATATAAATCCATTTTGTATAAATATTACTCCTATTTTGTGTTTTAGGGATGCAGTGCTCTCTTCTATCTGTGTTCCAGTAAACAGACAGGGAGAGTGGTCCAGATTCCTCCTACCAACCAAAGTGGTCATGTATGTGTGGGATTGTTATTGGCAAATACCTGCAGAGTATTATAGTAATATTTTATGATGGTGTACACAAATATTGCACTTGTGCCATTTAGCTTAACCAAGGACAACCCTGGCCTTTAGACACGAGGTCCCAGTCCCACATAAACTGCACTATACAAAAGCATACTTACAGGGCAATGCACCACTGGCCACTATACTAAATACAGGTCTATTTATAAAAGTTAGTGTGACTTTAAAATGGGGTTTATGGCAGCTGCACAGTATCTCAAAAGATACACACATAAATTAAGTACTTAAAGTACCCAGGGCTAAAGGTTCAGGTCATCAACCTTGGTACTATTAATACTGAAGGTGCAAGAAAAGGAGCATAACAATCCTTGTACTACCTACACATAAATAACTGGGGGGTTCTAGTAGATAACAGACTAGTATACACGTGTGATCGCGGGTGCCGTTTCAGCCGATAATCGGCCCGTGTATGGGCACTTTATCAGCCGAAACAGCTAATTGTTCAGAGATCTGCCTGGCAGAAACGGACATTCGTACACATCGTGCGTCACGGGTCCGCTTCGGCGATCGCACGTGTGTGATCCAAGGAAAGGCAGAAACAGCTAGAGCTAGCACGATATTGTCTTGTATAATGAGGGCAGTAGATTCAAGGGAGAAAAATATTTTTCTCTCTCTTTACAAGGCACTGGTAAGGCCTCATTTGGAATATGCGGTGCAGTTTTGGAACCTCATATACAAAAGGGACATCTTGGAAATGGAGTTCAGAGAAGGGCAACTAAAATAATATGGGGGTTTGAAGAGGCTTGACTATGCAGGCAGATTAGACAAGTTATGATCACTTTTTACAAATATATTAATGGGCTGTATAATAAACTCTAGGGAGATACGATATTCCGTGATAAGGGGAAAAATAAGTGCAAAACCTATGCTAATTGATGTAATATCGGGTTAGTGGTGGTTTTGTACTCATTTTGCATTGCCTGCACCATTTCCAAAGACTTTTGGAAATAGCACAGTGCAAGTGATGCAATAAATTTAGCCATGATTCTTGCGTTCGTTTTTTGTACCAAAATGAAAGCCTTTTCAATTGTGTCTTTAAAGCCGTGCAACGCAATTTACCGCTTGAATTCACATGATGCATTAACAGTGGCAAAGTGGTTACTACATTGCGGGAACAAGTGCAGACCAGTTACGAAAGGCAAATTAATTACATCTCCCCCTTCATTTTCAAGTTAGGAAAGGCTTCTCTACAGTTAGAATGGAGAAACTGTTTCCCAGCAAATGTGGTAATGGTATGTTCATTGAGTAGCTTTAAAAATGGGCTAGATAAGTGTCTAAAATAAAAGAATATAGAGAATTACTGATTTTAAAACATATACTGTAGTTCAGGTTGATCCAGGGATAGAGGAGGATCAACCTTAAATGCATTTAAACTGCTGTACCTACTGTACTGTAGGTGTCTAGTAAGGGTAAAACAAGCTAGCTGGTCAAGAGAAGAAAAAAAGTATAAATATAAAGCTTTCCCCCCTGCCCCATTCTTCTTCGGCAGTAAATGAGCTAATCATATTTGCTGCTGTCTCTGATCATTGGCTAAGAAACACTGGCAGGTAGGAACTCTGAGGTGAACTGTTAAATGAAGCTTAGCATAAGATGATGGGGATACAAATAGGTATCTAATTAGCATGTGCAAAAGGAGTTTTGTGTCCGTGACCAGTGACCACCAGGAAGAAATACCTCTTGAAAGAAGCGATGACATCATAGATTTACAGTAACCTGTATTATTTTACTAAGGATTTCTACACTTAGTTGCTGAATTTAGATGGGAGATACAATTAGCTTTACTTAGGGACAATTATAGGATCTGTGGAGCTGCCTTTGTATTTTGGGTTTCGTTGTAATTTATTATCAATTTTGCCACCAAAGTTATGAAAAAGAAAAAAATCATAATAGGACTCTGCAAACCAACCAGGACCTGGTATTGTAAACTTTCCATAAAAGCCATATAATCTTCTATATTAACATGTATGCCCAATGAATGCCCAAACAGCATCTTTATAGTAGCCTTACTCATGCCTAACTACAACTCTGCTATAGTGGAAATTATCTAATTTACATTTGCGAACATATTCTGTATCAGGCACAGGTGGTACAATTATAATCAAGATCAAACCCAAAAAGCTAAGTACAGACATTATGTAATTGTTAGCTGAAGTGGCGGCAAACAACATTGACCAACAATATAACATGTGTACAGGTTTTTACTGAAATTGATATGTTGGGTTGTTATCCTGGGGAGTGATCCTGTTGTTCTCCAGATCACTCCCCTTTTTATTGAAACAGAGCAGGCAGCCCAGCTGCCAAGCAGCCTGTCTGTAAATGGATCTTTAGATAATTGCCTTTAGAATGATTGTTCCAAAGACAATGTATATGCCCAATGAGGCTTTCAGAATGCTTGATTATTTCAAATAAAAAATAGTAAAATACATAGAAAAAAGGAAAGGCGAGGGAGACAACAGACAAAAGCAAAACATAAAATCAGACTGCAAAGGGGAGCTATGCTAATTTAAAAGAGCATAATCTCCTGAAACAGGTATCGTACAGTGCTAATTGCATTATATATCAGATAATTCACTCCTTACAGTATAATAAATAAGGGATAAGGGGAGGGGGGTTATAAATAATACCTTTGAGGAGGTAGAGAGAGACATTCATTATTAAGTGACAGGAAGCAGCTCCAGCAGGTCCCGTTAGTGAAGTTAAACACAGTGCACAAGCAGTTGAGTCATTGTTCAGGCATAAACACTAGAATGGGAGAGGCAGTGGGATATGAGAAATTAGTCACTTAGTGATTTTTATATGGATATATACCACTGCAGCTCCCATTCTAAATTATTACACTTACGTATTATAAGGAATACTGTATATGCCATCTTATATCAAATCTTTATATAGGCACAATCTGTAAAGTAGTGTTACCGGCAGTTATGGGGTTACACACACTTAAAAAGAAGTAAAGGTCTCTATTCGTTATGGCAGGGGCCATTCAGTGTGAGGAAAATGCAGAAGCAGCTGTGTTCAGTGATTGAAGTTTAATATCTGTTGTATTCAATTAGATCAACTGGACTTGAAATGTAGTTCTTGAAGACGTTTCGCTAGTCATCCGACTGGCTTTCTCAATTCAGAATGACTTGTACAAGAATCTGTGGCAATTATGTACCCTGGAAAATCCCAATTAGCATATCACAGCCAGGTGTTAAGGGTGTGATTGGATAGTGGCTAAGAGGTGTTATAGGAACGCCCAGAGTTTTTAAAACACCTTACTCTGGGGGCGTTCCTATAACACCTCTTAGCCACTATCCAATCACACCCTTAACACCTGGCTGTGATATGCTAATTGGGATTTTCCAGGGTACATAATTGCCACAGATTCTTGTACAAGTCATTCTGAATTGAGAAAGCCAGTCGGATGACTAGCGAAACGTCTTCAAGAACTACATTTCAAGTCCAGTTGATCTAATTGAATACAACAGATATACCATGACCTGGATGAATGAGAACCTTCACAAGCATATTGAAGTTTAATATAAATACAACTTTATCATGTATTCACCACAAATATTAATACATTTATTCAGCAAAGTGCAGTAGAATTCACTTACCAACTGGAGACATTTCAGGAACATTTGCAACATAAGGACCATCCAGAAACTTTGGCTCATTATCGTTGATGTCCTGCACTTTGATAATAAATTCCGATTCTGGTTCCACAGGTTTCCCAGTAACAATATCCACAGCCTGTGCACGCAATGTGTAGAAGGCTTTCTCCTCTCGATCCAAGCTTTTAATTGCATGGATGTCCCCTGTTGTATCATCAATAGTAAAGATTGCTCCAGCACCATCTCCTAAAAGAGTATATTTTACTGAACCAACTCCTTTGTCCAAATCTGAATGCAGCTAAAACAGAAAATCAAAAGATATTACTTTAGAAGAGAAGAATTGCCTTTAAATCCCATCTGTCTATATCTCAGAAATGTGCTTACCATATTAAAGACTGAAGCAACATCACTTATATAGCTAAAGACCTTGCTAATTAAAAAAAGACGTAAAGAAGTATGGTATTTTATATGGGTCGCTCTACCATTTCATTTTGTAGACGTGTTATTTAATGCTGTGATTTATCAAAGAGTTCTTTTACTATCATCCAGCCTGGAGGAAGCAAAAACTATAATCCTTTAGCAGAACTGCCCACTGCAGTTACACTTTAACAGCTCCATGCACAGTATCTTGCACCTTTTGGCAGATAAGAAGCTTTCCTACAAACTGACCAAAAAGCCAAGATATTTTTAAAGGATAGATTTTCAAAGACAGTTTAGTATTATTGTAATAAATTGTCATTAAAGGGCAAGTCCAGCCCTAAAATGAAAACTTACATACAAGTAAATCACCCCCAAAACCCTAAACGGTAATAGTTTGAAATGTAAAATATATAAGTCTAACCTGAAATCGTGCACAATGTCCTGTTGCCCCAGTTTCTGCTTCCTGGTTCTTCCAGTTAGTAACTGTCAGTTATGGATTTGACAGTTTACATCACAGCCAATGACTGAATGTTAATCCCCTGTCTGCCTCTTCTGAGCATGCCCAGGCTCAGTAAATGCTCAGTACAGGTTTCTAAATGGCTCAGTTTCCATGAGGCATCCAGAAGCATAGCAGGCATACAGTAATGAATTTATAGGACAAAGTATGATATATCAGCATATTTTAAAGAGGCCATTCTTTCTAAAAGATGTTCTTATGAGGGTGGAGTTGTCCTTTAAATATGTTTGATAAAGAAAAATATATTTTTTCTTTATATATAAGTAGGGATGGACGGTTCGTGGGATCCGAACCTGGATCCGCCGCGGATTTATCCCGTTCGCGAACGGCGGATTTTTACGGATTTTCCGCCTTCTAAACTTCCGAACCACGGATTTCTTGTATTTTCGAAAAGATTCGAAATTACGAGGATTTCTTGTATTTTCGAAAATGTGTGAAAATACGTATTTTCGAAAATTTTCGAAATTACGAGGATTTCTCGTATTTTCGAGGATTTTTTTTATTTTAATGGGTCCGGATTTTGCGAAGTTCGGACATCTCTATATATAAGCCATATAATTGTATCTTCCCAGTGATTTGATTCTTTTATTATTATTTATTACTTGGAACCTTGGATAAACAGTATTGCCAAGCAACTGAGAGCTTTGTTAAAAGTAATACTTTTATTAAATTAAAATCTAATGATTAAGAAGAATCTAGTAATTGAAATGATGTATCACTACATTTATATGTACATAAAATATACCGCTAAGAGTTCAATAAAATTTTTAACTTCAAAAAGAATACTTTCCATACTCCTCACATACCTCTATTTAGCACAGGGAGATACAAGTTGATGATTGGAGAATCACCCTCTTTGTTCCTGGGTGAATCACAAAGAACATGACTGAGCATTTCCAGAGAGCAATAGTTCTGCAACTTTTCAGATTGATAGTTTACAGTACTGTACTTTTAATTTGTGTTTATAGCTTCAAAGTAGATATACATGGGTCATTTTTTTATGATAAATGGTTCAAATGAGCTGATTGAAAAGTCCCTATGTGTATGGCAGCAATTAAGCATGGATGGCCGGCTTTAAACTATTGAGCATAACATTGATTATTGGTTACAAAGAAAAGCAAGATCTGAAGTCAAAACTCAAATATAACAGGTAGCAAAAACATTAAGGGTCCAATTTACCCAGACTCGCTGGGCAAATATATAGAGTTAAAGATGTGCTAACCGGTTTGCTACTGGTTATCTCGACTTTAAATCCATATTAGCGTTGGACACACGGGTTTAGCAAAAATCCCCCCCCCCCCCGTATCCGACGCTAAAGATTCAAAATCGTGCTTGTGTGTTTTAATGCCAGCATTTAGCTGGTGCTAAAATCCCGCAGTGGGTGAATCCCTTGACGGGATTTTGCCCAGATTTGCAAACGCGATATTGAATAACAAAAAAATAAAAAGCGATATCGGGTAAATGTGCCTGTAATAGTTTTGTTTTAAAACACATACAGTAAACACATACTTTTTCAACATATTTGTTTTTTTCCCCAAGTGTTATGTTTATGTTACAATCCATGTGGCTATATGAATTATAAATCTTTTGATAAGCATAGTACTAATTTCCTCTGGCAGCTAGGGACAACTGGCATGCAAGCATACCCATATAGCTTCAGTTGAATGCAAATAATAATAATAATAATTATTATTATTATTATTATTTTTTTTTTTTTTTATCCTTTTCAGTGGGTGAACAGATTAAGTAATACATTAGGAAACATTTATTCTCCTTATAGTTGGACATTGTATTCCCAATCAACTGCCTCACTGACCCCCACTGTAATTCAACCCTTTTCGCTTACCATACCAATTTTAAATTATTAACAATTATTTGTTTGATTTGCATTGTATTGGTGGATAATGATTAATAATTTCAATAAAAAATAAAGATCCTGTGCCTATCTTAAGTGACATGACACACTCATTGAGTTCTTTGTTCATCAGAAAGATCAAATACAAAATTAACATTCGGTTAATGTGAATTTGTTCATGATATAGTCCAAGCCGTTTTAAGACTTTTAAATAAAAATATAAAGTGTCCTCATGTGTCTTTATATATCTAAACTGTTACACATTTTAAAATATATGTCATTATTTCTTTTGCAATCACTTTTTGGCCATATGTATATAATTTCAAATATAATAGTTGACAGTTGCTATTTTCTACAAATAGATTTTTTATTTGGTGTTTAATGCATTTCTTTATTCTTAAACATTACAGTATTCTGGGAAGAAAAATAATTTATCATTTTAACCAAGCTGACAACCAGTAAATTCAATTTGAATTCATAACCGATAGGTGATAAATGCTGGAATATGTGAAAAATTACTTCTTCACTCCAGGGATAAAAAATGTAGAAAAGTCATATACACCATTATATTAGTTATTGATGCATTGAATTTTTTTCTTTGAAAAAACAGAAAGCTTTACTCGGTTTATATGTTTAGCATTTATTAGTATACCAGTTGCTAAACACACTACCCATAATTTATTTTGCTTACTCTAATTACAGTTTGTCTCCATAACCTTGAAAAAATATATTCTTTTCAAAAAAATGTTTTAATAGTACAGAGATGGTACTGCAGAAAGACAGCCAGATAGGTAGATTGGTATTTGGTAAACTGCATTATTAAAGATAAAGGGGGAGATTCAATATGGCCGAAATCCATCTAAAACCCACGTTAACCCAAAGTAATATCGGGTTAACGTTCAATTAAAATTGATTTTAGGGCACAGCGCCACTTCCAAATGCTTTTGGAAATAGCACTGAGCTACTGATGCAAAACCACTTTTGTTAATTTTCACGCTACGAACTTAACGTGTTTCTGCATGGGACTTTAATCCGGCGCATCTTACTTTAATGCAATCCATCGGTGCTATACCAGACATAATCTCGTTTACGTCTCGTATTGTATTGCGGGATCGTGCAAAGGTAAGTAACGCACCCGGACCTTATTGAATCTCCCCAAGAGAATATTTTTATAGTAGTTTATTGCTTAAAGTACATGTTGGGGGAGTTGCTGGATCTGAAGCTTGATATGGCTCTGTTCACTGTACAGAGAGATTTATAGTGAAAAATCTAGTACATCTAGATCAAAACAAACTAGTGTATCTGGAACTTGCTTTAGATTCTGGTGTATATATTATTATTTTTAAAACTCATTAATATGAAAATGTAATTATACACCAGAGTTACATGATAATTTAAAAAAGTTTCTCAAAAGGTTGGCAAACTTTACAATGGGCGGTATTTAAAAACCTGCAGTATCAGAAATTTCCTAAACTGTGGGTTTGTACGTGACATGGTACATTTACGGTAGTTTGTCCATACAATAGGACATTGTACAATTAAGATTGCAATCATAAAAGTATAATCACAATTATAATTGTAAGATCCCAATCATAATTTTACGCCTGCTAGCGTAAGTGTAAGATCACAGGTATGGTTGTTAAAGGTGCGGTTTTGCAAAATAGCGATACCTCACATTTATAAATATGGCCCTAAAGGTCTGTGCTGTAATTTTGAAGTTGAAAGAGGGAGAAGTAGCATTTCTTTGAAGTCACCTTTCCCCAAATGTGGTACAAGGCTTGGACCCTGCACCTTGTGAATACTACGGACACACACCCTTATGCGCCACCTTTATACAGACATAGTTAAAATACAAAAGCTCCTTACCTCCCCTAGCATAGGCTTGGTTAACACACACAATATTAGCCTAATCTAGTTGGATCCAACAGGATTTTCTGATTAAGAGTAATTTAGGTAACTAAAACAAGAACAAAAGGGTGGAAAGCTTCCACTTTGCTTTAAATCTGCTTTGAAAGCCAGGCCAGTGGTTGTCTACCACCCACCAAGAAAGGGTTCAAAACTAGAGTTTGAAAACTCTAAAACACTTGGGGTGTTTTAGAATTTTCAATCTTCAATCAGTTTTTTAGAGTTTTCTCCAATCCTTGGAGACTTCAACACAAGTGAATGCCCACTCTTCACAGGCAGGGAAGGAGCTACTTCAGGTTTCATGAATAAACTGGGCTTTTCAAGCATTCTGCTCTGCTACCCACAAGAAAGACAGCACTCATATTCCAAACAGGATTGGAGACCTCCAGTGGGAATATTTATCTAGTTGACTAGTCAGACCATCACACCATCCAGAACCAGTGACCAAACATCAGGTCAAGAATCTGATAACATATTGCTCCATAAAACACCCCAACACTTGCACGACAGTCTTTGCTTCGACACACTGACTGACCTTGACCTTGAATCCCTAGTGCATAACTCCAACAGTTGTGTGTCCTCCACCTTCAACAGCATTGCTCCTCTGTGCACCAAACACATTACACCACACCACAATGCACAGTGGTTTTACAACTTTGAAAAGGACCAAAAGAAAAGAAACAGGGCCACAAAGTGGTGGGGGAAATCCCAGTCACCAGATGATAAACCTTCAGCCTGTATCTAGAGAAGTACCAAACAGTAATCACCAAGAAAAAGGCCTCCCTTTTATCACAGGAAATTCAAAATTCAAAACTATTTCTTAATCTCTGGACAATCTCTGGAAAATCTCTGTAACCTAGCATGTCAGAAAATGGTTAATGACCCTCAAGGGAAATGCCCTGTCCTGTTTATACCAGTGTTCCATAAGATAGCTGCTTCTTACATTCAGGATTATTTGCTAGCTTGCTAAAGGAAGCAATTGTCAGGCCCCTTTCTCAAAAAACTATCCCTAGACCCAGAAGTATTGACAAGCTACAGACCAATCTCTAACCCATTCTTGGGAAAAAAATCATAGAAAAGGCTGTTTTACGTCAACTTGGTTCCAGACTCTCAGGAAACAACATCTACTTATCTTCCCAGTCTGGCTTCAGGAAACATCACAGCACTGAAACAGCTCTCATCCAGATCTGCAATGACCTGCTAATCATAAGAACTCTCTGCAGCTTTTGGCACCATTGACCATGACACCCTGATAAGCAGGCTACACAAAACTGTGGTATAAAAGGTTCTGTCCTCCAGTTGTTCCACTCCTTAAGTTGTAGGTTACAGTATCCATGGGACCCTTTCTGTCCACCTCTGTACCACTAACTTATGGAGTGCCCCAGGGCTTAATCCTGAATCCCCCCTCCCCCCACACTTTTCACTATATATATGCTACCACTTGGCAAACCTATCCAGAAACACGCCAGTCATACCATTGCTACCTACACTGATGATATCCAACAACATCTATCCCCCAGAAGATCTGTCAACACTAGTTCATGTCTTTAACACATCACAGCTGGACTATTATAATGACCTCTTACACTGGCCTCCCACAAAATGGTCTACTTACATATAAATCACTGCATAATTTAGGCCCTAGATAGAGTTGATGCAACCACTTTATCCCACCACAACCTCAGACTAGCAAATTCAAATAACCTAGTCATGCCCAGAGTGCACCTAAAATCAATTGATTACAGAGCCTTCTGTCATGCTGCATCCATAGTATCAAACTCCTTACCCCAGTCAGTCAGAACTGACCCATTCCTGAACTCTGAGACATGATAAACGCTATAGAAATAACATTGTATGGTATTGGGTTTTAAAACAAACTATCCCAATGTCAATGAACCATTGCTTCCAGATTGGAGGTCATATTTAATTTATCAAAAAAAGAAATATCTCATAATGTAGAAAAGTGCCCTTTCTTCAATTTGAACATGGGGAAAAAACAGTTTGAACATGGAGGTACACAGTGTATACGCATTAAAAGCATTTAAAAACAATAGTGATCAAACATCCTCCTACATTCACATGATATATATATGATGCAACATATCTATCCTATAATAGGAGATAACCCTTAGTAATCATCTGTCCTCAGTCAGGGCCCAGGAGGGACCGTAAACCATAGTTTAGGAGCATCACACTAGATAGTCATATTTAGAGGAGAATATGTGCTCAGAGATGAATGCTGGACTTGTTTCGACCAAATGGCTTTCTCAACAGCACATTGGCTTTTCTCCCTCAGAGCATGAATCATGCAAGGTTAATTGGGAGAAAGGGTAATACTTAACAACAGCAGAATCATTAGTTAAAGTAGGTTCATTGCAGTTTGCCACCAATGTTGAGGAGACAAGCAGGCTTGGCCCGTCTGGACATACCCCTCACCACTTCAGTATTGTGCAAGGGAAAGTGGGAGAAATGACATTACAACAACAGCAGGACAATAATTTAGTTAGAGTAGGCTCACTGCAGTGGGCCAACTTTGTTAAGGAGCCAGGCAAGTTTGGCCCCTCTAGACATTTACGCCACACCACACTGTCTTCTCTCCCCCCACAGTTTGCATTATATAGGGGAAAGGGGGCTAAAGGGTAAAGCTTCACAGCAGCAGAACAATAGAGTTAGAGTAGACTGCAGTTACTGCAGTTTGCCACCATTGATGAGGAGCCAGGCAAGCTTGGCCTCTCTGCACATATCCCACACCACTCTACATTGGCTTCTCCTCCTCTGAGTATGCATCGTGAAAGGCACAAAGTGTCAAAGTGGGCAGAAGGGTTACCCATCACAGTCACAAGGCACCTGTTGAGCTGCCTTTTATACTCAGAATGTTAGCACCCAGGATATTGGCACCCTGAGCCGCTGGGCAATAATATGTAGTTAATCTAATGTTCACTACCCATACATATAAATAGATTTGGTAATGGTGTCTTTACACATACCCACATAAATAACACACACAAATGCAAATGTCTCTGCCCATATGTAAATATCTTGGTGTCATATAATGTCCCATATATTACAGAGGTTTAACTAGCTCCGGGGTTCTAATCAGCAGTACAGGTAATAATAAATGTAGCCAAGGTCCCACAAACTTAATGATATTAATAAAGACTGTCCTATCACATAATTCCACATGTCTCTGCCCATTCATAAATATCTTAAGTAATAGTGTTATATAATGTCCCATTTATTACAGAGCATAAATAATTACAAGATGTACTTGATGTTTGGTGTTGTGGAACTATATCAGGGGAACAATTCAGTAATACAAACCCAGGTTTAAATAACTATCTCCAGGACCTTTATGGTTCCTATACATTTCTCATGATATATCTAAAAATGGTAAGCAAAACATGCTAAGTCCAGATTTTCCTAACTGATAGACTGTAAAAAACAGCAACAAGTGCTTTAAAAAAATATTGGTTTTGGGGATGTGACGCAAATAGAACCATTGATAGGGTGTTTTTTTTTTTATTAATTTTTCCTCATTTCTTTTTAACTTTTTACCTTTGTTTCTTTTTATATTGTACAAAACCCTGAAATGTTATAGTATGTGTAGAGATTTTATATCCACTGTATCTACACATAGCCAAACATACACACATTCAGGGTTATTCAATAAAAGTTCTTATCTTTTAAAATGGTGCAAATTTTGCCCCAACCAATTAGATGTTAGCTTTCAAATGTTAAAGGGCATGTCCACCCTTCTTAAAAAAATTTCATATAACAGTCTCCCTGCTCCCCCAGCCCCAACCGCTATAGTTTTAATATCAGAAAGTGCCCCAAATATTACTTACCTTCCCTCTTTCCTCCACGAAAATGCAAGCAGAGGGGCGGGACCAGCAGTCACGTCTGTGATTGGCTGAGCGGCAGCTCAGAGACTATTCTATGAAAAAGTTTTTACGCTAGGGGGAGGGAATCTAAATCGGGAGGGAGAGGGAGGGGAAGGGAGGGGGAGAAGGGCTGTAGTGTGCATGCCAAACTTCTCCAGTACCCCTGGTGGGCGTTTTTTTGGGCTGGGGGGGGGGGGGATAGCAGAAGAACCATATGGAGCTGGGATGTAAGGTAAGGATTAAGTGGGGGAGATTATAGTTTTAGGGGTGGACATGCCCTTTAAATAAGATCTGATTGGTTGGGGCAAATTTAGAACCATTTTAAACAATAAGAACTTTTATTGAATCTCCCTGATTATTTTTACTGTGCACCAATTTTGCTAGTATATATATATATATATACCAGTATGTTACTTCATAGTTGGACATGTTTCCACCCATATAGGGTCCATCATAATTCTAATAGCCGATAAACCTGCACCATATGTCATGCTATCATAACAATATGGCCTCCGATTCAATTAATGTGCTTCTTGCAGAGTATGTTCTCACATTAGTCAGAAAGTTTGTTGAAGGGGTGGGGTTATATCAAACCAGAATATGCGGTACCAGATGTACTCTAGTTTTATAGGCCTAGGTATAGCTTTCATTCTTTTCCTTTCATTCTTGTTTAAGTTAAGAAAAAAATTTCTTGCCTACAATTTTAGTTTGAACATTTATGTCCAGTGCACTTTACAGCTAATCTAAAAACTCATTCCGGCTCTTTTACCCAGAGCCGCTGGGCAGTTATATGGAGTTAAAGTTACGTTAATTGTTTCACTATTGTTTTTCACTATTGCATTTTTTACTCCATATTTGCGCCGGATGCGTGGGTCACAATTTAACATCGCATTTGCACTACTTTTAGCTCAATATTTTTAGGCTGGCTAATATTGAATCGCCCAGAGCAATGGCAGTTCTGGTTAAATCTCCCCCATTGACTTGTTGCAGGATTTGCCCAGAGCAATGGCAGTTCTGGTTAAATCTCCCCCATTGACTTGTTGCAGGATTTGGATGCTTGATATGAATGGGTCATAAAAGAGAATTTTCATTTTAAACTATGATACAGGGCACACAATCTGCAGTTTCAATGATATCCATCAACCAATATATAAGATCACAATTGCTTAGAGAACTATTATATAGGCCCACAACTGTATTTATTCATGTATCATGTAAACTACATGTACTTTAACCATTAAGATCAAAAATTGATTAAGCCCAATATGGCCTATTTAATGAAATGATTCAAAACATTATAAATTGTCATAAAGCAAAATATTTACATTTAAACTCATCTTAAGGACAAGTGCAGACATTCAGGATTATACACACAGATCCTTTAAAACATGGAGAGTGTAATCCTCTTGAGCATTGGACATTATCAAGGACCAAAATGCATAATTCAGACTCTTTGTGTGGAGCCTGTTTAAAACACATAGGCACTGGCAGTTTGGAGTTTTTCAAGAGAATGCTGGGATATTGCATTTTTTATTGGGTGGTTTAATGGTTTCCCTAACAATTTTGGTGGTTTCTACATATCAATTAGCAAGGGCAAATTGATAGGTAGACAGCAAATTTTGTGTCACAATTGTTGTATCCATGTAGGGGGAAAACTCCTGTGGATGGATGCACACATGTATTAGTTTTCACTTACTAAATTAGTATCTGACACCTTTTATATAAAATGAAAGGAAGTAAAGAAAATTCTCGTACCTGGGGAAAACTTTCCCTAAGAAATTGTCCCTTTACTCAATAGGCAGTTTTTTACAGGATTGTTGTCAACACACGATTTACGGTTATAGCGTGCATGTAAAGTTTTGTAACATTTTGTAATGTTTTGAATCATGTCAAGTATAGGCCACATTGGGCTTAATTAATTGTTAATCTCATGCATATACTAGTGATGGGAGGGCCTGAGGGCCTTTAAATAACATGTGATATGTGATGTCATTCCTGTTTTCTTATTTGATGCAGAATATACTATAACAATGTGTATAAAAATGATTTGGTAGTGTAATGGTATCATCTGCTATATATAAATATATAATATTGTACTTCATATACCAGTTAATAAAAATGTATATTTTTAAAAATGAATAATCTCTATAATAGAATAAAATCATTTCAAAATCAGTTACAAATGATCCTCCTGTGTCACTAATTACATAGAAAGCAAAACAGATCCCCTGGAGGAATGAAACAAATCTGTATTGCTTTTGTTTGAAGGAATGTACTTTCCACGAATGATCGATATCTACTATAATGTTCAAGTGAAGGTAAAAATCATACTTTGTTATTTAATAGGAAAAAAACTGTTAAAGACCTTGTGGGCATCAGAGCTCCAATTTCTTTGATAATCTGAATTTGAAATTTTCATAGATTTATGACACAATCACCCTTGAGACTAAGGAAAAGTAATTCTTCAAAAGGTTGAACAAATAGGGTGGTGTGTCTATTATATATGCCTATTATATAAAAATGCTTTTCTGCTAAAGAATTATTTCTTCTTACTCCATACAGATATCTAAAATAACCCCATAGGTTATACTTTATTATACTTTTTATTTTCCGGTATATTTATTATTCTTTTCTCCACTCAAACTCTATTATAGGGCAATAGATTCTACATTATTTACATGCAGAAAACTTTGAGCCATCGGCTGAATATGTTCTACTTTTGAGGAATTGATTCATAAACAAGGTTCTTCTGCATGAACAACATATTTTCTTTCTTGTAGAAATAAGTTAGACGGAGGATAAAAAATTGCTGTTTTGAAATGGTATGATTTATTTCAAGCTAAAAAGTAATTTTAACTTTTATTTGTATCTTATGTTTGTCCTTGATCAAACTTCACATTAAAACCAGAAGGAAGACTGGATTTTATTAAAAAGATAGGATTTCAAGAACATCTACTACTATTACCCAATGGTTAAGCTGACCAGCCTACAGAACGTTTTACAGATCCCAAATGCATTCCTAGAGCTTGACTTTTATCACCTTTATTAAAAGCAAACATAAAATGTGTGAAATGCATTTTCCTGCCACAGTGGCCGGTAAATAAAAAAGAATTGCAATGAACACTAGAAGGGGACTGACCTGAGAAATATAATGGATATATATTTACCCTGGCTGTTGCTATGTGATGTTAGCTGTAGGAGCCCTCATTTTCCAGCTTGCTGCACCAGAATTTTTGCAAAAGTATACACCGATAAAATGTCAACATTATCTGTCCCAAACTGTTAGCGTTAAATTTTAAAGATTTCTGGAGATGTTTGTATTTCTGCTTTGATTTTTCCCCCCCTTTTAATGTGAAAGCAATTATTATTTTTTTTCTCTTTAAATCTCCAACATACTGTTTTATTTAAATGGTATGCAAGATTATGATATGTCCAGAGTTCTGCATTAAACCTTTAGTACTAGTCCAGTAATATAGAAATATAGTTTGCATTTTAGAATTACCCAACTTTGCAATGCACAGATATGCAGTTATAAATGCAATGCACAACTATGCATACATTATAACATATTATATAAAGAACAAATATGCTGATGTAATGAAATGCTATGAATCTGCAGCCACCAATAAGATGTTAGCTCTGCAGTAACCCTGTAAAAAGTGTTTTTGCGCTATTTTTTATTGTTAGATTTAATAACATGGCTTTATTTATTTAGATTTTGCCCGTTTCTGCATTTTAGGAAATTTGTGTTTTTGGGGGATAAAACTATACCTGTAGATTTTTGGGGGATAATATAACTGTAGCTTTTTTGTTTGGTTTTGTATTTTTGCAAAGATCAACTCTAAATTACCTTATTCACATTGCCAACACAACTTTTTGATATTAATTGTTGTCTTATTATGTGACTGTCACTTACTTAACACTGGATGACTAGTAAATGACAAGTCCCATATTGCAACCATGTTCCCTGAGTCAAGTGTTAGACTGGGATTTTGGGTGCCCCCAGGAAGAAAAAAGAAGTAATTTCTTACTCCCATGTTCCCCAGAGTAAGAGGCGGAGATATGCAAAACACTCCATATAAATATAAAGGAGTATTTTGCGTATCTCCGCCCCTTACTCTGGGGAACATGGGAGTAAGAAATGACTTCTTGTTTCTTAGGTTTTGTGGGCAATGCTATTCATATAGCATGAGACTGCAAGATGCCTTCTGTTATAAGAAGGTGTTTCTCCATTTTTATGCTCAGTGAAGGGCTTTTCCCTCTCTCCCTAAGCTTACTAGCTGCCTTGTCTACTGTACACCCAAGCCCTACACCATAGAGCCATGAATCTGTATCTTGCACACATGAGATCTAACAAGATCGAAACATGTTGTGTCGGCGGGTCAGATGATTGGCTCTATATATTAAGCTATATTGCATGTTATTCACCTCTCCCTTTGCTGTGGCTGCTGAGTAATTTCTACTAGGGGTCAGCTCCTACAATCCCCCTTATATGGGTAACTCCTGTTAAATGTATGCAATACATGCACGTAAACTGAAGTGCTCAACAGATCAAAACAAGGAGGTTCCTAGAAGCTGATAGCCAATCACATAAAAGCACAGGGATCCTCCCACTCCCTGACACAGAACAGGGATTTCAGTGTTGTTGGTTTTTTCCCAAACACATCCAATATGCTGGCCTAACAATGATATAATCCTTAAAAAAGTGAGAAACAATCTTTGTAAAGTATTTCTTAGCTACTGTACTATGGATGTAAGCAACAGAATATTAACATTTCAGTAAAAATGAAAAGTAAGTCTGGGAAATAGAATCTGTAACTTTATGTAGTCTGTCTTTCTAAAAGTAAAGCTCTTACCCCTACCCTAACTACATGTAGAAACTTTATTTTTTGCGTTGAACATAAAGAAACAAAAAAATATAGAACCTCTAACCTTTTGGACTGTTTGTTTCTAAAACATGCACTTTACCAGGTAAGCTACCCCAGAAGATTTATGTAATCCAGGTACATTTAGAAGCCTTATCTTTTGTTGGAACATAATAATAATTAAAAAAAATAATAATATAAGCTGACGATTTTGCATTGCTTCAGGAAGGCTGTATGTAATTCACACGCTTACAAACTCTTATCAGGGACTTCCACATTGGTTTGTAGATATCTGTATAGAAAATGCTCTGTGCATAGAGACAGTAAATACTGGGGTCAGGCTCTGTGGCTATTTGATAACTAAAGTATATGGGCTGTACTGGCAACAACATGGAAACCTTCTTTATCACAGAAACTATTACTTATTAGTGGACAGGTGCACAGCTTAATGTTACCAAAAGCCACGTGCACATGGGGGTGGGGATGTATAAGTAAAAACAGCAACTGAGGGAACAAAAAAGTTCCCTCTAAAAAAGACCCCCACAAAAAGGGCACGTTCACATTAGGATTTTAAAAAAAAGTTATAAATTTAATGTTTCTGTTTTTTTACTATAGATCAGTGATAGCAAAGATTTTAGAGACTGAGTTCCCAAAGTGCAGGTTTTACTTCAGAAAAAACAACTCAAAACAGATAGATACAGTAGATAAAATGATTATAGATCAACATTGAATGTTGTTAACACAATACATTTTGATACACTGATGTAGTGTGCTCCTCTTAATTTAATTTAAAGTTGGATCAACCCCAGGGTAGGGGGTATTTGGAGGATTGCACCTACTGATTATTGGTAATTGCCAGCCTTGGCATGCTAGAGTGAAGCTATACTTGTTTTGATCACTCTTGTTACCCGAAAGGCCATGTCTTTCTGCCTTTCTGGTAACAAACTGATGAATTCTGCTGTGCGTGAGTGCCCACAGAAAGGGCTCTGAGTGCCACCTCTGGGACATGTGCCATAGGTTCGCCACCACTGCTATAGATCATTACTTGTTTTTTTATATTACATTAATATATTGTTTAAAATATTTTTCAATAACATTTCTTCATATTTACTTAAAAATCATAGCTTTCTTATTATCTTTTCTTTTCTTCATATTAACATGATATTTTGAAACTTAAATTATATCATTATAATAATATTAAGTTACATTAAAATACCAAAATTGCTGGCTAGGGGTTATCTGTAGTTTTAATAACTTTGTTATTATTTTACGAATAGCTGCTACTATTAGTACTAATACTTACAATATACTGTATATAGTTTTTATTATGTATAGAATTAAACAACTAAACATCCAGGCTATAAATTAAACAAAACTAAAAATAGACCTTTCAATTAATTTGTGAGTTCATTTGCCTGTAAAATTGAGAGTATCAGGCAGTAAACATTAAGGGAGATTTAATAAAAGTTCTTATTGTTTAAAATGGTGCTAATTTTGCATCAACCAATCAGAACTTATTTAACATTTGAAAGCTAACATCTGATTGGTTGGGGCAAAATTAGCACCATTTTAAATGATAAGAACTTTTATTGAATAACCCTGTAAAAATCTTAACACAGTGATGTGCTCTTGGCACATGTGTTATACAGTAAATATAACTAAAATGATGTCTGTGCCCTTATGTTTTTGTGTTCAAGGGACACTTTACAAACTGTAACCTAATGGGTTTTGTGTTAGTAAAAGTAGAGCATTACTCCACTAACCTACCACATCTAATACAAAAAAGGTGCATTAAGAAACTTTTTGCTAGAAACAGATTAGAAGCAAAAACGAAAAGATAGAGGGATAAAAACCAGCAGACTATTGTGCATTGTTCCATTTGGGCTGTCAGTAATTCTTGCTGTCTGGAAAATAAACTGCTGGTTAACTGCAGCTTATGAGGGATTTCCATATTGGTGTTGGAACATCTGTATAAAAAGTATTAGAGACAGTGAATACAGGGGTCAGGAGGAGTGGCTAAAAGGGAAAAAGTTTTTTTATGAACTACATGAGAAACAACCCCCCCCCCTAGCTCTCTTTACTTTGCTACACTTTCACAATGCAGAAATTTTGAAAAGTGATTTTTGAATTGTGAGTGCATAATAAAGTACAAAGCAAAAGGGTATTACATCGCCCTTACCACCATAACTCACTGCTAATATATATAGATATAGTCTTGATATCATGACACCAATTGCACAACCATAGTCTGCAGACTTAGTAGAAATTAAATTTTAAGTGTAAACTGCAAAAAACTAACACATAACCCTGTGGTTGTTAAAGAGGCAAGGTGATTAGGAAAATCCTAGTTTCCAATTTGACCCGGGTAGCTATTAGGCATAGCTGAAATCTATAAAAATCTCATAGCTCCCTTCATGTTTGAGGTGAAACAGTGCAAAAATTTTTTTTGTAAACCTACAGTGTTTATTAATTAAGCCAACTGATTTCAGTCAAGTAAATGTTAATGAATATTGCATTAATGCGCCATAGAATCGTTCTTTTTTGGTAGCAAGATTATTGCAGCAAACTTAAAGCAAGGTTGAATAAAGGATTTAGAAAAGGACACATTTGTTTTGTGAAGATCTAACAAAACTGTAGCCACTGGCCAGTAGAGAAAAAATCCGGTCCGCTCCCATTAAAACTGAAAAATCCTCGAAAATACGAGAAATCTGTGTAATTTCAAAAATTTTAGAAAATACGTATTTTCATGCATTTTCAAAAATACGAGAAATCCTCGTAATTTTGAAAATTTCCGAAAACGCGGTTCGGAAAAGTTCAGAAGGCGGAAAACCGGAAAATCCGCGATATCGCGAACGAGGTAAATCCCCCGCGGATTCGGGTTTGGATCCGCAAACTGGGCCATCACTACTGGCCAGTAGATTTTCTTTAATAAATTTTTTTTTATTATTATTTATTTTTATCATTTTTTATTTATTGCAGAACAAGTAATTATTATTGACTTTAATTTATCTGCATAAATTTTTTCTTAACTTTGAAATCCCTGATTTTGAAACCATTTAAATAAAGCTTATAAAAAGTCCTCAGCACAGTATAAGTTGATAAGGAAGGAGGGTATCTGCGTCATTTCTGAAAATATTACAATCATGCGATACACTAAATCTTGCACAGGGATTTTTACATTGCAGGACCTCAGGCAGGTAAGCAGCATCGGCTTATCATATTGCATTGCCCCCTTAAGCTAGGTACACACCTAGCGATTTTTCCTCCTGACCGACCGTTCGATACTTTCGAACGGTCGGCCAGGAGGAAGGACTGTCGGTCGCGGCAAAAGCAGCCGCGTCCGATAGTCACCACGACCGATCGTGCGGTCCATAGAGGACCGCACGATCGGACAAGGTTTTCCACCCTGTCCGATCGTCCTTTCGTCCGATTTGGACGAACGGTCGATCGGACATGGGCACATTCAGATGCGATAATTTCGGTCCGATCGACCAATACACTGAACTATCGGTCGATCGGACCGAAATATCTCATTGTGTGTACCCAGCTTTAGTTTGCTATATTCATGTTTCTATTAAATAATGCATTTTGTTTTTACACTGCTTAAGTAAAGATGTGTAGGAATTGCATGATGAAATTAGTACTGTTGTGGTAATGATGTAGTGTACAAATCAGTTATTCCATACTGTGAATGCAAACCCAAATTTCTCTGGTTTTCAACAAATAAGACAGCAGAGAGCACGGAAGCCAATTTGGTGTGAAGTAACATAGAATATAATATTAGAAGGAATTAGGGAACCATTTAAAGGAAATACCTATACTGGTCATTAAACTTTATGATTTTAGCATTATGTCCTAAACGATTAATGTATCTTATTATTACTTAAACATGTAGAAAGTGAATAATTAATATAAAATGGTATATTCCTTTGAACTCCATTAATCTGCTAGTGATATGTGAAATGTCTTGCAAATGTACTAAAATCTTTGCGCATTAACTGAATAAAAATACCTATCCTGAAATTTTTAATAGAAAGAGAAATTAGATTTTTTTTATCGTACACAAATATTCTTTAAAAAAATAAAGAACAAGAACAGGAAACCAAGGCATGTGCCCAGGGCTCAGCTGGCAAGGGGGCCCATCAGTAGATTGTCCATTCCAGCCCAGTCCCAGCTTCAACAGGCAGCCTTTGAATTACTGTCATGGGTTCACATCGAACACAGTAGCAAAACAATAGCCTGAAGACACTGAGCAGTGTAAATCTCTTTCCTTTATATTCTGGTGTCCTGTCCTGCTCTCTTTGTGTTAATGCTTGTCTGGTAATTATCTCTTTTATAGTCTTAACATGGGGCTTTCCATTTCAGTGATAGTGCTTTGTGTTCTGGAGGTCACCACTGCGTGCTTTGATAGAAAGTGACTGTGAGTGTGTCATGAGAAACAATGTGTGACTGAGTGTATGTGTGATAATGTGTGACTGTGTGTGATATTATGTGAAGAGAGTTTGTTAGTGATATTGGGATTGTGTGTGCATTATAATATGTGTACGAATAAAATAGAGTTTGTGTGTGCACAATAGTGTATGTGTGATATTGTGAGTTACACTCGTAATTTGTTAAATCACATCCAGATCTTGATGACAAAACTGCAGATGATCCTTTCATTTCAACACTTCTGAACTAACACAAAATACATTAAATGTAATCATAAAAAACAATTTTACTAGCGCACGTCATTACATTTACTTTTATAATGCATCAGTATACTCAGCATAAAGCATAATGGACATTAAAAAAACACATTATTTTTCTTATCTGAAAAGCATATATTGGAGTGGAAATGGAAATGATGGGAAATATGTAATTTCTATTTTTAAGTTCACATGTGATTGCTGTAAATCCGCAAGGGTAAAATAACAAGGCATAGATATGTCTCTGGAAATAACTAGCGTGTTATGTGAGACCACGCATGTTATTTTTATAGTCTTTCCTTGTGTCGGTATAACATTTCAAATACACAGAATGCTCTCTACAGTATTGCCAGATGATTGGCTAAAAAGATCTCAGAATCATAATTGTTATTAAGTACTCTACAGTTTTACCAAAGCTGAAATATATTCCTGCTTAACAACATCTTAACCATGATTATGCAGATTAATAGATCACATGCTCAAATGCATTATATTTCTTTTGAGTTATGTTATTATCCAATAAATTTCAATAACAAAACTGTATTAAACTGCATTAACCTAGGCAAAGCAATAGCCACAATCAAACATTTATATCCTATTGCATTATTTAATATCTGTTCTGACATTTATTTCCTAGACTATATTTAAATAATTAGAATTACAATAACATATCATAGTCATATACTGTATGAATCAAACTCAAAGCATTTCAGCCCTTAAACTGTGAAAGTGTAATGTAATTTACACACACATTTCAAACCTTAAATCAGTTGGTAAGATTGCTTGTGTGACAAATACAGCTAAATTTATCTGCATATTTAAAATGTCACTAAAAATTTCTGCAATGTCAAAGGAATTAGGGAAAAAAATATTAAATGAAATTTGTCAACTTCATCACTATTCTACTTTTTGGTTATGTTATTTTTATTTAGTAAACATTAAATCAATCACCTCATCTAGATTTTCAGTGCAGTTTCGTTCGGAATCCAGCACACAAACTAGACATTTTGGAACTGCAAAAGTTTCAAGGAAAGTCAATTTAAAACATGTAGAATGTAAGAGATTTGCCATGAAGACAAGCTATATGAGTAGGGCTATTCACTTTGGAGAAGGGGCACTTTCATGGGGAGATGATGAACATCTACAAATACATAAAAAGGTATTTTGGCTTCACTGCTTTCACAGAAGCACTTGATAAAGGTGTAGCACAGGTGAAACATAGTTCAGTTTCAGTTTGTTTCACTTACCACAATAAATATGGTAGCAACCTAAAGAGCATCTACAGTATACAGTTGTCATCTGGCAATGTTCACTAGACATGAGAGAATATTTTGTTACTTTAAGTGAGTGATTCATTTTTATGGATTTGCTCTGAGACATGAAAGGGCCATACTGATGTTTGATATACTGAGTTATGTTCTACATAAATAAAAAAATATATATATATTATCGAATAATCAAGTGATGTATTTTCTTTCCACTATTAATTATCATGAGATACCATAAAATTAAGTACTGTCAACAATGTGATTATTATATAAATAACCACAAATTATCACAGATGGGAAGAGAATAAAACAGACATTTTTATGGAGACAAAATTGAATCTGATTTTGAATACATTCTATTGAATATGAATGTAAACAGTACCTGGCAGCTGCTATTTTTTTTAAGTCAAACAATATTGTTGTTTCCTGTGTTTATTATAATGCATGTCTGGTAATTCCTGTAAACTCAAGGGTTAATAATAAAATAATATGTGAAATGTTGTGCACAATGGGCAAGTTCCTAAACTGTGCCTGTCAGTGGCTTGACATTGCTGGCCTGGCACATTAAACTATATAATAATTTTACCTGTTTTAGGATCTATAGAAAAATAAGGTTGTCCCTGAAGGATGCTGTAAACGACTCTTGCACTATTTCCATAGGTAGGATCGTCTGCATCTGTTGCCTTGACCTGAAGTACATAAGCACCTGTAAGATAATATGTAAAACATTAGCTACAATGTCATTTTTTGGTTCAACATGGCATATTGTCTTGAGTAGTGATATTCATTTAAATGTTTATATAAGTAATACCAAAGAAGCAGTATGAAACTTTTAAGAGACAGTTACAGGGAGATTCAATAAATGTTTTTATCATTAAAAATGGTGCTAATTTTGCCCCAACCAATCAGATGTTAGCTTTCAAATGTTAAATAAGATCCGATTGGTTGAGGCAAAATTAGCACCAATTTTAACAATAAGAACTTTTGTTGAATCTCCCTGTTAGTTCTGTTCAACCACCAACTGCAGCGCAGAGAACAGTCGTGCTAACCTATTCAATGCTGGTTAGAGCTACTTACTTCTGCTCAAGTATCTCAAAATAAGCCCCAAGCATTTCACCCGTGATTAAGTGGCTGTACTTACGTGACTATTTAAAGGAGAACTACAGTGGAAAAATAACCTTAAGGCTTGAAGGCTAGAAATATTGTACTTAACACATTACACCGGATTTACTGTAGTAGGTAGTTTCATAGTGACCATATACCTCAATCCTTCATAAAAAGAGCAGATCTATGGTCGTCAGTGTATCCAACTACTAAATTGCTTGATATTTAACTGTGGGAAAACCATCCTCTCACAGAGACTTTGACAAGAACTGTTCTGCAATACTCATTTTAATAACAAACAGACAAACTAAATAATCCATGACCTCATAATTCTTGGCATGTTTAAGTTAAAATAGACTGAACATGGATCTAAAATAATATACTCCTATTGAAGTATATATTTATGTGGGCATAGTTTAAAATAGAGATAAGTTGAAGTTTTTAAAGTGAAAATTGACTATGTTTAAGCAACCTTATAGATGGATGCGACCCCTGGGATCTATGTAGGTTGGTTTTAATCCCCCATTTCCTAGGAGGTTCAGCTCCATATTAACAGCAGATCCTTAAGAATTTCATAGTCCAAAATATGCTATGATACTGGGGTTTTTTTTTGTTCTACACATGGTATAATTGGGAAGCGAAAGTTTATGCGTGTAATAAACGTATGGATTTACACGTTTATACACCTAGCTAATATATGCGAGTATAATATATGCGTACATGACTATTTTTTTATACGCAACAATATCATACATTATTATATGTTGACCAATATTGTTATAAACAAGTTCTTAACGACTGTTATTATTTATACTTAGACTATTGCCTTTATTTGGCTGTAATATTTGAAAAACCCCAATAAAAAAACTATTGAAACATAGTGATATCTGAAATTTTTGAAGTTAAACGGTTGGGGGCCTCCATTTTTCAGCTATGGGCTTACTCGGTAGCACTGAATTTCCTATGGAGCTTTGTTCCTTAGGGACCTTTACCCACATTTGCAACTTTTCTAATGCAAGTTGCAGACTGCATTGTATTCAATGCAAGTGATTTGTTTTAATTGATTATTTAAATACACCTGAAAGGGAGCTGTACACACTGCAGGTTTTAAAAGGTAATATATGTATATAGTAGAATGTTATTTATTTCAACAATTTGAAATTGTACATCTGGCAGCTGCACTTATGTGCTTCAGCATGAGAGTTCTTGATTTCCCAATATCTCTGTGTGTGGGATTGAACAATGCAATCCAAGGTGAGAGTTCAATGTTACAATGTAGAAGTTCGAATGTCCAGCTTTGACTATCCTTCCAAAGGATCTGGTACTATAATTATCAGCTGGTTGTCTACAACCTCTGTTTTTTTTAATTGTGAGACTTTGTGGAAAAATAGAGGTGTTCTGTACCAATCATGAAGTGGTTTATATAGCTATGTCTATTGTCTGGGGGTTTGAATTGCAATAGGTAATATGTTGCAGATATCAGCCCCTTACCCATTGAGTTATGTAAAGCTGAAATGGGTTAAGTGACTAAGGGGAAAATTACACATTTGCTGATATTGATACCATACTCTAGGGTGTAATTTACATTTTTGTTGTGTATTTTTTCAATCCAGAGGGCCCAAATGTCTCAGATATCTTTAATCTGATAAATACATTTCCCAAACCTTTTTGTCCAATCCTTTTAGGAGATTACCAAACAATGTAGTGAAGGCTGACATAAAGAGGGCCAATTGGCTGATTTGTCCTAGATATCCAAGTTGTGCAAAGTATTAGGGTTTGAGAGTAAAGTGCAGTTTAGTTATTCAGAGTGATCCCCACAGCTTGTCTGGTCATAGAAGCTTTATTAAGTATTGTTTTTTTTTCATCCCGCCAAATGAATCTAGATTTATCACTTAGTAGTTTTGCTAAATTTACTTTCTGAGGGGTTATCAGTAGGTCTCTAAAAAGTTAAAGTATATTATTTTGGTAATTGCAATCTGCTATATTAGAAAAGGTTATGCAAGATATAGAGATTTATTAAGTGGACAGGTATTTAAAAAAAATCATCAGGCGTACAAGTTAGGAAGTTGCAAGGAAAGTTCAGCTTCCATTACACTACATTGATTGACAGTTAACTGTGGAAAAACAGTGTCAGCCAAATAACACCCAATCCCTTGTTTTGTATCTTCTAACTTGGACTCATATAGATTATATAATTAATACTATATAATCCTTAAAACTGTTGACTATTTCTATTGAGTTATATAAAATTCCTTTATTAGGAATCTATCTTTAAAATAGATGTCGGAGTATATACCTACTTGGTCATGAATTCCAGCATCTTAGTGGATTGCTTTCCATACTTCAAATTGCCATTGCCTTATAAAAAAAAAACTATTTATGCTGTGCCTCCTCTTTCAAAAATAATTTATAGTATCTCTGTTCATTTTGCCATGAGTCATATATACTCAGTTCTAGATTCATTAAATATTCTTGTTCTGCTTGTTTTACAGTACATCTCTAATTATCCCTTCTTCCTCAATTCAAGCCAGTTTAATAATATGGGAAACATTCCTTTTAAGTACTCCACTTAAGAAGGCTTTTAGTGTATCTAATTCCCACAATGGAGATATAGGTCCTTGATCAACTAAGAAATAATTTTCTAATTTGCTTCTTATTTTAGCTAACCTGTCTTCTGGGAATAAAGAGATCCAAAAGGGATTAAATTTCCAGAAGTAAACACTTAAGGTTCGTTCACACGTTCGATCGTGGGTGCCGACGGGTGGCCATTTCGGCAAATAAACTACCCAAACATCGCCCATAACTATTACATATGCTTCTGAAAATTTAGGTATACATCCTATTAGTACCGTTATTAAATTGACATTTGTAGGTGGAGGATTATACACTCATATTATTGCATATTGAGCAGAGTCTATTTTAACCATTGCAAAAATATTCTTTCCCTGTGTATCAATTTTAGCTTCAATAATTTCCATTCTTAATGCTTTCCTAAATATTAAAGATACACCCCTGGAATATGTTGAGTAACAGCAATGTAGCGACTGGCCCTCTTGCATTGATTCTGAATCAGATTTTCTCCATTTTTCATCATCTATGTCTCTTGCAAACAAATATCAGGTGAATTGTTCTTAATGATTTTGAAGATCACACTTCATATACTTCTAATACTAAAAAAAATTAAACCACTCCCTCTTAATCTTCACCATATACTTTAAAAGAGGTGCAATCAAATTGCCCCACCCAACAGTGCCAATAAAGTGGAAAAAGTGCAAAAAAGAGCTTTACATGCCATAATTAATTACAAAATAACCACTTAACATATACCCTGTCTATTTTAAATAATACAAAAGTGGATATTATTGTTAGGTTTTTATATATTCTCTATTATCACTAATAGCAGCCATTTTGTTCTCTAACTCCATTTTGTGTTCATATTATTTTGTTTTATTAGCAGATGCTGTTGTTCTCAAAATGTTCTCAGATGTTCTCTCTCTTATCCCATGGTCTAGATAACATTTTATCTCAAGGTCTTTGCTTCCCATATCTTACGTCAACCTGACTACCTCCTTGAATTACAAGGGATGTTTTACTACCTCATCTGTAGACACTGTGTCTGGCCGTGCCCCCTTTTCTCTTTGTGAAAATCCAATGTAACAACTGAATAAAGGGAGTTAGAGTTTGACTACACCTAACGTGTGGTGTAATTCTTTCTCCCGGCGCTGTAAGGGTCTTTTACTGGGTCTAAGACAGGCATCAGGGTCCGGCATGACTAGTGCAGGATATTTATTCTAACAATTATAACTTAATCATCTTGAATACAAGCTGTGAAAGTGCACATTATAGAAGGTAAATTAATTCCATATTATGATTAAGTTCATACAGATGTGCTTACTATAACTTCTTACAAAGTTTATTGTAAAGTGACATGCTGCAAAAGTGTTCAAGTGTGTAATCTGCATAATTTATGGAAAATACATTAATTCCACACAAAAAGTAAGTGTATTAGTGAATAAACAGGGTTATTCATTAAAGGTTCTTATCATTAAAAATGGTGCCAATCAGATCAGCTTTCAAATGTTAAATAATATCTGATTGGTTGGGGCAAAATTAGCACCATTTTTAACAATAAGAACTTTTATTGAATAACCCTGAAAGTTCCTTAACTTACAATCATTAAAACAATTGCTTCAGTGTCACAATAGTGCAAAATCAACCCTAATCCCACGAATCCCTGTAAACCCTAAAATTATCCCTGCCTGTAAAAGCAATAGCACCTCTTATAATTTAATTAATTTTCTCTATTAGTCACAGATAATTATAAATTCCAAATTAATTAAATATAAATCAATTAAGCAATAATAACATGCATAAATAAATGACCCTAATTCATTCAACAATTATTAGATTACCAATTCATTCCTAAACCTTAATAAATTCCATAAACTAATCATATAACCTTAATCAATTCCTTTATTTCATAATTCAGTAATTCATAATATACCTACATTTAAAAAAAACACTTAATCATGCATATTATATTCCCATTCCCCCCAATTTAAGTGTCAACTTTGAATATTAATCCGGGTGTTAAAGGAGAAATAAAGTCTCCAGACAACATTGTCCCAATAGACAGAGCACATTCACAAACATACAACAAGCTGTGCCTTACCTCTCCCTTTGCTGTGGCCTTTGGGTGATTTATGAAAAACAACCTGTGAGTACAAGGGGTCAGCTCCCACAATCCACCTTAGCTGGGTAAACCCCCAGCTAAGTGTCTGCGTACAAGCACATGCTCTTTAGTGCTCAACAGATCAGAACAAGGAAGTTGCAGCCTTGCTTCCTTTAAGCTGACGGCCAATCTTTCTTGTAGGTTTAGGCGCCCAAGTACTGAGGCTGAGGGTTACTGTAGGCTACACTACTCCAGTTTCCAACACACTGGATAATAGTCAATATAATAGTGTAGTGTAGCTTACTACTTCACAGGGCTGTATCTGTGTTCAAAAAGGAGATTTATTGTACAAGAAACACATGTGCTACATGTTTGGGACGCGAGGTCCTTTCTCAATCTGACAGCCAATCACATTACAGCACAGAGATCCTCCCTCTCCCTGACACAGAACAGGGATTTCATTTTTTTGTTTTCAAACACATTCAATGCTCCTGTCCTAACAATAATACAATCCTTTACTTTTTATACAAAAAGAAAAGTAATCTTTGCAGTGTATTTCATAGATAGCATGGATGTAAGAAAAAGTATACTAACATTTTAGCAAAAATAAAAAAAAAATAAAAAGTAAGTCTGGGGAATAGAACCTGCTACTCATTTACTCTGTCTTGCTAAAAGCAAAAAGCTGGTATACCTATTGGCAGCCAGTTAGGGCAAAGCATGGAGGCAAAATAAGATCCAGGTTGAGAGCTCCAATCCAAGCATCCTCTCACGCTGCCATCTTGGACCCCCCCCCCCCCCCAATCAAAAGTAAATTCTTTATATTAAAGGAAATATGTTTCAATACTGCCTTTAACTAAAAAAAATGTTGAACTTTCTAAAAAAGGTTAGAATGGCTGATTTATTGTTCTTTAAGATTTTATTATAGTGATAAATGTGAACACACTAATAATTTGGAGTTTTTCCATAAAAATTCACGTTTTCCAACTTTAAGACTGAAAAGATACAGACAGGCTGAAAGTCTTGTCTTTTGGCAATATTTGCACATATTATGTTTACTGTATATATACAGGGTTATTCAATAAAAGTTCTTATCATTTAAAATGGTGCTAATTTTGCCCCAACCAATCAGATATTAGCTTTCAAATGTTAAATAAGATCTGATTGGTTGGGGCAAACTTATCACCATTTTAACCGATAAGAACTTTTATTGAATCTCCCTGATAGTTTATGCAGTGTGAAAAATGTACATTATGATTGGGTTGTTAAAAATCAATTTGGGATTTTGGGATTTTTGGGATTTTTATGGGATAAAAATGTTAATTCTTATACAGGGAAACTTTTACAAGCTTCAAAATGTACACTTAAGATGTGGCGTTCTATATGAAAAGTATGTATTTGGAACTCTCTTGCCTTTCATAGAGAACACTTATTTTCCCCCGGGTGAGTCAGGCATTCAATTTATTTGGTTACCACAAACAGTTGTCCAAAATTCCAAGACCTGCTACACGACCCACAGAAGAATTCCCTCCTTTCACAGAAATTACGATGAAATTACGATGAAATTCCTGGTCCCTCAAAATTCCCATTATTTCTACCTTCCACTGAGATATTTATCCAGCATACCTTTCCCTCTTAGTTAGCCCTCACTGGACCTTGCCAAAAAAAAAAACCTCTTTACCCTATGATTGCCTACATGATTTTACCTTATATTTATATGCAAGTATGGGAAAAGGACATTGGTTCCCTAATACCTAATTCGTCCTGGGCGGGTATCTAGATGGCAGCTAGGAAATCCTCAATTTGCATGCTCTTTAATTAATATTTCTTCAAAATATTCTGGCACCAGTCCCCTAAACACTATACATATTATTCACAGTAGTTTCTCTGGAATGTTGGATATCTTTTGGGAATGTCCACTCATACAACCATACTGGAAACTGGCCCAACACTTCCTACAAATGATAATGGGGAAGATTATCTGCCTGGATACATTAATTTATCTGCCCTCCTCAACATATCTTACAAATACTGATGCATGTCTTCATAGCAGCACATTGTGAAATAGCAAAATCATAAAAATCCACTTTCTCTCCTAAAGAGTAATTTCTTAATAGGTTATTGGATGTTAGAGGCATGGAATATCTCACAGCATTAATGGGAAACAGGGTTTCTTTTACCCACTGAGCTTATGTGGTCACTTTCGTGGTCACTTTCGAGTACTCTGGTGGCTTCCCCATTTGGGGTTACATGCTCAATATTAGATTCAATTACCTGGTTCAATCACATATAGCCCATTGTGTGAGAGCACTTTGTGTAGAGGGTTCAGTGTCCTGGTCGTTTATTGGTTACTGATGATATCTGATATTTATTTCAGTCTGTCCCAGTTGGGGCTGTAGACCACTTTCTATGGAGTCCCTCTTCCTTGGTATATGCAAATGAACTTTGTACTAATTGTTATTTTTACTTTATATTGAGCTTGTTTGAATATAACTTTGAGTGATGATGGGACTGGCAAGTCCAACTTTGATTAACTTTATTTGTTCAAATTCTAGTTTAAATGTTGTTTATGTTTGGAGTTTCAAAAATGTAAAAAAACATTTAGGGCTAGGCCACACTAACGTGATTTTCTTGCGTTTGCGCATGTGATTGCACATGTGATTTCAAATATAATGGAAATCACGGGAATGCAAAAATTCCTGCGATTGCGCAACCGTTTCCGTTTTAATGTTTTTCAGTCAACCACAGGACCTTCATCAGGATCCTTACAGAACATAGGTGTAGTACACCTGTTAAGCTCTCATTATTTACCTCACACACCACCAACAGTTAATACCCTAACTAGAAAATGCAGATATGTACCATGTTTCAATAACTCATACACCACCAGCAATCACATGCATTAAAGTGCACTATGCCATATCTAAAATATTAAAGGAGAACTTCAGTGAAAAAAATCACCTCTATGTTTGAAGGTTTGAAATAATGCAAAGTTTACACTGTACTGTATTTAGTAACATATAGATGAATCAGCTTCATAGTGACAATATATCCATCTGAAGTTGAAGTTGCACAGTTGCTGAAGTGAAGTTTATAAACTTGCGGTATCGGATAGGTCCCATACCTCTGTTTTTTTACCAGCTGTATCCCCCTACCCCTATTTTATTTTTTTATAATGAGTATATGTCGTTATACCTTTCCTTTTTTGCAAGGTGCAGGCCCATCTTGTTTTAGTGGGGATGATTGGTGTGTTTTGTCCTTTTTAGATTTTATTTTTGTAGTAAAATGTTCAACTTTATCTCAGCACAGCTCTGTGCAATACATTTCTCAATAGTGTACCTATTCAGGTTAGCTTTATGTTAAAAGGAAGGGGGCAACTGTAGCTTAGGATTATACACGTTCTTTGGTGGCATATGAAGATTTCTCTTCATTGGTGTCAGTTCACCAAAGTAGATCTACAATAAAAAGCAATTAAGATGCCAGCATGCACAGCTATCCAAAACAAGTAAACTAAAAATATACAGTGATTTCATTCATAAGGAACAGGTGCATGTTAATGGGGCCTAGATATGCTGGCAGGCTGTGTTTTTATGGGAACAAGATTGCAAATCACATGAAAACCCTTTCTGCAACTTTTCTAAAAAAGGAGAATTTACTTAAATTTAACTTACACTTGATTAAATGCTAACGTTACTTTATGAGAACAAAGTTACACACACAAAAAAAAAATTTCCCCCTTAGAAGTGGCTGTAGTGAGAGCGGTGAGGGTTGACCGAGTGTAAAGTTAAAATTTTACAGGGAGATTCAATAAAATGTATTATCGTTTTAAAATGGTGCTCATTTTGCTCCAATCAATCAGATCTTATTTAACATTTAGATCTTATTTAACATTTGAAAGCTAACATCTGATTGGTTGGGGTAAAATTATCACCGTTTTTAACAATAAGAACTTTTGAATCTCCCTGTTACGTTTACAGTGGGATATAGTGGGATAATAAAATCATATTCATTAAAAATAGCTAAACCACTGTGTGAAACACCCTAGTTTTTGTGCCTATTAAGAACAGCCAGACAAGTTTTAGTTCACTTTTGTGATAACAGTGTGCATGCTGGGAATTGTATGCTTTATTCAAAATCCTTTTTGATTTTTTTGAGGCTGGGTACACATGAAGGGATATTTTGTCCTGACCGAGTGTTCGCTACTAGAGGAAATGGATCAACATTTGCTACATATACTATATCAACAGTATATTCCTAATTGTGTTCCCAATGTATAAAATTGTATTCACTGCATTTTAACTCTTGCGTTGGACAACCTGAAATCTCCACAATTAATGATGCCAGACAAAAAGAAAATACTATTAAAAAAAATTCTCCTCTTCTTCCTAATATTAAATTCCTTACAAAAATATGATTGATACAATTCCAGTAAAATGAAATACACCCCAATTTTATATATTTTTATATTATATACTTAAATATAAATTGGCCTTAATTGATAGTGTTTCCTATGTATCAATTTTCACTAGTCAATGTGTTTTCTGGTGAGATTTAATCTTCACTGCAGATCTATAAATATTAACAGAATGTAAAAGCTTTGATTCTACTATTAGTAACTTAATATACTTTATCACAAGCCCTAAAGTATTGATTCTAGTCAATATTCCAGTCACTAGTTGTCTTAGCAACCAACATAAAATATTTAGGATATGTAAAAACAGCAATAATCAGCAACCAAGGAGAGCAGGTTGTAATAGGTAGTGTTATTTTACATTTTTATCCTATTTTGTGGGTTATTACACAAATCCAATGTGTAATAAATCCTTATTACAATAACTGATAAATATTTGTAGTTTTGCTTCCCATAATTGTTTTTTTTTCCTTTTTTAATTCTTTTTTTTTTCTTTAATTGTGCTTTTAATTGTGCTTTTATTGTTCCATTACCCTAAGATTTTCCTTGTAATTTAAAGGGCATCTATAGTGGGAAAATTCCCCACAACCCCCAGAGTGTCTTCACTTTTTTCAGATTCCCTCTCTGTCCTGAGATACACCAGTTAGAAGAATATGTGATTGCATTCCTCTACTCCTACATCCCTGATTGCTCTGTAATAAACATAGAGATAACAGCATTAGCAGGGGGGGAGAGGTAGCTTTGATGGTAGATATAAGGCTGCACTTGACCCCCCTTCTTAATAGCTTTCACTGATTGATGATGGGTCACAAAGTGTGAGATCGTAAACTGTACTGTTCTCCTTCTTCTTCCGTGTCTCCAGGACAGCTTGCTTTCTATTGGCCACTGTGCGTGGGTGTGTTTTTCAGGATGTTGAACTTTTAACTCCTACTGCATGATAAGATTGTCGGTTAGCCGTAGTTGAGGCATGGAGGAGGTAACAGAGGGGAGGGGGAAGGGGGGGGGGGTGCTGCACACAGATCTGACACCATGGTTAAACAAAATCACTGACAGAGATGAATTTAACTTTGCAAAGGGGCAATGTGTTTTTTTCACTATAGATGCCCTTTAAAAGACCACTGTAATAAGATTGCAGTTACAAATAAGAATAATATACATACAAATCTCACATTGAATGAGGTTTGTTAATGTATTTATTTAGAACAGCTGCATGAAATAGAGCAATAGAATGTACAGTAATAAACGAAAGATGCCTAGAAGATAATGCATTTTATTTACTTACAGAAATTATAAGCATTTATCTTTACATTTTAAGTACAGCAAGTATCTAAAGTGATAAAATGTGATTCTAAAGTGATGGTTGTGTTCACATTAAAGGGTAACTGTGGTAAAAAAAAAACTTGCTTTAGGTTAATTGACAGGAATTGCTTTTCTGAGTATTTTTGCAATTTACTTTCATTTTTTTTTTTTTTACAGTTTTGAAGATATTTACATTTTTATGTGTGATATGGTAGTAGCCTCACCAGACCCCTGTACTTCCTGCTTCCTGCTCTGAAACCATGTGACAGTCCCTCTTCCCTGTGTCTCCTCCTCCTAGACTAAAATAAGACAAACATTTAGACACCTATCCCCGCTTCTCCCCTTCAGTCACTGTAACACAATATCTTCCTGGTTTATTCTGCGCTGAGCATGTGCCAACTGCAGATGAGAAATAGGAACTGGTATTTGTGACCACAGATTCAGAACCCCCCACCCCCTAACTTTCTGATCAGAGATTTCTTCATATCTTGGGCTGTGCATAGAGAGGTGGTTGATGGCTTATTTTAAAGGTAGGAGCCTGGTCTTTCATTTAAAATGAACTTGTTTGGAGACCACAGATCATCTTTAAATAAAGTAGGCATTACCATTTGTAAAGGGTAGAGAAGAATACTGTAGTTGTTTTCCCCCAGTAAGTACAAAATGCAAATAGTGTATTGCATTCTTTTTTAAAAAATGTTTCTTTTTAAGACCATACAGGTCAAAACTTAAATTTCTATGATGGTAAAGTCTTATTATTTATTTTTCATTAGTGGATACAGGTATGTTCTTTTTAACCAAAGAAGAGATGTTGCTTCTAAAGTTACTGATTAGCTTATCAATTAAAAGGGCAGTTGATAATTATGTAAAGGCCCCCCAAACCCTGATACCACAAAACTCACTTTTCCCCCATGATCTCTGATGCAGGGCCTTTCTGTGTGCCAGTGCTTTTTAAATAGCATCCGTCAATGGCGTTTGCTACATTGCGGCCATTGATTTACAGCTTCTTTCTAATGCATCTCTTATTCAGCTGCATGATCTCTTAAAGAGCTCATTGAGCTTAAATAGGAGGCATAAACCTTAGATTGGGAAAATATCTTGCTTCAGGAAACCTGTGGAAAAAATATCACTGCTTCAGAGTTTGGAGAGGACCTTTACAAAAATGATAATAATTTGTGAATTGCTGGGTGCACATGCCCTTTAATATAAATCTAAATTAATTTAATGCTTCATCTACTTTCTTCATTAATTTAGTCTCCTTATATCTTGTACCAATTTTGCCATGATTGTAACAGTGTGAAACACCAGTCACTAAAAGACAAATTTTAAATTCTCCAAGCATGCAATATCTGTTTTCATGCATACAAACAGGGAGATTCAAAAAAAGTTCTTATCGTTAAAAATTGTACTTATTTTGCCTCAACCAATCAGATGTTAGCTTTCAAATGTTAACAAAGATTTGATTGGTTGGGGCAAAAATAGCACCCTTTTTAACAATAAGAACTTTTATTGAATCTCCCTGTAAATGTTTATCATGTGTTTGCACTAAAATAAAGTAAATTCCATTTAAACATGTTAGTGCAAATCAGAGCAATATTGTGTGACTTTTTTTTCTTCCTCAAAACTGTTTGTGAAAAAAGAAGGCAATTCACCAAGAACCATAATGACACCTTACCTTCTCTTAGAATACACAATACAATCAGGGAGATTCAATAAAAGTTCTTATCGTTTAAAATGGTGCTAATTTTGTCCCAACCAATTAGATATTATTTAACATTTAAAAGCTAGCATCTGATTGGTTGGGGCAAAATTAGCACAATTTTTAATGATAAGAACTTTTATTGAAAAACCCTGAATGTGTTTCTGGCTAAATATAAAGTTGGATTACATTCTAATAATAAATTTAACTCATGTAATAAGTACATTTTAAATTTATTTTTAATTGTAAGTGATGTTCTTCCTAAGGTCCTTTGTTGTTGGAAATGCCTTTATGGCAGGCATAAATTGGGTCGGAAATTACAAATAGTACCACATTTCCTAAATTGGTGTTTCTCCCTCCATTCCATATATATAGAATTTCATTCAGGAAACCTTTCAAACTTTTATTCAATTGCAATATGTGTTTAGAGGCATAAACCATACTCAAAATCAAGTCTAAAAAGACCCAGCTAGCATCAGTGCAGGTATTCCTGCTTCAACCATGTCACATATATACCATGTCAAATATATACATGTCATGAATGTAGCATTCCCTGCTTTGTATCCCTACTCCCTTAAAACAATAATAAATAAGAATGTTAGGTTTCTTATGAAGAAGAACAAACATTGGAAATGTTAAAGAAAGATAACAATTGTGATATGAACAATAAATCAATTGCACAACCTCATCTTGCAAACAGTATTCATTCCAGGAATTCACAGACTGTGTACATTCATCAAAGATTTAGATCTACCACCTACTTCTGCAGTATTATGTGGGTATAATTGATAAACTAGTGAAGAATGCTCCTCCTATCATAAATCACTCCTATAGGGAAACTGGAGATAACACATTGTATCTATTTAATGGTAAACCATAAGAAATAGTCCTTCAGCATAAAATAAATAATTCAAGAATATCCAATGAGTAAGAGGGTACTATATTTAAGTATGATCAATTCCAGAAAGTATTTGAGTGTGTCCCAAATGTGAGTAAACATGCAAACATGTAATTTACAGGTAGGACAATACATTAATTACCTAGCTGCCATGCTGTTAAATTGTACAGTTGGCACTATTTTTGATCAAGAGTAAGTAGAGTTTACCAGAATAATGAAATAGCAAGGGTGGCACTCCAAACAGAAATTTTATTCAATATAGACCAAACAACATCTCACAACGTTTCGGGGGGTACGTGCCCCCTTCCTCAGGTGATCCAACTGGCTTTCTCAATTCAGAATGGCTTGTACAAAAATCTGTTGGCAATTATGTACCCTTGAAAGTCCCAATAAGCATATAACAGCAAGGTGTTTAGTACCTTCTGATGCAAGGTTTGATTGCATTGAGGCAAAGAGGTGTTATCAAAACTGCCCAGGGTAAGGTGTCAAAACAGCATTGTACATGGCAGACAGTTGGTGTCAACCCCCCCCCCACACACACACACACACACACACAACTCTATTTAGGCTAGGTTTCTTTATTTTTACATAATTGACCCCTTAACACCTCTTATTGCCAACAGATTCTTGTACAAGTCATGATGACTAGTGAAACGTCTTCAAGAACTATACTTCTTCAAGAACTTAAACTTAACATCTAACTTAATACAACAGATATAAGGTCAGACATTCTTCTCTGCCCCTTTCAATCTAGCAGGTTACCATGTACCAGGTATTCTGGTAGACTTTGACAAATTCTTTGAATTTTCCAAAAGGACAAACTCACCTAACCTCTTAAAATAATCTCTAGAGATATTGCACCAAGTTAATATGTAATGTATAAAGTAGGTGCTAATATCTAAAATGTTTAAAAAAAACAGTGCAAAACTAGTACATTTCCCATGTCTTTTAACTTACATCAATTGATTCTGCTGTTATATCAACTATGCATGTTTCACATATAAATGCCCACAATTTAAAAAGCAACTATAGTGTCCAAATTCAAACTTTTAAAAACCTTATACTATTAAACTACATTTCATCCCATCCTCCAACGTGTGTTTCTATTTCCAATCCGTCCACCTGTTTTGTAGATATTAGATTTATAAATTTTAAATATACAGAGGGAGGAACTGTCAATCAAAGTGAATGGCATGTATAGTCATGCCCTCCTACTGCTGTGAATTACCATATTCATGGTCTTTCCTTTGAAGTAAATTACCATATCCCTCTAACAATAAACAGTACAGATGCTGCCACTATGTGTAAAGGTTCACACATGCGATCGCGGGTGCTGAGCCGTGAAGCACGATGTGTATGAACGGGCGTTTCAGCCGATAATCATGCCGTGTATGGGCACTTTATCGGCTGAAACGGCCAATCGGTTGGGGATCACCGATCACCAACCAGCTGGGCGGATCTCCAAACGAGTGTCTGTTTTGCCCGGTAAAGTGCCCATACACGGCACGATTATCGCCAACCCGCGATCGCACATGTGTATGAACCTTAAGAGAAAACAGGATACGCATGTACTGGCTATTCATGGGAGAAAGTTCTAAGACGTCTCTTCTAGTCCCACATTATAATTATTAATAAAGTCAATAAATCTTCCAGTTATTCCCTGGGAATACTGAGTAAAACTCTCAGAAACTTGGTAATCAAAGAAAAACTTTTTATCCCATCTCTCCCCACACACATGTAAAAGCCATAAATGAAAGTTATATGGTAACAAACTTTGTATTATACAGAGCCTAACAGACAGATTCATGTAATTAGCAGGGCTGCATTATTGTAAATTGATTGTATTTTATACTGTGATCATTCTGACTCAGCCTGGCTGCATGTGTTTTACCTGATTAACCTTTAGTTCTCTGTATGTTTCCACCATTCTCTGACAAGCACTCTTAAACAGCAAAGGGTAGTTAGGGGTTGTACATTGAAATCATGCAAGGCTGTCAGAATCACTGCAGTATAAATACAATCAGGTTGCAATTAACGCAGCCCTGTTACTTACATTAATTATAAGTGTCCCCCAATTATGAGATGATCTGATAACTGAATATATATCCACCAACAATTTATTGATCTATTGCCCAGAGCAGGTATGTCCAACCTGCGGTCCTCCAGATGTCAGAAAACTACAACTCCCAGTATTCCTTGGTTTCCTCTGCAATGGAGGAATGCTGGTAGTTGTAGTTTTCAAACATCTTGAGGGCTGCGGGTTGGAAATCCCTGACCCAGAGCTTTGCATAGCCAGTAAAAAGCAACTTGGATACCTCATTATACAGAAAGTGAATGATTAGATAATCCACTGGAATAGTGTCAACTAAAGAGTTACTATGTTATGTAACTTAGTAACTCTTTAGATGCCGCCATTCCCGTGGCAGGACGCACATAAGTAAAAAGGCCTTTCAAATGCTGCAACAAAAATCAAAGTTTATTGCAAGCACTTTCTGCTCATTTACGTTAAGGTAACAGGTATAAAAGGACATCTATACTGAAACAATAGTTATCTTTAGATATCCAATCTGAATCATCTTCTGCTAGGTGCAGTTTTGCTATAACTGTAATGGACACAGTGTTCATGCAAATCATGTAAATTGCATGATGGGAAATTCCCTCTTCCAATGCTGCCTTTTAGTGATTACAGAGCATGCTTGCCCTTATAGACAGTCCTGAGGTCCAGAAGAAGGTGTCAGTTAAGACTGGCTGACGTCACTACTCGGCGTCGGCCTCACTTCCCGTAGTAAGTGAGTAGTGACGTCAGTCAGCAGAGGATGTGGAGCGTGTGGCCGCCGGAGCAAGTCTTTGACTCGAGTATAAACCAAGACTCGATTTTCAGGCTATTTTTTAAGCCTGAAAATCTCGGTTTATACTCGGGTATATACGGCAGGTAAAGGTCTTGATCAGCATATAAAACTAAACAAATTTTTCTAATAATTTTGTTCGTAGCAAAATCAATTTGGTAACTGTAATTAGCTGAAAAAATTATTTATTATTTTTTGCATTTTCACTGTGTGTCCTGTGCAATGTGAGAATTTTAAGTTAAGAATATATTCACTAAAGGACTCCTAGGATGCCTGTCAAAAAATAATAGATCTCACCTATATATCTTTTGTAAGAACTAAATAATGGTTTACTCAAATATCACCAAAAAAGTGAACTTCTTTTCACCACCCTAAGAAAAGGTTGTCATACATGGGTAGAGATGGCCAAAACTCACCAGTTTACTGAAGATTCGAAAACGGAACAAATTGTCGATTGTTATCAAATGTTCTAAGCTATTTTTTGAGGATTATTGAAAAATAGCCTTGAACGTTCGATAATCCACGGAAATACGATCGTAGACTACTTTTAGGGTTTCTAATCGTATTTTCGAGGATTATTGAACATTCAAGGCTATTTTCAAAGATCCTCGAACGTTTGATAATTATAGAAAATAGGCTCAGAAGTCTGGAAATCCAGATGATCCGTCTGGATATGGACAGATCATTCAGATCTCGGAACCGAGGGGTTTCGTGTTGGATCTGGGTCCGCATTGGATCCAGATCCCATCTCTATACACGGGGGCACATTTTCCCCCTCTTTTTTGTATTGTAGTAAATTGAATAAAAATAATTGTGATGTAAGTAAGAAAGTACTAAATAGCATCCAAAATGATTGCCTTTGCTAAAATTATCTATTACATTCCCAATACCCTGTGTGAAAACTACCAAAATTAAAGGAGAACTAAACTTAATTTTTTAAAATCCTAATGTGAAAGCTTTTTTCCCCAGAATATCTATACATTGAAAGATTCTTTCTAGTTATTTGCATTTAGTAGATATAAGTAATAGATTCTGTAACAAAGGAGGCTTCCATGTTGTTGCCAGTACAACTCATAGCCCTTGCTGGCTTCCAAGAGCCCGACCCTTGACCCCAGGATTCACTGTCTCTATGCACAAAATTTCTAGCTTCTCTTTCTAGCGAAATATAACATTTCTAAATGTACCTTTGATCACGGTTGAGTTGCTGGTGGCGCACCATCTATATGCTGTGTTTTTAGGAACAAACACACCAAGAAGTCACAAGTTTTAATCCCCAGGTTTACATATGAAAAAATATAACATAGTCTAATGACTGAGTTTATTGCTTTGTTTGTTTGTTTGTTTGTTTCTATGTTTCTAAAAAAAATATTAAGTTTCTACATGTGTGCAAACTTTATATATAGCAGCTCTGTTACTTATTTACCAACCAGCGTGAATTGCTGACATTCTTCCAGTAGCAATAAAAAATAGTGACCTGATTAATTGTTAGTTCACTGGTGGCGCATTCTGCTAAAGTGCTAGGTTAGTAAAAAAAAATAGACTAGTGGGGCACAGGTTTGATTCCCCATGCTCCCTTTGTTTTTGTTTTGTGTCTAGCAAAAGATAAAGACTCCACATGTACTAGATAATTACTTATTAGCCATTGTGGCATAGCCGTAGAAAGCTTTGTTTTTATAAAGACACAGTATAGAAGGTTTCTGGTTCAATTCCCCATACTTACTTTTATTTTTTGCTGAAATGTTAAATGTTCTGTTTCTTTCTTCCATGCTAGCAAAGACACTGCAAAGGTTACTTTTCTTTTTGTATGAAAAGCAAAGGAATTTATCATTGTTAGGGACAGGAGCATTTGTAATGTGTTTATAAAAAAACTGCAAGGAAATCTGTGTTCTGTGTCAGAGGGAGGGATCTCTGAGCTGTAACATGATTGGCTGTCAGCTTCCAGGAAGCAAGACTGCAGTTTCCTGTGAAGTGTCCGGTGCACACTAAGCTGGGTGTTCCCAGATAAGGTGAATTATGGGAGCTGACCCTTAGTACACACAGGTTATTTTCATAAATCACCCAGCATGCACAGCAAAGGGAGACATGAGACACAGCTTGTTGTGTGTTTGTAAATGTGCTCTGTCTATTGACACAATGTTGTCTAGGGACTTTAGTTCTCCTTTAAGCTATGGAGGCTGCTACTGGTAGTATTGATTTAAATCCTCCTGTCTTTGTACAGGCAGATGAAATGCCCCAATTAGACTCGGTAGCTCTACCAGGCCCAATTCCCAAACCTATTTTTAAACCTAATCCATTTGATAGGGTAACTAGGGAGTGGACTGATTGGCTAGAACAATTTGAATTGGCAGTGCACTAAACAGTGCACGATAAAAGGTAATAATACAGTCCAAGGCAACTTTCTGTAGTAGCAAATAAAAACAGTTTGTTCCCAACATATTACATAATATACTTAACCCATCAAGGTTTAAGAGGTAGCAACATTAAGAATAAACATTGTATCATCCACCGGAATGCATTAGATGATCACAAGAAATATATTAGATACAAGGTACACACCACTCGAGCACTTGACTCCAGGCTGGAGCAATAGGGTCACTCCAGCTGATTAGCTACGGACACTATGGGATCTACACTAGCATCTATTTGCTCTCATCAGGGCGGTCCAACTATAGATATTAATGTCCAAAGGCTATCTAGCTAGTCCTCGTAAGGGACACACAAATATACCTATGGGCAAGTTGTGCAGCTTAACCCCTCCACTTACTGTAAGAAGTTCAAGCAACCTGGGACCACTGGAATCCAGCAGAAGAATCTTAGTATGAGAACTTACCATTCAAAGATGTGAAGCTTATGTTCGCATTTAGACGAGGGAGAAACTTAAGAAACCTATTGTTCAAGACAGATTTAAAGGGCATGTCCACCCCCAAAACTTACAATCTCCCCCACTATTGGCCCCACTCTGTAGTGTAATAAAATCCTTACCTTACATCCCAGCTCCAAATGGTTCTCCTGGATTCCCCCCCCCCCCCCGTCTAAAAAACTGTGTGTGTACCTTGTATCTAATATGTTTCTTGTGATCATCTAATGCGTTCTGGTGGATGATACAATGTTTATTCTTAATGTTGCTAGCTCTTTAACCTTGACGGGTTAAGTATATTATGTAATAAGTTGGGAACAAGTTGTTTTTATTTGTTACTACAGAAAGTTGCTTTGGACTGTATTATTTCCTTTTATCGTGCACTGTTTATGGGGTTAACTTAGAGGTGGGTGGTGGTGTGGGAGTGTCAGTGGGTGGGTTTTTATTTAAAGCTCTTATTTTCAATATGGCGTATCCTGAAGACAGCCTCGTGTCGGCTGAAACGCATTGATCTTTGTGATTGCCTAATAAAGACTTTTTTAAGTCCATAGAGTGCACGTATCATCCGTTACTGTATGTATATATATATATATATATATATATACACACATACAATACAAGAATTGTGGAAGCACTCCAATTAGGCTAATTTACAACTACATTTAGTGGAAGTGCTACTGATCTGGTCAAACATTTATACACACATAGAAAAGATAATCAATGCACATTCCTAGGCCCCATACAATATCATATTATCTGCACACTAGCATACTTCATAAACCCCTTTGTTTATGAAGTATGCCAGTGTGCAGATAATATGATATTGTATGGGGCCTAGGAATGTGCATTGATTAATATATATGAGCTGGATTGTGTAAAATTGCTTTGGGTATATTTCCATTTTGCTAAAAGTTTTCAAAACATGCATATGCTCTAGAAAATCAATCAAAAAAAAAATTTTAGAATATGGACCCAGCAAAACATGATACATGATGATATTAGAAATATAAATATGCATTAGCTCTTCCATTACCTACAGTATATCACGATCTGTCATAGAAGCAATATATCTAGAATCCATCATTTGACTTTACCCTGGAAGCTATCACATACACATAGGGAAGCAGGAGAGTGCATGTGAATAAAATGGAAAGATACTCAGACAAATAGAGTGTTCAGAAATAGTAGCACGTGTAATTTACTGTTTGTTCTCTTTAGCTTATCTAAAACTTTTTCTAAAGCTGTTGGTATGGGGGTTGCCTTTCTGAATTAATATTATTCATCAGTTGACATCCGCAGGTGGCTAAATGCCAATTTTACAATGCTTGTAAGGCCTCTTATTTATAGAGAAAGGAACCCCTGAATCAATATAAACCCATCAGATCATGAGGGCAGACAAACTTATGATACAAAAAAAGACTTAAAAATAGATTAAACCTTGGTAATTGTTCTAAATTTAGCTTCTCCTTGCACTCCTATTTTGTTAGTGTTGGTGTGTTACTGTGCCCTCCAGACTGCTAACCAAAAACAGCTACTGTATGTATATATTGTTGGAATCTAGTCACCATCAGCTTTGTAATGGTGTAGTTTTATAATACACACATGCAGATTTCCAGACACAGTTCTCCATAGAACTCCATGCTTTTAGAACATATGTGTAAAAAAGTATTTAAAAAAAAAAGGATTCAAATTTAGAAATCTTACCTAAACCCACTTGACCAATAAATAAAATCACTGAATGTTTTTCGCCCACATGTCCTGAATCAAAAAGTATGCCATATGTGTGGGTAAAGCCTCATTCATACATGTGATTGTGAGGGCTGACCTACAGCGCATGATATGCATGAACGTCAGTTTACAACCAGCAGATCATCAACGAGGCCTGACCCATGGGCTATTTTGGGTGATGAAATGGCCATTAATGTCGTGGGCACCCCCCATGTTCGCACAGGTGTATGAACCTTAAGACTGGAAAATTATGGAAAAATATTACAAATAAAATTGTGTACATGCCCCTTTAGTTTTACGCTGCATTAGTATTATCTGGGTGATAGTGGCCGTTATTACATCTTACCACTTTCTTAAATTTGCCTTGACCAAGAAGGTTTTGTTCTAGGGAGGGAAAAGGAATTACATAATTAAAAGTATTAAAATTTACATAATTCCACATGCACAAAACATAACCCATTTGGTCTTTCCTCCCTATTTGCTGAAAAAGTCTTTGAATGGCCAATAGAAGACTAACCTTTGAAAAAGCAGGTATAAGCACACAATGCATAGATACCTGTAGAATGACCAACTACAAACTCATATACCGATACATAGCTGTCTAACTGAACCATGCTCAAACCATAATGGAAGCATCAGGCTGTCCTTTGTCTCCATTTTTATATATGGAACATTTAGCTACAGTGATCCAATATCCAAGGCTAATAGACAAAAACACCTGGCATGTCCAAATGCAATACCATCAAATCAAGGGCCTGAACATCCAGCATGCATCTCTTTTAAAAACAAAGTCTACTCCCTAGCACCTAATTTCATTATTTTATCTAATGCTTTAAACATTAATTGGGTATGTCTCAAAATGGGAACATGAACTTCAGCTTACTTTTACTCCTGAACAATGGGGGAGTTTTACCCTTACCATGAACTGTTCTAATCCTGTATACAGGGATGGATTTACATTTCACAATAAGCTTGGTGCCATTACCCTGAGTGCCATTGCCCTAAAAACAGGCCACAATCCAAAACCATGCCCATTTTGACTTTTGGGGGAAAACGGCCTATATTAGACTGAAATTTGTGAACTGCAGAAGCACAAAATTTTTCAAATATTCACTATAAAGCAGGGGGATATAAGATTCTATTAAAAAACAAACAACTAATTAAGTTTTAACAGTTAGGGATCAAAAAGAGAGAGGTTGACAGCCACATCTAGGCATGTGCCAACTATGCCTAAGGCCTGTATAGGTTAAGAAAATAAAAACTATAAAATTCTATCAAGATGGTACAAATGCCAAACAATCCGATTGTGCATTAAAAAGCACTTGCTAGTGTTGGCCAATTGGTCTGGCCACACTATGTGTCCTGCCCTGCTTTGCACTACAATACGTAGGGGTGCATGCGATCAGCATTGTTTTTTGCACAATCGCATGTGCTCCAATTGGAGGAAATTGTGCAACCCTTATGTAATCTGATGCTAGTAAAAATTTAATTGGTGAATAGACAATCAATAATACTGTATGATTAAAAGCCTTTCTTACTGCATATTTATAATTTAAAAAGCGTGGTATACTGTACAATTATCCCACAAAAGGGGATTTAATTGTTCCCTCTGTTAACCAAATCCTTCTTATGGCAGGCGTACTGATTGAGGTTACAGTTGTCTTGATATAAATTCTTTTGTACAGAATAACAGGCAGTTACCTTGCTAACTGCATTATGTTAATGAATAAAGTGAATAAAAGAGTTATTAAATATAATGCACAATTAAACTTTTAGCTAACTCAGTTTATTTACACATTTGTTAAAATAAACACTGTAATAAATAAATAATTTATATATTTAAAAAAAAAAAAGGGGGGGGCGACCCTGTAGAGATGGCATATAAATTAACTTATTAGTGAAGAATTTTGTAGGTCAAACGTTCTAATTTTTATTCTTTACTTTTCATCATCTAGTTCCTGAGCGTTTCTAGCACTGTTGTTTTTAAAGCTTTTCCCATAGGAAGAAGAATCAATCAAATATTCACTGTTTTTGACACCTCACCTTCATTAATGACAGATCCACCTGTGCTCAGGCAGGCATGCTATTAAAATATGCCATACTGGGTACACCTAAGAACAATGAAATGTATACGAAAAAGTTTAGCATTTATTTATTATTAAGAATTAAACTGTTTTCAGCGTAACATAATTATACTGCTCTCTGCAAACGTGTATACAATAGTTAGTTAACCAACGTTAACCTTATAAACATCTATATAAACACATTTTTAGGGAAATACAGTCTTTTTTTTTAGTGTTTTTGCATATTTTAAACAATGAAGAATGTCTTAAAATATTTATTTAAAGGGAAACTGTGATGTCCGAACCTTAAAAATTAACCCTAGGTCACATTTCTGGGTAAAACTTTTGAAAAGTTATATTGCTGGAAAAGATTAGCAATATAACTTCTTTAACACTTCCTGATTTTACTAATTAATATGACCAATCTCTTTCTGCATTAATAGGCCCCTCCTTCTCAACTGCTTTTTTTTTTTTTTAGTCTGTGCAGGTACTTCCTGTCTTTCCTAGCATTTCTAAAGTGAGCATGCTCTGTCCCCGAAGCAGAGGGTCAGGTGTCGCTCAAACTACTGGAAGCAGCAAGTTTTAACATTTTCCACAATATAATTTCTCACAGGCTATACTTTTACTTTTTATTTTAATTTTACTAATTATTTTAACCTCTTTAGACTCTATGGGTTAATATGGTGCAGTGCCCGTCTTCTGTTACTTAATAAACATTCTGGCTAAACTACATTCCTGATGATGGCTTCATCGATAGCCGATAGCCCCATGAGTGCCCTTGTTGTGGTGAATTTTATTTATATAATGGCTAGTTTAATGCCTACTATGATATCTCAAGTTGTGGATTCTGTTAAATCCTCTTTTCACCCATCCCCTGCGGAGACTGGGACTCATCAAGCTAATGCTCCTGGACCATCAACTCAGAATACTGAGACTCAGGATTCCGAAGTTGAAGAGGATTCAGATCAAACTTTTAGACAAGAAACCATGAAAACTTGATTAAAGCTATGAGATCCACACTTCTGTCAGAGACTGATACAGTCTGATGTTTAATCCGCAAGCTCCCAAGCTATTCCTCTATTTACAGTACGTCCAGTGATGGCCAAAATCATTACAGATGAATGGGAGAATTGTGACAAGAAGGTCAATATTCCTTCTAATTTGCATGCCAGATACCCTATGACACAGGATTATACTAAGTTCTGGGACACTGCATCCAAGATTGATGCTGCCATGTCTAGGCTGATGCACAAACTCTATCACCTGTTGAAGATGCCACAGCTCTGAAAGATCCTATTGATAGAAAACAGGACTCCATTCTATAAAAGGCTTTTTTAATTGCTGGCTCCTTGCTTAGACCATCTACTGCTACAGTTGGTTTATCTAAAGCTTGTGGCTATTGGTTAAAAGAAGTGGAAGTGGCTGTGTTGAGAAATGCTCCTAGAGATGAAATTATAAATGCCTTGAAGGATATTCGTTTAGCTTCTGAATTTTGTACAGAAGCAGCGCTTGATAACCTCAAGCTCTCTGCAAGATTCATGAATCCGTTTACTGTCTCGCAGAGCATTATGGCTAAAACAATGGCAGGCTGACATTCCTTCTAAATTGAGCCTCTTAAATCTCCCTTTCCAAGGGGACCTTTTGTTTGGGAAGAAGTTAGAGGAGGCTATTGCCAGAAATGCTGCTGACAGGGGTACATTTTTACCTCAAACAGTCTCCAAAGCAAAATGCTCCTCCAAACGTAACTTGACTGTCGAAGAAGCAAGCAAATATCATCCTGGTAGAAATTTAGCTTTTACACCATGGCATATGAATCATCCTTTGCCCTTTCGTGATTCCTTTTGTCAGCAAAAGACTACCAAAGCTCCACTTTATGAATGGATGTGAGTCCAACAGGATTTAGTAGGAGGAAGGCTTTCTTTTTTCTACCCTGTTTGGGCTCAAAGAATTCAGGACAGATGGGTGAAGGAGATAGACCATTTGGATTATCATCTGGAGTTCTGGAGTCTTCGGGGGAAGATGTTTATACCATCAAGAACTCCCAATGATCCTGTCCCTCTCAAAGCTTTTCAAGAGGTCCTATCAGACCTACTATCAAAAGGAGTCATAGAACCTGTTCCAACAGATCAAAGGTTTTCAGGAGTTTATTCTCCCCTCTTTTGGTAAAAAAAACGTGTTGGGCAAGTTCAGGGCTATTCTAAATTTGAAGAGAGACGTTAAAAACAATTCTTCCTCACATACAGAAAAGGGATTGGCTGCTGAAAAGGAAGCCTTGAGATCTAAAGGTCTTTCCGATGCCACTGTGTTGACTCTCATTGAATCAAGGAAAGGTTCTATTTCTGCTGCTTATTACAGGGTCTGGAATATTTTCAAGACTTGGTGTGCAGCAAAAGATCCTCCTGTGGAAAACTTTACAGTTATTCTTTTGGAATTTCTTCAAGATGGATTAGACAAGGGATTAGTGTCCGCTACCTTGAAGACCCAGGTTTGTGCCACCTCTTCTATCTCTGAGGTAAAATGGTCATTACATCCATTAGTTTTAAGATTCTTTAAGGCTCTAAGAAGAATCAAACCTCCTAGGAGAATAAAACCTCCTCCTTGGGATCTTCCTCTAGTTCTCAAGGCATTGTTCAGACCACCTTTTGAACCTAATATTCCAGTACCAAAACTTACCTGGAAATTGGCTTTTCTTCTAGCCGTTGCTTCAGCAAGATGAGTATCTGAGATTTCTGAGATTTCTTCGGAAGAATCCTTGATCTTTTTGGATGACAGACTAGTATGCAGACTTAACAGTGCCTTTATTCCTAAAAGAATTTTCAGAATTTCATTTAAACGAGGATATAATATTTTCATACTTCTTTCTGAATCCCCAGAATCAGGAGGAAGAGAAACTTCATAATCTAGACGTTGCCAGATGTATATGAGTCTACTTACAGAGAACTAGCAACATTAGAAAATCGACTAGCCTTTTAGTCCTTTATGCTGGGGGGGGGGGGGAATTTATAGAGTTTGTTCGTTCCTGTACTTGCCTGAGGCAAGAGGGGTTAACCCATTACTGACCACTGCCATTCCAGTCCAGGAAAAGAAAATTACCGTAAGAATGAAGACTTTTTCAACACTATACCATAGCCACTCACAGAGGTATCAGACTTAACGGCTCTTTGCTCTGTTATGTTGCTCTCTAATTTGCTATCTACCAAGGAACCCGTTCCTTCTCTTTACAAGAAACAACCTATTACTCTATAAAAGAGTATTAAAACTGCAACTCTTATAATGTTATTTATATTTTGAAGTGCAGTTCCCCACAACTTTATGTAGGGCAGACAACATTCAGGAAGTTAAAGGAGAGACTTTCAAATCATCTGTCTAACATCAGACTGGCACAGAAACATCTGGAAAATGGAAAAACAATCTCCTTAGATGCTGAGCACTTCCTCAAACATCACAAAAATGTAATCGAGGTGAACACTTCTTTCCAAACAATGTATTAATCACACAGCATAATACCACACACATAAAATTTTCAGGGAACAATCTGTACCCTTCCTCAGTTGTATTGGGTTTTCCAATTAAAGAGTCTAACCCTCGTAGGCTTAAATCAAGAAATGTATTACACTGTGTATATTTAATACTTAATCCCTATATGTGGAATATATTTTTTTGTTAACAATAATAGTCTTGGAGGATTGGACTAAGCAATAAAATTTGCATTTTCTTTATGAGGACCGCTAATATTTTGTAATGGGACTAGAAATTACCAGGAGGAGGCTTAATTAATTGACCTAATCAGCTCTTGAGGGCCCCCCCGAATCACACAACTCTCATTTAACCACAGTACTACAAATAGAATTGCCTGCAATTAGTTGCATTTTGGGTATATTCTGTATAATTTTGCATATTATTAATTTGTTCGGTGACTGCATAAATAAATATGTATTTTTTCTTAATTTCCTGCCACCTTGATCCTTTATTAATATTCTGTTCATATTTTTGTGTTCATATGGACATATAACTAAAGGGATTAATCGATCAGTCTCTGCTAGCCCGTTTTTGTGTCCGCAATATTCTTGCAAATATAGGATTGCGCAACATTAGTTTGAGTACGTATCTATTTTAGACATGGAGTTCTTGCAAGCATATGATGCAACACGTTCTCACTATACATAGAACATCCTTGGTAACGACTGCAGTAGAAGCTTCGGTAGGACCCTCTCTCCCCTCTTTATTGGCTGATCCATACTTATATTCTTAGTGGTTGGTAGGCTTAAGTCTATATTGCAATTCATGCTATACATCCAGGGTGTTGAATTTCTGGATAATGGAAATAAATCGATTGCATATTGAAGTTTCATGTTGCTATGGACTGGACATGAATGAATGAGTCATGCAGTTGCAACAGTAAATTGTGCATTTACTAATTTGTGAGTAGAGATGGACACAACTGCTTGGTTTTGCAAATTGATTTTTAATGACTAGCAGGGTGATTCACCCAGAGCCACACACGCTCTGGGAAAATCTACTGTAGCACATTTAGCAGAGGCTGCGTGGCTCTGGGTTAATCTCACCTGCAGATGTGTATTTAATGTCAGCTATCAGCTGGCATTAAATACTTATGTGCGCACAGCCGTGCAGCCTCTGGTAAATAAGCTTGTGGCAACTGCGCGGGTCTCTTCCGGTACTCATGCAGCTACTGCAAACCAATGCTTAAAGACGTTTAGCGTTACTTTAAGAGTCTAAAACAGCGCTGCATACCCTATTAGAGCAGTATTACAAATTTAAAATTAAATTGGAAGCTTGAAAAATGGCTGACATAAAAACAAACTCCACCCCCCATCCCACAAGGAAAAACTACAAAGTAAAACTACCTACAGTAACTGTGATGGATGACCTGGCTGGAAAACTAACACAAATGAACTGAATTCTAACAAGCAAATTATGTCTGTGGCAAACGTGGCTTTATGTTCTGACTTGCAGAGTGGGACTGAATAATTGACTACCAAACTAAGGGCAGATGGACTGGCTAGCAAAATTAAGTAGCTTGCATTAAAGCAAGTAAAGTAAAATTATTAGTGATTGGAGTAGTAGTGGAAATTTTCAGCTGCTACAGTTATAGTCCAAAGGACAGTATCTATGGCAGTGGAGGAAGGACCGTCTTGGTAAAAGGTCAGTCTGACTCCTGGATCCATAGCAAACATTGTAGTTGCTATGGACACCCTTATGCCACTGATAGCTTGGGCAATATTTCTAAATGCCCATTTTTAATAAATAATTTTCGAGCAATAAATCATACCAAGTACAGTGTAAGAAAAACAGTGCTGCAATTACCAAACATGTATACATAGGGGCAGGGTCCAAAGGGCATCATGGTTTTAATAAGTGCAAGGTTTTAAAAATGCATGAATAATAGATATTTTGTTGTAAAACGAATCAACAATATTAGCTGTTTTCTGCCCATCATTCAGTAATCCTTTAAAAAAAAAATGGAAAACCACACTGTATACATATAATTATGTTATAAATATGCTCTATTTTGTCACATATGTACATACCAGCAAAATAAGTATTCTGTCATATTATATTGATGTTCTATTTGGAATTCATCTTTTAGGTTAAACCATACAAGGGCAATGTCAGGGTCTCGTTTTATAGATTAATAAACTCTTTGTACATTAAACCACAGCTGAAACTACCATTGATATTTCTAAGGCAATGTATTTCACACAAGGCCTTTCTTTTTTGAAAACTAATGAGGTGGTACACTGACTCATACCATGTCTTTCAATATGATTAAAGGTAATATAAAGGAGCGAAATAACATACTGAATGTAATGTCTGAAAGCCTGGTTTGAATTATACGACTGTTGGCTTGAAAAAAGAAGACCTCATTTATTAAAGACTTAAAAGGTTAGAATTTATTCCCTTTTAAAACTATTATTTAAGGTACAATTGATACTTGAGTGTGGATTGGAGGCATGCATAAATGTGGGGAGGAGCGATTAATAGCATTTATATTTCTTCAATGGAATATTTTGCATCTTTTTATATATCTGTAGCTTTTTATATGGATGTAGCTAAGATTAAGTACTCAAAGATTAATATTTCAACCCAATTAGCTGCCCAGTACAACATCAAAACCCAAACATGCTGGTCGAACCTCCAGCAGGTGTGTATATTTATTTACAGCTATTCATTTGCACAGCTATCCTGGCTAAAGAGTTCTTATATCTGAGATGAAAACACTTTTTTAGTTTCCTATTTGTCACTACTATCTGGCTCTGAACTATTCTAACGAGCTCCTGTTTTTTTAGTTGCTTCAAACAGAACAAAGTATGCACATAATATTAAATATAATATATAATTAAGTATCCAGCCATGCAACATTTACATATCCCAACTCTACAAGCACAACAAATGTAAACAACTGGACATGGTTTTATTCTTTTACCTTTAACTCTCACTCTATTACTTTCTAATTTTAAATGTATGTCTTTAAAAACAGTTTAGAGTGTACTCCATTGTAGTAGCAATCTACATTATGCCCTTTAGCAAGTTTTCTAACAGATTTGCTGACCTACACCATATTTCAATTGTTGATGCAGAAATCTCCTTTGGGGGAAATTAAAGGGAAGCTATTGTGGATGTAATTTATCAATGACATATTTATTTTGACAAATTAAATGTTTTTCAAAATACAATCAATAAAAATATCCCTTGGTGTTTTAAAGCTACATTAGACTCCTTCAGATGAATATTCCTAGCAGCAGCTCTGCATAAAGGGGGAACCTTCAGAAAGGAAACAAGAAGCTTAGAGATGTTAAAACAAAAATTTCATCTTCTGAACATCAGACTATAAGTTGTACACTGTGAGCAATGAGTCAAAGATTGTAATTTGAAAACTCTGAAAATACCACATTGGCAAAACTGAAATAGGAAAAACTGCACAAAGCCTCTCCCCCACTTAAGCACAACCCTAATTAATATTTTATGTCAGTTCATAATAAAGTACTTTCATACCCTATGCACAAAGCTTTTCATTTCATGAAATAATGCTTCCATCAAAGCAAAAAAAAAAAAATAATGAAACTTTCACTTCATGTCATTTAATGATAAACTACCCTTTTTCCTCCCACCATACTCATTATGCATAAAGCAATTACCTAAAGGACACTCCACCCTCATAAGAACATCTTTTAGAAAGAATGGCCTCTTTAAAATATGTTGATCTATCATAGTTTGAATTGAATTCAAATTGAATTTGAATTGAATTCATTACTGTATGCCTGCTATGCTTCTGGATGCCTCATGGAAACAAAGCAATTCATAAATTTCATAAACCTGTACTGCGCCTGTACTGAGCCTGGACATGCTCAGAAGAGGTAGATAGGGGATTAACATTCATTCATTGGCTGTGATGTCAACTGTCAAATCCATAACTGACAGTTGCTAACTGGAAGAACCAGGAAGCAGAAACAGGGTAAACAGGACATTGTGCAGGATTTTAGGTTAGACTTATATATTTCAGATTTCAAATTATTACTCTTTAGGGTTTTGGGGGATGATTAACCTGCATGTAGGTTTTAATTTTAGGTCTGGACTTGCCCTTTAAAACTTATTATATACTGTAATACCCTTTAGGTCACTTTACTATTCACTGTTCTTTATAAATAAATAAAAGTAATGCTGAAGGGAGCATTAGCAACAGGGCTGTAACCTGGTATGAAATATTGCCACTGTGAATTTGAAATCACTCAAATAATGTTGAGAAAAGTAGGAATTGGTTGAATTTGTTTGCCTAGAACATGGAAACCAAAGTAAGCAAAGGAGTGAGATTATGAGAAAGGTAATTACAAAGCTATACAGCCTGGGTATTTTTTGTTGTTGCTGTTGAGGCTGATTATAAACATTAACCAGCACAGTCCCAATTGAATGTTAAAATGCTTTTCAACTGCACTAATGTCACACCCCCTTCTTTCTTCTCAAAACAAATAACCTCCATCTTTTAGTTTCCATACAGATAACTGCAGTGTGGTAGAATTCTCAGTGCTGTTTATTGGTATCAAATTAGATAATATTCACTCTGTGACAGGTGGGTTGCACCTGGAAACATTTCACATTAAAGTGTGGCCTGTTTTGTGAATATCAAGCTCCCACAACAATTATCGTATCAAAGACCATTTCTTTCCTGTGGCAAATCCTGCCTGCAGTATAGTGATATCCAAAGCATTACCACACAGAATACATGACACAATAGGGCATTGTATAACTCTCTGTAATCCCACCACGAATAAACATCCCTCTGGCAATAAGTTTCTCACATAAAATATGTTTTTTACCCACAACTACTGAACATGCCTCCATTGTTAATAATGCTGTAAGCAGCTGAAAAGTATTGGGTAAGTACAATTATGCATCACTACATGAACTACTATAGGAAAACAAATATTATAATTATGCTCCAGACTTACAGACACCTCTATTTTCAGTGACTGCTGCAACACTTGCACATTAAAGGATAACTGTATTGCCTAAATGCATTTTTTTTTATAATTGTCTTAGAAAGAGTAAAGGTATGCAGCCCTCCCCATACATTTTTTTTCCTGATTTCGAGCCTCTCTCTGCCAACAATTAGCCTTCAATTAGCCATGCTGTGAAGGAGCTGTAACAATTCTGTCTGCATCTAATTCACTCAGAGCTAGCATGTGAAACAACACTCCTCCACCCATACTACATCTGCTTGATTATGTAGGCTGTATCCTAGCAACAGGACATTTCAAGTTTGTTTGACTGGCAAAGGAGGAGGAGAGAGGTTGTAACAGACATTCCCACTAGCCAATGACATGTGATATGTTAACCATGGCCCTGGGCAGTCTAGGAGGCGGGTTGTAAATGTGAGTAAGCGATTTCAGCTGCTGGAAGTGTGGACATGTAATGGGAGTGATGTTGTTTATTTGATATTGTTGTCCTTCAAGACAACCTTTAGCTCATTCACTAAATTATTCTTTAAAAAAATCTACAATCTTTATAGAGGGAATAACCTTAGGAATATTTTCATGTAAGTACTTGAAAATGGAATGCCTTTTTAAAATAACTCAACACAGTTCTGCCAATATCAAACAGAATCATGTAGTGTCTTGCTTTCTCTTAAATAATAAAATGAAAAGACAGATGTTGCTACCTGACGTGATTTTATTTGGCTATTAGGTAGGTGGTACAATGGGAAATACCCCCAAATTCTTCTTAGTAAATATTATTTGATAATTTGGTTAATAAATTGAGTAAAGGAATTACAATAGCTGAAAGCTTAACAGACAGTTTCCTGTGATGATTATTATTTACCTAACAAAACACTGAAATCTGAGCTTTCAACTGTGACTATAGTTAATGATACTCTCTTAATTGTATTCATTGAATCTAATAGTGCTTGGGTGAGTTTTTACCAGTAGCATATCAAGCAACATGGAATTCATGGCCTTCATAAGTTTGATCTGCTTTGGGGACTTGCTATTTGCAATTTTAATGAGTTCTTTTATTAACACCCTGTTCATTTACACTCATCATGGTGATGTATTGATTAGTTTAGCATCCATGTCATTGTCTCTCTGGTTTCCAGGGTTACTCAATGCTATTCTATTTAACTCCAGCTTTGCATTATTTAGCTACGAAGTTGAACTGTTGAATTATGGAATTACTATGTAAAAAGGTAATCTGAACATAAACAATTAGTATTAAATTATGTATGGCAGAAATTATAATGAAGTAATAGGGTTCTTTAAAATATATATATAAATATACATACATACATTGTGATATTGTGATCGGTTCACTTAACGCTTTTCCGCTCTCACACCTCGTGCACAGAACCTTCCCCCTTATAAAACCTTACCTACCCCAACCACCTCAGTGCATACCACAAACAATACAAACATGTATATTAAAAACAATATAACCCCATCTCCCTCCTCCTCCATAAGCTCACGTTACTCCATGCTCCGACCAGGCACCTAATCCATCCGTGAAGCAGGGCTGCACGCCTCCAATGACATCATTACTAATGTGCGCCTCATCAACATCGGGTAATCTCCCCACTTCTTGAGTGCACCCCCCCCAGCATCAGTACATCAGCCGTGTCTGAAGCTGACATGCCCACCCCATACCTCCTGGGTGGTGTCAGTGTGTTACCTAGGTAACTTCACTACAATCCCAAACATCGTCGGAGCATGGAGAACCGGGAGAGAAAACAGTACTATGTGATAATACACCCATATGGGGGAGAACTAGAACATCATTAGATGGGAAAAAGATATACAAAATATATAAAATACCATATTAAACAATTGCAATAACAGTCCAATTTTGTCCAAGATGAACAATAAAAGAGTACCAAATCCCATATGAAATAAAGGATATAATCACAATCATACCCATGTCCGCCACCAGTCATGATCGTACAAGACCCTGAGGGGCCCGCTGTTCATTGAGACCCTTGGGGGAAAGGGTCTCCAGATCATAGATCCATCTGGATTCGCGGTGAAGCATTGCTGTCTCTCGCTCGATTCCCCAACGGCTCTCCCCTACTCCATCGATTATCATGCATCTCAGAGTCGACAGTGGGTGGTTCAATAGTTTAAAGTGTCTGGCTATGCCCATATCCCCAAACTTATTATTAATATCCCCTTTTTTGCCATCCACGGCGTTCCTGATGGATGCCCTGTGGTTGGCCATCCTTTTGCGGAACATCATGGTCATCCCTACATACACCAGGCTGCATGGGCATATACTCAGGTTAATGACAAACCTGCTTGTGCACGAGTACCATCTTCGTATTGGGGTATGTTTCCCTGTTTGGGGATAGGAAAAACTACTGCCTGTTAACATACTCTGACATGTCACACAGTTGGGGCATTTAAAAAATCCCACTTTTGTGGTAAGGGCTTTTTTCACAGGGCTACTATTTGTAGACACCAAAAAATTACGTAGGCTCTGGCCTTTCTTATATACATGTTGCACTTTGGAATTAGCGAAGGGTGAATGCCTATCCTGTATCAATATTTCCCAATGTCTGTCCACACTCAAATTCACCTCCCTACTCCAAGGATGGAAGTTGGAGATGAAATTTATACTTTCAGCTGAGTCCCTCTTATGGTCCCACACCTCACCCTTCACAAATGCTTCAACTTTCTTGATGACTAGGTTCATTTCTGACCTCTATTGACTTTCTGACCTCTATTGACTGTCTCCCTTATCTGTATCTCTCTCTGGGCACTATCGGTGTTATTGCGATAGACTATTAAAAGTTCAGAGAATGTTACTCCTCTCTTAGTAGGGGCTGGATGACAACTTTGTCCGTGCAGCAGGGTATTTTTATCAGTCGGCTTTCTATATAAAGCTGTCCCGAATTTACTTCCGTTCTTAAAGATCCTTAGATCCAGGAACTCATCTCCTGTATGTTAGCTGTTAATTTTATAGGGGATTTTATTATCAAATACATGGTCATAAAATCATCTAAATAGGTTTTTCATGTAAACTTATTTTATTATGGTAAACGTAATGTATGGCAACAAATTCGTAATTTAGGTGCTCGGCAACAATAAGACTACGTTAATGTTTTAGCAGGATATAGAAAAAATTTATTTTAACAACTTAATAAGTAATAAACATTAAATAAACTGCAAGCTTAAGTAAACAGAAAGACACAAATGATGTGTAGAAACAGCAAAGCAATTCTGTAACATTTTTTTCTGCGCAGTTTTTGCTTAGCTATACATTTGTATTAAATCCATTTTAACCAGTAGGTGGCGATACACTATAAAGGTTTGGAGGTTCTGCCTTTTGATTTTATTTTACCATGCTAAATAATGTTGTATTGGTTTAGTATAAAGTATATTGACATTATTTTGACATTTAGAAACTTATTAACAAGTGTACTTCAGGAAAAAAAGGTACATTTACTTTTCTAACAATATTATGCTAAATAAAATTTGTAGCTCTTTGCACTACATTTTATTGTTAGAAGCCAAAGAAGATGTTTAATATTTTGTTACCTTTACAGAAAGAAACACAGTGAATCAATTTTCTTTTTATTCTCATCTTACTATCATTGCCATACGCTTGCCCCTTTCTTTAGCTATCTTTCTTTCTTCTTTAACATTTAAAATGTTACCCTTTCTATAAAACATGCATTTGGCAGAAATCATAACAAACACATATTTGCAATTTGTTTTTTGTTTTTTTGTTGTTTGGTTTTTTTTTTTTACACATTTTTCTCTTAAATTAACAGTGATAACATAATTTTATCCTTCCTAAAGGGTAGAAGGATAGCAATGGGGAACCAAAATATTATGCTTAACCAACTATCAATGATCCAATAAATTCAACTGCAAATATGCTTTATTTACTGCTACTTTTTAGTAATTTGCTAATGCTTCCACATGATTTAACCTTCCACCTTTGTCCCCATCCCCCAATGTGCCTACCGTTTTTTTTTATCAGCTAGTTTCACAGATAATCTGTGTGGATGTCAAATTAAATGTTCTCCCCCACTACACAGAAAAATGTAGGCCAGTGACTCCATCAGTGCAGGCTTTTTTCCTATTTCACCCACCCCTCATTTTGATTCTATTTTGGTATTTTATTAGGATTTCTTCATTTTATATTGTACAAACAAATAAATAAATTAATTAATAAAGTACAATAAACGGATCCATGTCACTGGAATGCCATATACTGTATAAAGTATGACAAGCATTTTCATTTTAACAAAACTATAGCAATAGAAAGCAAACAAAGAAAACACCCATTGCGCAATTCAGCGTAGTTTCTTATGTTTAGTATTTGTTACAAAGCACACCAATAAAGTTCTTGCCAAAGGTTTTTGTGGTGGCAATATTATTTTTAGATTACTGTATACATATAAATTCATTGTAAATATCTTTATTAGCACAAAAAGTTAACTTTGTCACAAAAAAACCTGTATATTGCCTGGGGAACAAAATAATCAGCTAACTTTATTTCAGTATAGTCATATCCTCAACATACTTTAGCTGAAGGTGTTAATAAGTACAGCAGACTGATCGCTATAAAATAAATCATTGTATTCTTGTGTTGGCAATGGTTACCTTCAAGAAGCTCATGCAACCATCATCATTATTATTATTATTGTGGAATTATATAGCATCTTCTGTAGCACTTTGCATTTACCTGTATACATTCACATCAGGCCCTGCCCCGAAGAGCTTACAATCTAAACACATTTATTTGACACATTCAACCTATCAGTATGTCTTTATGATTGTGGGGGAAACCAGAGTGCACACGCAAGCACAGGGAGAACAAAAACTCCTTGCAGATGTGTCCAAGGATGGATTTGAACTCAGGGCCTGGTGCAAGACACAGAGCCATCATGCTGCCCATCATATCAGAATTGCCTCACATACAAGACAATTTCCGCTAACAATATTGCACCTATAAGAACCATTACCTGTCCAAAAAAAAAAACCCTCATGGAGAGAGATAAATTCTACAAGAACTACAAGTATTTGACAGCAAAAAACTGGTGCAAAGATATTCTTATTGATTAATCCTCCTTTTCACTGTTTGGAACATCTGTAAAATTAACTGTGCGAAGAAGAATAGATGATTGCTAACATGAGTACCATGTAGCGCCAACAATGGAACATCCTGAGATATAAGGATAATATTATATAATATTATACACATGATACAGTATGTGTGGAGTTTCTTCTCATCTAAGGGATTGGGCTCAGTCCCAATTTTGCCTAAGAACACTGCCACAAATAAAGAATGGTATCAAAGCATTTCCAAAGTGCAAATTCTATGAACAATCCAAGTGCCATTTGGACGGTGATCTGTTTATTTACCAGCATGAATGGAGCATCGTGTCCCAATGCAAATTGGCTAATAGATCAATTCTCAAAATATGGTGGAAAAACACAAATCATGATCAACTCTAATCATTAAAAAGGCTTGGAGTAATGATTTGTCCCAGAAGCTAATATTTATCATGCCAGAGCGAATAGTGTTGTAAAAAATAAACACTGTAAATAATGACTCTGTATAATTTGATGTATTTGCCAACAGAAAAAGCTTTGTAAAAAAAATGTAAGAAATGTTTAGAATTGGTCTTTAGTATACCATAGTGATATATGTCACTGCCAAAATTTTATTCCATGACTGTGGTATACTTCTTTCTACATAGTAATACTCTTTCAAGGTATGCCCTGTTTTACATATTTTGTACCTGTTTATCATACTTCACAACATTAATGGATAATGAGTTGGGACATTGAAAGGGCTTATCCACCCCCCACCACCCCACCCCCTGACTACCATAATGACCTCAGGCAGCCCAAGTCAAGACAGGGAACAATAGTCTAAAACAGTGATGCGGACTTCTTAAAACAGGGCTATCCTGGTTAATATGGGATAGATGAAGTATGGCATATTGATCATTTCTTTTATCATTGTACATCAAGGTGTAGGTAATATATAAGTCTGGAAGGGAGTTCAAAAATGAGGTAAAAATATCAAAATAACAAATCAAGTTATACAATTATTATTGTGAACATCATTTATTGACATATCTGAAGTTGTGAATTGTTGCTGAGGTAAAATGATGAATAGGATATGTAACAATTCAATGAGGGTATTTATTTCCATTTCCACAAGGCCATTGGACACTGATGTGGAATGATATGGCATGAGTCAGGGCTATTTTTATTTCAATCAAATCCTTATAATTCAAGGGCTTGGGTACTATTCAATTTGCCTACTTACAGAGTAGAGTATCATGCTGAAATTGAATTTTGCACACCCTAAAATGTTTACCAGGACAATAAGGTTAGTGCAGAATTATGTTTTCCCTTTATTCAATTAAGAAGCCTATCACAAACCACTAGAAACTGCCCCTGGCCGGTATATTTCCACCAACAATGTCTACATTTTATATTTCATTCAAACAGGTAACGTTCCCATGGTATATGTTAAACCCAAACAATTGATTATCAGATGTTTATCAGAAGCAAATTTTATAACACATATGCACTGCTCCAGAGTTCAGTTCATTTATATCTTTTAAACAAATGATTGGCATTGTGTGCAATTTTCGAACCATGCATAGTTATTCAGCTATAAACAAATAATTTCTTCATGCTCCAATGAATAGTTCTTTTTTGATGCTGCTACAAGGGACAAGGATTTTTTTTCATGTTGCATGCTAAAGCACTTGAATGTTTCCTATTGCAGACTGATTTGGCTTACTGCTTTGTGATTAAACCTTTGTTGCTCCTAGACATTTCCACTTCACAGTAACAGAACTGACAGTTAAATGGGACAAGCCTAGCACAGCAGAAACATAAACTGAAAACTTGGAAAGGTGGCATTCAATAAAAGTAATGACCTCTTAGATACCACTAATTCTTCAGCAAATGTTTGCCTAATAAGCTGAATGCTTTGCTTTACACATTAGTAGTTTAGTTGTAGTTAAAACGAATACATATAAAAACCTGTTAATTAACAGTATTCTCACATATTTATTGGAGTATGTTGATGTTTTCAATATTTTCAACTTTCTATAAGGCTTGGCTATAAAATAAATGAAGTAGTACAGACTGTACAAAGGGGAAAAATAGTGTGTCAATGTACTAATAGAAAATAATACAATTGCATTTTTAACTTCCCCCCTTTTTTTTTGTTTTGTTTATATTGGTCTTTTACAAACCATTGCTGGTACAATGTTTTTCAAAAATACAATACTTTTTCCCTTGAGACTCTCTATACATGTCAGAGTTCTAATAAGGTGTAGGGACCTGTCAGTTTCACTTTAACTAATGATTCACGTGTTCCCAGTCTCCCCTTTCACTCTAACAATGATCTTATTAGTTAACATCAATCTGGGTTTCACTGAACTTGAGTCAACTCAATCATAATCACACATCTTAAAACACAAAAACAACATCCTTGTTTTTAGTCTACATGAACATAACTTATGGTATGATCCATGTATTCTTAGTTCCTTTACCACTCTAGCAATGATCTTATTTGTTCACATCAACCTTGATTTTTGGTATTTCTAAAATTCAATAACCTGTTTGCCTGTGCTAATAATCTGCAGCATTAAATCAGATGTCACATTTTACTGGTCTATTGCAATTAGAAAACATCTGCTAATATCTGATTAATGGCTGCAAATAAATTGCACATTAATTAAGAACAATATATCCTTGTTTTAATTCTCCATAAACTCAACAACTCAACTCTTAGGGCCTGATTTACCCAGGCGTGCTGTGCTAAAAATAGGGATTAAACTCGTGCTAGCCTATATTGAATAGGTAAGCGCAAGTTTAACTCCATAATTGCACTGGCTGCACCAGTTTCACAAAAGAGACCCGTGCAACCGGTGCAGTCTATTTAATAAAGGATTTGCACCACTTTTAACTCCACAATTTAAGACCAGCTAAGAGCTGGTCTTAAAGTGGTGCTGGGGTAAAATCTCTTTTGGGATTTACCACAAGGTGCAAATCTAGTATTAAATACCAGAAGCCACATTTGCATGGAGCAATTTGCACCTCCGGGTAAATGAGGCCCTTAGGGGCATATACAGGTTTATTCAAGAAAAGTTCTTATCGTTAAAAATGGTGCTAATTTTGCCCCAACCAATCAAATGTTGGCTTTCAAATGTTAAATAAGATCTGATTGGTTGGGACAAAGTTAGCATTTTTAACGATAAGAACTTTTATTGAATCTCCCCGATAGTTTGCAAATGCATGCTATTAGCCTTTTTGTTTCAAAAACAATGCAATGCAGTGAAATGTGACACTCATATTGCATAAAATGTATTGACAGTAGCATTATTGGTGATTCTATATACAACAATCATATTTAGCGATGGTGATATGAAAGGTGTATAGCATATAAAGTAAAGAAAAAAAGATTGCCTAAAAAGAAGAAAATGGTCCAGATGAAGAAGAGAAGAAGGAATTATAAAGAAGAAATAGAAAAAATAGAACCACAAACTTAATTTTATTTGCTGCAAAAAATTTCTGTGTTTTAAAAATATAACAGAAAGTGATTGTCATGTTTAACATAAAGTGCTGCAAAAACTGATTTACAAATTGGTTGAAATGCAACACAATTAGTTTGCTTTATAAATTAACTCTCTGGTCATCTCTGGGAAAATCAATTTTTTTATTATTGATAAAAAGAAACTTTATCTTTTAAATACAAATACCATACTTTGACATAAATTACTATGCCAGTAAGATAAGGAATAGGGATGGACTAGAACTTGAACTCGAGCCCGAGTTCGAGACGAACTTTATGAGTTTGAACGGACTCAGGTGTCTCGAACTATCCCGGACCCGGATTTCTCGGACTTTCGATGTTTCCGGATTATCGAATTTATGGGCCGTTCACTAACTCTAGAATATAGCATAGTGTAATGTAGTGGCTGGATAGTGTAGTGGTTAATGGCACTGCCTTTGACATGGGAGACCAGGGTTCGAATCAATCAGATTTCGGAAATTTTATGAAATCTGATTGGTTATTGTAAACCATGTAAACTAAGCATTAAAAAATTGACCAATCAGAAACGGATTAGGGTTTTCTGCAAACCTATATAAAGAGGTGCACTCCGCTGTGGACCTCAGATGCCATCACAGTAGATGGCTGAAGAAAGAAGCAGCTGGCAACATCGACTCCGCTGAGGCCGGCGGTGTCAGCGTGCTCATTGTTGGCCGCGGTGAGCCTGCCTGGCATCGGCGACCTCAGTGGGGTTAGTGTCGCCAGCCCGAAGACGTCACAACTGAATAAGATGCCAGCAACATCGGCCTCGTTGATACCCCTCCGGGGTCGGCGGGCCTCAGCGGAGCTGGTGTCACCGGGGCTGGAAGAAAGAAGACGCTGCCCAAGGGCTCTTTTAAGAGCGACTCACTGGGGGTCCCGGTTCGAGCTGCGGGACCCCTTTAGCCCCAAAGGCCCTTCTTAGGACCGCAAGGGCACTTGTAAGTGCCACAAGGGCCCTGATAGGGCCAGGAAAGGGGGTCCGGGTTTGAGCTGCAGGACCCCTTAAGCCCCAAAAGGCCCTCCTAGTGGGCCCTTCCCCTCCCCTCCAGCAGCAGGGCAGGGGGCTTGGAGGGGGTGCTGGGGAGGGGCTGCCCTCGCCACCATGGGAGGCGAGGGCAGGGTGGGCGTATGCCCACGCCCTCGCTGCAGGAGGCCAGGGCGAGGTGGGCAAAAGCCCCGCCGCACCCCTTTGCAGCGATGACCAACCACAGCGAGGTGGGCATGCCTCCCGGGGTGGATGCGACCACCCGCCGCGGGTTTGCTGCACACCCCCGCTGCACACCCCCGCCGCGATCCAGGGGGGCCTTTTTCGCCACCTTGAAGGTAAAACGGCTGAGATTAGTGATGCATAACAGTTACCACCGCTTTATAAATAGCGGCGGTAACTGTTCCGATAGGCGTGAAAAGTTAACAATTCGCTAACGAACCTTTATAAATATGCCCCTTAATATTTATTCAAAATTCTATATATCTAATGGTCTATTGCCTATTGTATATTTAATTCAAATGATGTAAAAAAAATGATGTAATGCAAATGACCAATAGTGTTAAAGTTTTCCATACCAATGTTAGGATGGGATTGCAATAAATGATTATTTCTGTATTACATCACTACAGCGATAGTAGAGTATGGCAGAGCAAAAGTGGCTCTCGGTGCCTAGCCAATTCTACATTATCTCTTAACTCTCTTTTACAGCATATTCAGCACAATCTTCAAACTTCACTCCAAAGTGGCCATATCCAATGGCTGTTCCTGAAGAATTAAATCCACATGCCAATCTGCTGAGCAAAGCAATACATTTACAGAAAATGACTAAATCAGTAAAAGGTTCAATTTTTACAGCATATCCATATCCATATGTATCATACATTTGTAACTTTGTATGGATGGGCCCCTAAATGCTTCAATTGAAGAGAAAAGCTGCAAAGTCTGACAAATACCCAGACTCTCCATTAGGGATGGACTCGAACTCGAACTCGAGCCCGAGTTCGAGCCGAACTTTATGAGTCCCAACGGACTCGGACTCCTCGAACAGAACTCTTGATTGTTTCGACCAATGGTCGGTAGGTTCTTAATTCTGAACCCTCTAGGGATTCTCTTAGCTCTATAGTATTCCGACAAACTGAATCCATGTAACTGCAATTCGATAAATCTCTTCTTTTGTTTTTTTAGGTCCTGTACCATATCCTTGGCGGTGTCCACTCCAAACGTCTGTGCCATGTCTGATGCGAACAATATTCGGTCAGCGTCCTCCTGGGTAAGTGTTCTGATTTGTGCTCTCTTCTCAGTAGTGCTATTAAGTCCAGCAAATAAATCCATGATGAAACGTCTCTTATAGGTATAATAGAATCCTTATATCGGATGGTGCAGAAAGTGTATGAGGCAATATGCAGAAACAAAAGAATCACACTCGCACTCAGTCCAAGTACAAAAAACTAATAATTGGGTGCTTCAAAGGATACAGGTGCCTCCATCTGTAGATAAACCATAAAAACGAAATAGTCCTGAGCACACCTCACTAAATCAAATTGAAAATTTATTTAACGTTTCGGAACTGCCTCGAGTCCCTTCATCAGAATAGTGATAAAACACAATGCACACAATATATTAAAGTGACCACACCTACTGTGACTCCCCTTCAATTAACACATTCTATCTGTTAACCCCATAGTGGCATTTCTCATGGAGATACATCTATTCACATCCATAGTAAAAAATGCATAGTGCATAATAAAGTGCAGTGTGCATATAAAGTGACCAATATAGTGCAATGTACAGTAAAGTGACCATGATTAGTGCAATATGCATATAAAATGACCATAATATATATTAAAATCTAAAACACTTATACATTCTTTTTATATATTTCATAAAATCTATATCCAATCTTTTGTGAAATTCCTGTATCAAAAACATCTACTGCTGTGCATAAAAACATGTGTAGCAAATACTTTGTATCAAACAACATACATATATAACAGAGAGCATAAAAACCAATTTCTCATACTGAACTAAGTCTCTTGTGCATGAATAAATATATGTCTAAAATTTCGAACCGGGACTGTTACAAATTTCTATACTTTTCCTGTGATTACATGTTACTTATTATCTGTGCCGTTTTTTAAGTTCAATTAGAAAGTCATTATAAGAAGCATTTAAAGGATAGTTGTGTATTAAGACCTTTAGGGTGTATGGTGTCAAGGCGATAGATCCACCTCGACTCCCTACATAACAATTCCTTGTTTCTATCTCCTCCACGTTTGAGTTCTTTTACTTGATCAATTATCATCACTTTTAGGGAACTAATCGGATGATTAGCTTGTGCGAAATGTACTGCTACTGGGTTTTCGTCTCCCTTTAAAGTTTTGTTGGCCAACCTATCCTTCGCCATTTTAATGTGTGATTTGTGGTTAGCAAAATGTATTTTGAACGGGGTAATCGTTTTTCCTACATATACTAGTGCGCAGGGGCATTTGATCAAGTAAATGCAGTAATCCGTGTCACAATTATATCTTCCCCGTATTTTGATTTCTTTTCCTTGGTGAGGATGATAGAAAATATTCCCTACTGTCATATTATTGCACATGCTGCATTTTCCACATTTAAAGCACCCATCTTTTATCAGGGTACTATTTTGTGTTATGTATTTCTCTTGCGGATCTGCGTTAATTAAATGATCCCTAATGCTTTTGTTCTTTCTATAGACAGTAAACGACTTCTTTTTTACTTTCCAATGTATTCTGGCATCACTTATCACTATGTCCCAATTGTCCTGCAATATTTTGTTCATGTTCTGAGATGTCTGATTATACTGCACTATTAGAGGAACGCCTTGTGCCTTTTTCTCTTCTTGTTCTTTTTGTTCCGCATCTTTTGATACCGTTTGCTTAGCTTTCTCCAAAGCTTTTGTTAGCACGTTTGTTTGCAATCCCCCGGTTACAATAATACATCAGCAATACCCAAGATTCTTGCACTAAATTAAAAAAGCGTAGAGCAAATCAAAGATGGAGATTTCTTAGTGTGCATGGACATTGCATCTTTGTATACAAACATTGCAGGCGGTTACATGGGGATGAAGCAATGAGAAATGCTTATACCAAGAGGACGCATAAACATACCCACTGAATACTTGGTTGAATTATTAAAATTTATATTGGAAAATAATGTGTTCAGATTTGAAAAGGATTTTTATCTGCAGGTCTCAGGTACCTCCATGGGTAGCCCAGTAGCACCCACATATGCAAATATTTTTGTGGGGTATCTGGAGGAACAAGGTGTGTACACAGCCGAGGCATTCAAAAATTGCGCCACCTGTTGGTGGCGCTATATTGATGATGTCTTCATGATCTGGCAGGGCACAGAAGACGAACTTACAGATTTCATACAGTACATCAATAGTCTGTGTCCAAAAATCAGATTTAATCCAAAGAGGGACCAGAACATGGATTGGCACCGACATTAAAAGAGAGGGAGGAGTGGGAAGCCCACAGCAAGGAGACATAGCATGGCAATAGTGCACAAACAGACAAAAAGGGAGCGACTAATAGGGCTATTTACGGTGAGCCGTAAATGGATTTTTCCATCTTAAAGTCACTTTAACTCAGGTACTAAGGATTAACGCGACTTATATATAAGATATAACTTACCGCAGTTGCAGTTGTACTCAAAAACTGTGTTGTGCAACTGCCACAAGGTATGTACCGAACTTCAGAAATGGAGGAGCAAACGAACATAAAGTACAAAATCTAGTTTAATTGGATGCCAAAGGGGTAAGAGCACCATTAACAACATATTTAGATATTAAAAAAAAAAAAATGTTCCCCTTTAAAGTTTTGGAATCGGAAAGCCCCATTCACAATTAACAGCGAGCTGCTATAGGCTTGGTGTATTGCCTAAAAGAGGCAATAAAGAGCGATAATAGCTCTTCTTTAAATGGCTATTCTCAGATTGCTTTAATATGTATAGCAATATTTGTATTGAAGTCAGATAGGGAAGCTACAAGCACTGCTGTTGTATATTGATTCATAGGGACAGGTAAGGAGTGGTTTTATGTAATTTAGGTGTTTTTTGTATGCTATCTGTATGGTGCACCTCTCTTATTTTTCAAGCACCCAAACCTGCTTTATGTAGAGCATTATTTTCTATTAACACTGGGACGTTTAAATTATATAAATAATATATAACACATACTTTACATTGATAATTGCTAACACAATTGATTTATTATTCTCTTACTTTTTTCCAATATCCTAGCTATTTCACACTGACAAATTTGTACTTTAATGAATAGGTCCAAATGACATTTACATTTCAAGTTACTTCATTATCATGGGAATAAATTAACCTCCAGCAGCTGCAAGCTGCAAGTAAATTACTAAATTTAAGTTCTGAAAGGAAAGTACAGAGAGTAAAAGGGCAAGAAGAATAACTATGCTGGATAGAAATATACACTGTTCAATGATTAACCCCTTTCGCCCCTTTCCTCTTTATGCTGACTGGAAGGGTATGTAGCTAATTGTTTTAAATTTCTTGTGCATTAGGTGGTGTTTGGTTTTGAACTTCACATATAAATCCAGCTTACAGAGTGTAGGAGCTTGTGTAAGTGTTGTAAAGGGTTATTCTGTTTTAAAGGTGTTAGTTTGTTTTAAAGGGAACATTGAAGCTTGAGAAAATAAACCGTTTAGAACAAAAAATAAGGTTTGAAACAAGATTGCTGTTTATCTGTTGTGTATTACTGTCTAGGGTGGACCATTTTGTTGGGGCCACGCAATTTGCATCCTGCCCCATGTATGATATCTTAGCTGCCATTCCAAGGGACTATTTATTGTGTCAGATGTGAGTGGGTTGCCCATTTAAGAATCTGAGGTGCAGAATCTTAAAGGAAATCTTGCATGATTGCAGGGCTTGGTAAACCTGGGGGAGTGCAGGTACTAGCAGGGGCAAGTTGACTGGAGGGTTCAAATGGGGCAGAAAGTGTAGATAAGGAAGATAGATTATGGTATGAGTATTATAGAGTATGGTCGCTTATTATGGTATGAGTATTATAGAGTATGGTCGCTTCTTCCAAGCTAGTCCATCCCAACAGATTTGCCATCTTAGGTGATATAACGGGGGAGGTCAGCTCAGAATTGATGGAGCATGCCAATACCTGGAGCACACAGGGAACCACCATCTCCAATACAGAGGGGGAAACCAAGGGTAGGAAGGCTAGGCAGTTGGTAGTGGTAGGGGACTCCATTATTAGAAAGATGGATATGGTTATCTACTTATTGCTAGGGTTCAACATGTGATGGATGATGTAGACAGATTATTTGGAAGGGCTGGGAGTGACCCAGAAGTCTTGGTTCACATTCTAATAACAAAGAGGAGGAGGAGGAGAGGAGGAGGAGAGGTCTTTAAAATAAACCTCCAAGAGCTGGGGCCTAGTTAAAGGCAATGACTCCAAGGGTAATATTTTCAGAAATACCATCGCAACTACATGCTGCTCTAAAAAGACAACAAGAACTTAGAAGCATTAACATGTGGCTAAGAGGCTGATGTAAGGAGGAGGGGTTTGGGTTAGGAGGGTAGAACTGGGTAGACTTTTTGTCAGCTACAGGCACATAAGCAGGGCTGGCTTGCACCTGATAGTGGAGCAGCTGCTTTGAGGGAGAAGATAGCTAGTGAGTTTGAAGAGATTTTAAACTAGGTTTGAGGGGGGAGGGTAATGTCAATTTCACTGTGGTAGATAGCAGAGGGGGTAACCAGGGTGTGGGCTAGTAGTAGCAGGAAAGGGGGAGAGACTAGCATAGAGGATAGGCAGTAATGCCTGTGAGTTCCATGCACTCTCCTGCATGAGCCTCAAACAGTAATGCCTGTGAGTTCCGTGCACATTCGTGTGCATGGAACTCACAGGCATTATTGTTTGAGGCTCAAGCAGGAGAAAGCAGAGGAAATCTCAGAGGGGCGGAGCTTAACATTCAGCAAACCAGTAACAAGATGTCAGCAACTTTCAAGGCACAAAGCTAGACTCTGGAGGGGCATAGGTAAAAAAAAATATGGCAACAGTATTTTTAAAGCAGCAGCTTCCTAATGAACATAACTTGATTTTACAGTGCACTTATCCTTTATCCCAAGAATATCATGAGACTTGCACATGGCCTGCAGTTCACCCTTTAAAACAGTGAGAAATCACTGCTTGCAAGGTTTATTTTGGGCTATCTTTCTTCTCCCTATTTCTTTTTCATGCTTACTAATTTTATGGTTACGATTGTACATCTACAGCTTTTTGATAAGCAATAATGTGTTTATTCTTTTAGGTATTTTTTCAGGGAATGCACCTTGTGCAAAATTCAACGCAAAGGCTTTTGCATTGGGTACCCGAAGAACTACTGAAAAAAAATACACAGGCTTGGCTATACCTGTTGACTTCAGTCAGGTCATGCTAGTCAATGTATATTCTCCAAAATCTAATTAAAAACTCTTTTAAAAAGAATTAGAGAATAAGTTACTTAAATTAGATTAGGGACTTCAATGCCTGGATTAGGGACTTCTACTCATGCTTAGATCCTAAGGTAGTGAGGTCATCCCCCTCCTTTTCCACTAGTATGTCCACCTCTCTCAAATTTGTGCAATCTCTCCTTATAACATTTAACCTCTTGGATGCTTGGAGATCTCAGCAATACACATTCTACGCCCATTCTCATAAACAGTATATGAGAATTGACTACGTATTGATTGCAGCTTCTGTCCTTCCAGCACTTACCGACATCTCCCCTATCACATGGTCAGACCATGCCCACTCATCAGTTCACTACAGTTTGGGCTGTCTGCAAATAGTTCTGAGAGGGAAACTTATTCTAAAAGCATTATGCCTTAAAAGCAATGTAGGGAAAGTATGTGTGCATTGATGGGACAAATTAGAACACTCTCATGTTGACCAACACAAGATGTAGGGATAAATTAAAAGATTTTCATAAAGAACTAACAGTAGTAATCTTCTCTCCACAAAACCACAAAAGGCACTCTGACTTACCTATCTTAAAGGAAAACTAAACATATTTATTTAAAATGCTAACTTAAAAGATTTTCTTCCTAGAACACCTATACATTGTAAGACTTCTCTAGTAATTTGCATTTAGTACATGTCAAAAATGGATTCTGTAACTAAGAAGGTTTCCATGTTGTTCCCAGAACAACTCACAGTCCACAAAGTCTTCAAAGAGCCTTGTGAGCATAAGTACTTATTGGCCACACCCCTGACCCAGTTTTCACGGTCCCTAGGCACATACAAATGTCTCCACACAAATATGGAAGTCCCTAATAAAACTTTGAAAGCTGCTTGTTACCCTGCAGTTTATTCACCAGCCAGCATTAATGCATACAGCCTTCCTGGGGCCATACAATTTAGTCAGCTCATTTTACTGGCCTTTTTTCATTCTCTTTCTAGCAAAGGTAAAGTTTCAAACTGTACTTTTTTCCCGCATATAAAGTGGTTGCTTACCAGTCAAAACACATTTTTAAGAAACACACAGCCCATAAGACCATGGGTTCAAATCCCTAGACTTTTTTTAACTATGCAAAGTGACACTACCGATAGCCTGCTGTTATTTTCAAGTGTCTGGGTGTGTGTTTGAAGCTGACCTCCAAGCCAGTCAATACAGTCACTTATATATGTAGGGAGACGTGGGTGTGTTAAACCTCCGGTCTTTTGCTTTGATGTCCTGACGATTAAACCTATAACACCCTTGTAGTTTAACACCTGGGAATATGACTCACCCCTTCAATATGGTGACCCAGGTATTGGGCTGCCCTGGACCCTTCACTAAGTCCGAACATGCATTTTTAGAAAGGTGGATCGGGTACTCTGCGGCTAAGACCCTGCATTGAGAACAGTGTGTTGCCTGCCTGGTGCTAAGGTTCGACATGCGGTGGATCTTGTAGACAGATTATTGGATGGGGCTGGGAGTGACCCGGTGGTCTTGGTTCACATTGTTGCCAATGACAAATTTAAAGGAGGAGGAGAGGTCCTTAAAAATGATTTCTGTAAGTTAGGGCCAAGATAAAAGTAAGGACCTTAAGGATAGTATTTTCAGAAATGCTACCACAGCCATGTAGCTACACTAGGGAGGCAAAGGGAGCTTAGGAGTATTAATTCATATCTAAGTGGGTGGTATAAGGAGATTTTTTGAAAACTGGGCTGACTTTTGGGGGTTAGAGGAGATTTTTGAAACAAAATCTAATGATAAGGCAGAACCAATATAGGTGGAGCGTGGTACAGGAAGCGATAAGGTGGGTAAATTAATTGTTGGTGTCTTTAATAAGCCGCCAAATGCCACTGGGGAGGTGAAAATCAATCTCCATATGCAGTTGGCAAAGGCTGCTGGTTTGGGGCATGTTCTGGTTCTGGGGGATTTCAATTACCCTGACATAGATTGGGAACTGCCACTAGACAGAATGGGTTGTTGGATTTGGAGATATCTAACAACCCTGATCTCATTTTGGAGATGAAGGTAAGATAAGATAAGGAATAGAGAATAGTGATCATGATATACTGTCATTTAATATAGGTTGCAAAAAACAAAATAGCACTGGGTTAAAAAAACCTTTTAACTTTAGGAAAGCTCATTTTTATTTTGTTAAAGGAATCACTTCTGCCCATAGACAATGGAGGTTTGCTCCTAGGTAATGATACTGAACAGAAGTGGACTGCTTTTAAAGGGGTATTAAACTATTACATTTCTAAACTTAAACCTTTATTGGAGAAGTGTAAAAAATAAATTGGTCCACTTCTGCCAAGCTTACTGCTCAGGTAAAAAGAGAAATTAAAAGTAAAATTAAAGTAGTGGTGATAGTGGATACCCCTGTCTAACTCTTTCTAGTTTCATTTGACTGGAAAGGCAATACTCTAGTGGTGGCATTTGTATATAGATATCTCAGTATTTAGTTTGTCCAGTTTAGGTTGTCAAATGCCTTTTTAGAATCAGCTGCTAGAAATACTGGTGTTATAATTTTTTGAACAGTGCTATCTAGGACTGCTTATATGTATACTAATAACTGCTGCTCATCCTTTTAAAACCTACTTGATTTTCTTTTATTATGGATGGAAGTATGTTTTATTCCCAAACCTGTGAAGATTTAGTTTATCTTGTAGTTCATCATAGCCATTCAATTGTACATATATTCATCTACATAAGCTTTATCCCCATCTTTGCAATAGTTTTCCTTAGTGATAGCTGCATTATCTAAAGCCTTGTGCACATGTCCGATACTTCAGACGACAAATGACCCCCGAGCGCAGGGCAGATGCAAAATGAATGGCCGTTACAGTTGTTAATTGCACATGTTTATGCAGTCCTTAGGCCATTAATTGGCCTTAAATTGATTATGTATTAAAGGGAAACTAAAGTCTCCATACAACACTGTCCCAATAAACATAAAACATTCACAAACATGCAACAAGCTGTATATCACCTCTACATTTGCTGTGGCTGCTGGAGGATTTATGAAATTAACCTGTGGGTACCAGGGGAGAAATTGCCCTGGAACGGCAGTAGTTAAATACAGCTGATCACGCACACTTTTACTTACATATGGGCAATCAGCTGTTTAAAAACTGCTGATTACGGTACATTGGTAGGCCCTCTTAGCCCCTGCGGCCCCCTGCCATTGCGGGGGCTGTAGTTACCCTGCTGGTGGGTACTAGGTGTCAGTTCCCATAATCCACGTTAGCTGTGTGACACCTAGCTAAGTGTGCACAGTACACTTCTCATGCTCTGTAGTGCTCAATAGATCAAAACAAGATATCTGCAGCTTTGCTTTTTAGAAGCTGACAGCCAATCATATCACATCACAGAGATCATCCCTTTCACTGAACAGGGATTTTAGTGCAGTATGAGTAAACATTTTTAAATGCCCCTGTCCCTAACAATGATATATTCTTTGCAGTATACTTCTTGTCTAGCTTCTGATTTAAACCCATGACTGATGAGTCACCATAGCATATGCATATTTACAAGCTTTATCTTTTGCTAGGAACAGAATGAAAAAATTGCCCCAGGAAGACTTTATGCAATTTACACTGGCTAATAAATAAACTGCTGGGTAACAAGCAGCTTTGAGTTTTATCAGGGATTTCCATATTGATGTGGAGACATCTGCATAAAAATTGTGGTCAGGGGGCATGGCCAATAAGTGCACATGTTCACAAAGGCATTTTCAAAGACTACATGGCCTGTGAGTTGTGCTGGCAACAACATGGAGGCCTTTTTAGATACACAATCTATTTCTCATTTGTACGTATATGCAACTTACTAGAGAATAATTTTACAATGTTTAGGTGTTCTAGGGAGAAATAGAAAATAGGATTAAAAGTTTATTTTGTCTATCCTCCCTGTTATTTACAGCTATTTTTATGAAATTACAAAAAGTAATTTCTTACTTCCAGGTTCCCCGGAGTAAGAGGTGGAGATATGCAAAATACTCCTTTATGTCCCTTAGCTTATGCATGTGCCCAGAACCGCTGGCTTAATAACATGCAATATAGCCTTATACATAGAGCCAATCATCTGACCTGCAGACATGACATGTTTCAATCTTGTTAAATTTCTCTGGGGAACCTGGGAGTAAGAAATTACTTCTTGTTTCTTAGATTTTGTGGGCAATGCTATTCATATAGCATGAGACTGCAAGATGCCTTCTGTTATAAGAAGGTGTTTCTCCATTTTTATGCTCAGTGACGGGCTTTTTGCTGCATTTGCCCCCCCTCTTCCTAAGCTTTCTAGCTGCCTTGTCTTCCCAACCCACATACCCCAGAATTGTTACAGTTACTGTACATACCTACCCAGTCCCCATGATTCTCAAAACTTGTTATCTTTAGCTCTCTCCATAAGCACTTGTCTTCTGGTCCTCGCCTCCTCAGCAAGATCAATGCTATGATTGACTGCTGCAACCTAGAAGAATGATGTCATCTGAGGAAGATGCCAAGCTTTTATGTGGCAGAGAAGTAAGCATCATGAGCTTCAGAGACCCTGGGGAATTAACTATAACTGTTTTGGGGTTGGGGTAGGTATAGATTATTTACTTTTTTAAGACTTTCTGAGAAATAAGTATGCTCATTTCCTCTCAGCTCTTAATGTTGCACTAACTGATTTGTGATTGGTTAGCGCAATGTTAAGTCTCGCTTTGTGGTGGCTGCACGAGTACCGGAAAAGGCACTCATGTTGTTGTTGCAAACCAAATATACCAGGGAAGGGAGATTTGCACAGAGAGCTTGAAAATATCTTATATGTGACAATACTGTATGTGAAAACATTCCATATTAATATTTATTTTTCAAAGTACATTTCTGTTTACAGTAAATTTTCTGAAACAGTTTTCTAGGTCACCATCACATTTCAGTTTAGTGAAGAATCTTTTCCATGTCTTACTTAAAAAATCACAAGTTGTCTTCCTTTTCAGGAATCAGGGGATTTGTCTTCTTTTTCCATATTATATTTATAGATAAAGGTATGATCTCAAAGGAATTTAGTATTATCTTCATGCTGATAACAAACGTCACTTTTCTGATCTCTTTATTTCTATCTGTGTTTGTTAACTGATTGTCTTTCTGTTTTTTTATTTTAAAGGTACGATTGCACACGTGCAATCGTTAGTGCCGACACACGAGTGTATGAACGGCCGTTTCAGATGATAATTGTGCCGTGTATGGGCTGTCCGATCGGGGATCGTTGCCCAACTGGCCAGGCAGATCTTCAAAATGTTTAAGATTTTGAAGGATTCCTTGGACCTGATCTTTAATTCTACCATTTCACATTTTATTTTAAATCATGTTGTTTACACCCTGTTTATACTATCATGGAGATTCAATAAAAGTTCTTATCGTTTAAAATGGTGCTAATTTTGCCCCAACCAATCAAATCTTATTTAACATTTGAAAGCTAATATCTGACTGGTTGGGGCAAAATTAGCACCATTTTAAACAATAAGAACTTTTATTGAATAACCCTGTATGTTTATAAAAGCTGGCTAAAACCAGCATTAGTGCTAATTGCCTTTTCTCCATGTATACAGCTGTCCTTTTAATAAAGAAATCATATTTGCCTTTACTTTTTTTGTTTTACTGTTAAAGGGTATGTATGCTCAAAACATGGACATGCCCCTTTTAACATTAATTGAAAAACAGGAGGTAAAGGAGCAAGTCTTAAAGGGAAACTATAGTGTGCATAAAGATTTTTCAAAAACAGTTAAAATAAAAAGTACCTGAGGCAGGGAGATAGGATTTGTGCTTTTCACCTCCCAATACCCTTTCTATAAGGAGCAGCAGGGCGAAGAAAACTGCTTCTGCCCTTTCTTCAGCACTATCTTGAATATAACCTGGCAGATGAAAACTGTATGTGCTGTAGCTCCTCAATGAAACAATATCGGGAAGTGGGAATAATCAATTCTATTTCCTTGACCCAGGAGCTTTTCATTTTAAAAAAGTTAGTAGAGAGAGTAAAGGTATGCAGCACATACATTTTTAACTGATTTCGAGCCTCTCTCTGCCTTCAATTAGCCTTCAATTAGTCATGCTCTGAAGGGGGTGTAACAATTATGTCTGCCTCTGCCACTCAGAGCTAGCATGCGAGAAAACACTCCTCCACTCATCCTACATCTGCTTGATTATGTAGGCTGTATCTTAGCAACAGTACATTTCAAGATTGTTTGACTGGAAGAGAAGGAGGAGAGAGGTTGTAATAGACATTCCCACCAGCCAATGACAAGTGTTATGTTAATCATGGCCCTGGACCATCTAGGAGGCGGGGTTTAGCACTCATCTTTGCTGTTTCATATCTAAGGGAGGGCAGCACGGTTGTAAATGGGAGTAAGCGATTTCAGCTGCTGGAAGTGTGGACGTGTAATGGGGGTGATGTTATTTTTTTATTGTTGTCCTTTAATGTACTTTTCATTTCTTCAATTTATTAATCAGGAGCTGGCAGGGGAAGTGTTAAACTTACCTGTGACCACTTGTGTCTGCCACTTTTTCTGATAATTCCTGTAAAAAAAAATGCATCTGTGCTCACCTATATGAAGGGTGCATTCGCATAAAGTATATGCAGTGAATAGTGGGTTCAGGGGGTGTCATTTGGTTATCATGCTCAGAAAGCTGTTTTAAATACTACAAGGCCTGGAAGATGGACTGGAAGAAACAGGGAAGCATTATTTGGTACAGAATCGCCTTGCTATCATCTAAGTAATGCAACATCGCTACAGTAGTACCAGAAGTATGGTATTCCTGTCTTTCATTTTAATTTAAACTAAACATAATGTAATTATGCATGAATAGAATGTTTTTTACAGTATTTTTTTTTATATTTTTTTTACTTTTTATGGTTTTGTGAACAAAAAGGAGTTACACTTTTGTACCAGGTTAGCATGGATTTAACTCTTACTTTGCAGAGGCCTGCGTCATATCCATTTACATCAGCAGGCTTCCGATGTAAAAAGAAAAGTGATAGTTTTCGCTAAAATGGAGTGCAAAAACTAACACCTTTTAAATGGAGGCATTAGACTGGTGCTCCTAACCTTCCAGGTTCCTGCAATACAGTAAATGTCTCTAAGTTATCACAGTATCACAGGAACCCAGAAGGTAAGAAGAGCACAGAGGTAAGTACATTTTCTGGTATATGTTTATTCTGTAAATTTTGATGGGTATATTAGGATAGTAACATGTTTTCATTGCTACTTCAGTATGTTGACAAGACAAAGAATTATACATTAAAGGGGAACTGTGGTCCAAAAATGACTTTAGGTAAATTGAGGTAAATTGACAAGAATTGCTCCCCTGAGAATTTTTGCAATTTATTTCCATTGTTTATTTTGCATAGTTTTGAAGATATTTACATTTTTGTGTGTGATAGGGCAGCAGCATGACCAGGTCCATTGCACTTCCTGCTTCCTGCTCTAAAACTGTCAGTCAACCTGTCCTGTTTCTCCTCCTCCCCTTTGCAGCCCCCCTGGTCCCTCCCACTCATGGACCCCATGGTCCCTCCAGTTGCAGGCAACCCATTATCTTACAGCCCCATGTGGCCCCGCCCACCTGCGGGTGCCTAAGCCCTGCCCACTCACGGGTGCCGTGGGTTACTCAGACCCCCCTCTACCTCTCTGGCAGGACTTCACACAGCAGAGAGGAGGAGGGAATTCCTGTCTCTCTCACACACTGAGGGAGTCTGAGGCTGTGTTCACTGGCTGCACTGTGCAGGATAAGCCTCAGGAATGTCACATGTCTGCCTCCCACCCATTAACTTTCTGGTCAGTCATTTCTGTATATCCTGGGCTGTGGAGCACGTAGAAAGGTGGTTGATGGCTCGTTTTAAAGGTAGGAAACTAGCCTTTCATTTAAATGTAACTTGTTTGGAGACCACAGTTCCCCTTTAATGAATAAAATGAATATGTACATATAAAAGAGTGAATGGTATATAAAACTTTTCCATTCTTTTGTAATTCTTCCTTCCTTTTAAATAAAACAAAAAATGTTAAGGCAACTTTGCCTGCTTTTAGGTATAGAATTGCTGTATAGAAAAAAATAAAAGAATGAATACCATACCGCACAAGGTGTGTGTGACACAAAATGAATGTATTTTCATTTAAATAATAATATTTAAATGAAATAAATCAGTGTTAACAATGTCTTTTGACATGAATAGGAATTGATAATGTTTAGTTAAAATTTCTATTACATGCAAGAACTGCTTCATTATCATGAAAGGCATTTTCTAAAGCATTTCCACCAAACAAATTAGGATACCAAATGACGTTTAGCTAATTAAATGACACAATGATAATGACTTCACAGCTCTAGCATACAATTGTAAATAACTGTCATCTCAATACAGTTTCTTCTGTCGCTCTGAGCATTGTTGGTCAATTAAACAATAGAAATAGCATTCTAATTTATATGTCGTAGAGAATTTCTAGATATTTTAAGAAGGACAATGGCTAAAATAACTGGAATAGGAAAGAATAGCATACTATTCCAGCTCACAGAGAGTCACAACAGCATGAAGAAAGCGAAGATAGATACTTTCTACCCATGGGAGCTGCATTATTTGCTCTTTGTCCTGTGCCCACTGGGTATTGCAATGCCCAATACCCCAACATTTCTGTAAGCAGTTACTGAATTGAAGAATACAAAATATACTGTATAAAAAGAGTTCATATAGTGAGCAGTGACCAATTTAATACTTACTACCAGCCCCTAAGAGACAATACACTTGTAATTGCACTTTTAAGCAGCAACACAATGGAAATAAAGCATGTAAGTAATTTGAATTGGATGTACACTGGTATTGTATTTTTTCTACCTGACTTATACTGGATTCTGTATAGCAATGTCTTTTACATGTGACCTAAAATGTTCACTTATGGATTTTCAGCTGATCATGTGAGCTTGCATGTATTGCTGGCCATACACATACTTGATAAAAGGCAAGCTGCCAATAGTCAATATATGGACTGACTGGAAACTTACAATCAATCTCTACTAATCCATATACAGAGTATAGGAAGATTAATAATTTAAATGTATTTCTAAATTGTAAATTCAGGGAAGATCTATCATTACCATGTCTTGTGCTATTATGCTCCCCTAGCAGCACTTCACCATGTAGTTCCCATAAGCATACCTGCTGCTGTGCATACTTCCATTTCTTACACTGTAAAATCCAAAAAGAACAATCGTTTAGTAATCATTCGGGGAGATTCAATACAGGCAGCGGCGTTACTTACCTTAGCCCGATCCTGCGATACAATATCTGACGTAAACGAGATTACGTCAAGTATTACATCGTGGGATCGGGCTAAGGTAAGAGCGTGGGTTTAACGGCTCCCACAGACTAGAGTTAAGTTTGGCGCTACCAAGTAGCGCAAAACCTAACGCTTCAGTTTTTGGATCTATAGCATGGCGCTATTTCCAAAAACATTTGGAAATGGCGCTATACTCTAAAATCCGTCTAAAACCCACGTTAACCCAAAATTTCTTCGGGTTAACGTGGGTTTTAGACAAAAAAGCCTTATATTGAATCTCCCCCATAGTATGTAAAATCATTAAAGGGCATGTAAACTGGGGCAAATATATTTTTAACTAATCACACAGTAATTATGATTAATTACCAACAATCTTAAATCTACTTTTTATTTTTCTTATCTGTCCTTCCTATCCCTTGTTTTTTTTAGCTCTGGGAGTTTTACTTTTTAAAGAGGGTGGGGCACAACTAGTCAGTAAAGAACTATCAATCACCCAGCCCCTCCCCCTGGCACACTACATGTAGAAACTACCCATTCTATAAAAGTAAAGCTTATGTCTCTGTCACTGCATGGCTAATTGATTCAGCATTAAGACCAGGAAAAGGGATAAGCATTATCTGTTACTCTGTGCTCTTTCTGTGCAGATAAACCCAATCCTGCAGTAAGCTGCTGTCTGTGTTAGTTAAGTCCCAATGTAGCAGTGTACCTAAAAAAATCAATTAAAAAGCCCCCCCCCCCCACACACACACACAAAAACACATTCAAACTCCTACAGCTAAAAGAAAATCTTACTTGATTCAAGCAGTGATTACAGTTCCCAGTGCTGCTTACCTTCCCATAGCAAAGCAGTTTTACTTTAACTTTATGGCTGAAGTGAGGCACAGATCACCTCCACTGCATATACTCCACACTCCAACTGTGTCTCAGTTTTGGGAGGGGGTGGATACATAGAGAGGAGACATGCATACTAACTAGGTATGAGCTGAACAGGACATGAGGAGATCTAGTGACACGGAGCACTGAGAGCAAAAGGGGATCAAGTTCCTGGCAGCACTAAAAATATAGATAAAGGCAAGTATATCTGTTGTATTCAATTAGATCAACTGGACTTGAAATGTAGTTCTTGAAGACTGGGGCAAATATATTTTTAACTAATCACACAGTAATTATTTTTCTTACATTTCAAGTCCAGTTGATCTAATTGAATACAACAGATATACCATGACCTGGATGAATGAGAACCTTCACAAGCATAAAGGCAAGTCATTTTTTTCAGTTTAGCGTCCCTTTAAAGAAAAAAAATTAATTCTTGTGGCACAAGAAAAGAAAAAAAAAACAATCTACTACTATTTAATGTGCAGCTTATTATTCCTTTTGTTAAAATAGTTTTACACATTAAATTTTGCAGTAGTTATTAAAATTTGCAATTTATTTAATAAATATTGTTATTTGTATATTCATATTGTTCATTTACTGGATGTTCAGTCATAGTTTCACAAATTGTAATACAAATAATTTGTGGAGCATTTAAGCAACCTATTATTAGAATTTCAAACTGAATCTTAAAGTTTTAAATCTCAAAGCAGGTAAAGCAAATGTATTTATGATGTTAGAAATCACAAGATTTATCTAATCGTGTAATCATAGGAGTATCAGTTTGAAGCTTTTTTTTGCTGTTCTGCAAATCACTTCTGATAACATTATTTATTGTACACAAAAAAGCATTGGAAATAAACTGGTAGTAGTGATCAATGTACCTTGTCCCATAAATTTTGAGCAGGTTTTCAGAAGATTTTCAGAGAGTAAAAAGCCATGCTGCTTTATTTATTCTAACAGGATGCTTTTATTGTAAAGGTTTTACTATACAGCAGTTATTTTATTATTCTGCATTTTTTCTGAGGCTGATTCTGTGCAGTATTATTATATCTTCTTACTGGTGTATTGGGGAGCAAGGTAAGTAAGCAAGATATTGCTTGTGAAGGTTCTCATTCATCCAGGTCATGGTATATCTGTTGTATTCAATTAGATCAACTGGACTTGAAGTTTAGTTCTTGAAGACGTTTCGCTAGTCATCCGACTGGCTTTCTCAATTCAGAATGACTTGTACAAGAATGACACTGCACTACGTATATGATGTTGCTTTTCTTGTGTTTCAGTATTGGGTCTTTCGGATGTACCAATTGCTGCCTCAGTGTGTTGTTCGGTTTAAAGCAGACAGGGATACAGTGTTTTTTGAAAATTGTTACATATGGGATGACAGGAGAAAGAACATGGTCATCCCATACGCAGTGCAGTGCAGTGAGGAATGCTCTGATTTGTATGTGGGGAAGATCAAACAGCAACTGCATCAACGTATGGCTATGCACAGAAGAGCCAATTCCTCGGGTCAGGACTCAGCCGTGTACCTGCATTTTAAGGATAAAGGACATACCTTTGAAGATTGTAATGTTAACATACTGGCAAAGGAGCGTGACTTGTTTAAGAGAGGTGTTAAGGAGGCCATTTATGTGAAAATAAAGAAACCAAGCCTAAATAGAGGTGGGGGGGTTCAACACCAACTGTCTGCCATGTACAATGCTGTTTTGACACCTTACCCTGGGCGTTCCTATAACACCTCTTAGCCACTATGCAATCATGCCCTTAACACCTGGCTGTGATATGCTAACTGGGACTTTCCAGGGTACATAATTTCCACAGATTCTTGTACAAGTCATTCTGAATTGAGAAAGCCAGTTGGATGACTAGTGAAACATCTTCAAGAACCAAACTTCAAGTCCAGTTTATCTTATTGAATATAACAGATAAGCAAGGTATTTTAGTATCAGGGTTTTTGGGGTAATATAATGTTTTATGAACATTTCTGTTGGGGTAAACTTGTCTTTAAAGTTAAAAGACATAGATTTACATAGTAATTTTTTATTGTAAATCTTTTACAAATTATCACCTTGTGTTATTTAAGCCCATTAGTCCCCAAATGCAAGATCTTGAATACAACAACTTTCATATAACAACAGGCTAATTCAAATGCAAAGTCAGCATAGACTCTTAACAAATACATTACTAAAACTCAGACAGAACATTGCAGTAGCCTTTTTAAACCAATGTATTGTCAGAATAATTGTGCAACTGATCATCATTAATGATGGCTATTTGTATTATAACATGATTATTAAAAAATATTTGGATGTATGCTATTATATCTTATTACTTATTTTAAAGGATATTCAATATGGGTAAATATAATATCATGTTCACATGGGTTTTACACATATTTTAGGGCACTGGAAGATTTCTAAATATTATGGAAATAGCACCTGACACAATTTCCCATTTGTTAAGTTTTGCTCTCCTGCTTTTGCTGCTGGGGGGAACTAACTGTTTGCACTGCTTTGGGTAGAACTGTATGTTTGTACTGCTGAGGGTAGGTAAAATAAAAAGCAAATAGCTTTAGTTTGTACTTAGGGAAAAGAAGGGTGCAACTGTTTTCTGTTTATAGTAAGGACTGAACAACTGGAGAACATTAAAAATGTTAGCATCCAGTGATATCTAGCTGCATATAGTATACTGTACATAGAATATAAAATGTCTAACCACAACTGCAAAATGACAGGCCTTAGCTTAACATAAAAATAAACCAAAAACAAATTCTGTCCAATCTTATCATCCCTTTATTGCAAAATTGCAATACAGGGGATTGCAAATTATAGAAATAAATTAGAAATTTTGTGGAAATCAAAATCTGGTTTCATTAGTGTGCATATTTTAAGAATTATCGATATGACTGCATTTAGAATCAAACAATCACATTTTGTCTCATCTCAAATAATAGTTTGGCTATCCATGTAGAATTATTCCTTCTGGCCCCTACACTCAAAAGAAAATCTCCAAAAAATGTACCAGAGTCTCATCTTTTAAAGGCATCAATCAGTACATAACAAAAAACATCCTAGGCCTTAAAAAGCACTTGGAGCACAGTGAAGACAGTCATCAACAAATTGAGAAAATATGGCTCAACAGTGACTGTACCAAGATTAGGATGTCCCTTTCAAGATTGTTGTGAAAACTGACCAGGGAGGCCATCATCATTAAAAAAAAAGTTATTCATATACATGGTTTGTTGTGAGGAGATTGTATTGAAAAATTAAAACATCCAAGCCCAGCTAAACATTGCAAAAATGTATACCCAGTCTCCCACAACTATGTGGAAAAATATATTATGCTTATTATTATTTAAATGGTAACTGTGTTCTCCATGCAAGTGCCCTCATACAGGAGAGCTTTCCTATATCTTTCAAATAAGCCTATGGTGATATCTCTAACTTCTCTGCATCACAAGTTATAGGCCTACAAATGTATACTTCCTAGTCTGCTGTGCCTCTCTGAATCTCTATGATAAGCTGTGTAAAAACCCCTGCCCTTCAAAAATGAATTTTTCTTAAGCTAGTTACAGACCTCCAACTGATTTCCTCTGCCAATAGGCACTTTAGGGAGAGGGGGGGAAATACTTGTTCCAGCTTTTGGCTAGATTGAAAAAAAAGAAAAAAGATGTTTTGGGGCCGGGATATGATATAGATGATGATGCTGTGTCCCAACATTAAGATACAAATGGACAAGGGCTCAGAGCAATGGAGATGGTTATGTCACAGCTCACTGTGTAAGCTGGAAACATCTCTATCAGTATAGAGACCACAGCCTGAACTTGTCAAGGTGGAATAATTAATATCTCCAAATCTAATTCTATTTTTTAAGCACCTGGTACAAAGATAATGTTTAAGATAAACTTTACATTTCAGCATGACAATGACTTAATGCGTAGATCTAAACCAACAAAGCAATGGTTTTAACAAAGGAGGATCCATGTTCTGGAGTCAGTTGGAGCCAAGATTGTATTACTGCCATAGCCTAGATCCTAATCAGAACATGAATACCTGTTGGGGTGACCTGAAGAATTTACCTTTGGAATTGAAAAAAAATAAATATTGAAAGAAATATCCTTTGGAATTGAAAAAAAAAGAAGAGTGGGCAAAAATTGTCAACTTTTTTGTGACTGACTGACCAAAATGTCTGAGTGCTGTTATAAAATCAATAGGCATTAGTTTAGGATGTACACACTATGATTTCCCCCCCCCCCCCTTTTTTTTTATAAACTGTTTCATACTTGTTTTGGGTTTCATTGTTTGGATAGAAATTTTGCTATAAAGGTTAAATAATTTCAGACAGTATTAATCTTGGTTTCCATTTTTTCATTAAAGGAGAACTAAAGTCTCCAGACATCATTGTCCCAATAGACAGAACACATTCACAAATATACAACAAGCTGTATTTCACCCCTCCCTTTGCTGTGGACATTGGGTATTTTGTGAAAATAACCTGTGAGTACTAGGGGTCAGCTTCCACAATCCACCTCAGCTGGGTAAACCCCCAGCTAAGTGTCTGCGTACAGGCACATTCTCTGTAGTGCTCAACAGATCAAAACAAGGAAGTTGCATCATTGCTTCCTAGAAACTGACAGCCAATCACATAACAGCACAGAGATCCTCCCTCTCCCTGAAACAGAACAGGGATTTCAGTTTTTTGTTTTCAAACACATTCAATGCTGCTGTCTTAACAATAATATAATCCTTTACTTTTTGCAATGTATTTCATAGAAAGCATGAATGTAAGAAATGGAATATTAACATTTCAGTAAAAATAGAAAAATAAAAGTCTGGGGAATAGAACCTGCAGCTTGTACATTTACTCTGTATTGCTATAAGCATAGCTATACAGAAATACTATAGGCAACGCATGTAGAATCTTTATCTTTTACTAGGTACTAGGAATGGAAAAAAAAAGTGGTAAATCTGGGTATTTGATCTTCTGAATTGTGTGTTTCTAAACAGGTGCCTTAATAGGTAAGCCACCACTGAATAAGCAGAGAACTAATGTACATTTAGAAGCTTTTGCTTGGAACATAATAGAAACAAAAAAAGGGATGTTGGGGTATTGAACTTTTGACCTTCTGAACTATGTATTTTTAAACCTGGTGCCTTACGCAGTACATCAACACTGAATAAACAGAGAATCCAAGTACATTTAGAAGCGTTATCTTTTGATAGGAAAAGGTTAATTAAAAAAAATGTCATACAAATGTCTCCACACCAATATGGAAGTCCCTGATAAGACTTTGAAAGCTGTTTGTTAACCTACAGTTTAATTACCAACAACATACACTGACTGGTTAATAAAATGCAGGGTAACAAGCAGCTTTCAAGTCTTATCAGAGACTTCCATATTGGTATACAGACATCTGTATACAAAATACTCTGTGCATAGAGTCAGTGAATACTGGGGTCAGGGGGCGTGGCTCAATGATGACTCCATGGGCTGTGGGTTGTACTGGCAACAATATGAATGCCTTCTTTTTTACAGAATCTATTTCTCACATGTACTAAATGCAACTTACTAGAAAATAATCTTACAATGTATAGGTAGTCTGAGGAGAAAAGCTTACATATAAAGATTTTAAAAAAAATAAGTTAAGTTCTCCTTTAAACAAAACCCTTCCTTTTGCAGGGTGTGTAGTGTTTTAAAAAAAAAACAAAAACATACGTTTTTTCTAGAAAAGCATCAACCACCAGTTATAAATGTAACCAAAACAGAAACCTGTCCTGTTCAAATCTGGACAATATCATATTACATGTTCAAATCTGGACAATAGCATTATTATATGTTCAAATCTGGCAATTAGATTATTTCAAATCTGGACAATAGCATTATTATATGTTCAAATCTGGACAATAGCATTATTATATGTTCAAATCTGGGACAATAGCATATTATCAGGGTTATTCAATAAAAGTTCTTATCGTTTAAAATGGTGCTAACTTTGCCCCAACCAATCAGATCCTATTTAACATTTGAAAGCTAACATCTGATTTGTTGGGGCAAATTTAGCACCATTTTAAACGATAAGAACTTTTATTGAATAACCCTATATATGTTTCAAATCTGGACAATAGCATATTATATGTTCAAATCTGGACAATAGCATTATTATATGTTCAAATCTGGACAATAGCATATTATCAGGGTTATTCAATAAAAGTTCTTATCGTTTTAACATGGTTGCTAACTTTGCCCCAACCAATCAGATATTATTTAACATTTGAAAGCTAACATCTGATTTGTTGGGGCAAATTTAGCACCATTTTAAACGATAAGAACTTTTATTGAATAACCCTATATATGTTCAAATCTGGACAATACATTATTATTTCAAATCTGGACAAATGCATAATTTATGTTCAATCTGGACAATAGCACACTTTCAGGGTTATTCAATAAAAGTCCTATCGTTCAAAATGGGGCTAATTTTGCCACAACCAATCAGATATTATTAACATTTGAAAGCGAACATCTAATTGGTTGGGATAAAATTAGCACCATTTTTAATGATAAGAACTTTTATTGAATCTCCCTAATTATGTTCAAATCTGGACAATAGCACAATTTGTGTCTAAATCTGGACAAAAGTATATTATATGTTCAAATCTGGACAATAGCATATTTTAGAATGAATATTTTAACAATTTTTAAACTTAGTGGAACAACGAGAATAAAATTACCTTTCCCACATACTGAGGTTCAGATCCCATATATTCTTCAAGCACGAAAAACTGATTCCATACCCAGCCCCGTTTAACTCGCTGAGCAGTTGATCTTCTTCCGGGCATAGTGATAATGACATTTTCTTTTTGCTTCAGTGATGAAATCTGTGGTGGTTGCTGTGACAGCAATGGTGTTAAAAGGCCTCCATCAAAAAGGAACCAAAGTAACAGCGATAAGGAGTTCCTTGTAAGCATTGGAAATGACTTCCCTACAGCCAGGTAGTTAAAATTCCAACACTTGTAGCGATATTTACCATACAACATGGGCTTTTTCTGTTGCCAAGCTTGCTGTTATATTTATTATTATAGGATACCTGAAATTATATAAACAAAATGATTGGAAAACTACATGTAAGTCAGCTACTTTGCAATGTTTATGTGATGATTATTTACAGGCGGAAAAAAGTAGTTAGTCAGGCACAAGAATCTCTGTTTTTTTATGAATTACCACATTCAGCAGCAAAAATGTCTATTGGGAGCCGATAGCATTCACTGGTTACTAAAACAATCTCTCTATACAAAGCATAGGGGGAATGTCAGGACTGTGTGAAGGAATTTTTATAGCTGCTGACATTCAGCTTCAAATGGAGTCATTTGCTATAAATCTGGATCATGTGTACCCAGCATTAACTGACAGTTTTCAAGCTTCTCACCCTTGTTCATTAACATATGTTCTCCAGTGTCAGAAAGAAGTCAGTATTACTCTCATTTAAGTATTGTGTTGTGTCCTATAAAATAATGCTGATTCCAGTTCAGTAATACAAATACAAACTCACATAATTATCCCCAGGAATAATATTTTAAATAAAAACTGTACATATGTATACCCACATAAATAACTCCCACTCAAACAAGCCCAAGTGTCTCTGTCCATATGTACAAATTTTCAGTAAAGGTGTCATATAATTTCACATAAAATACAGTGGTGTTCAAGTGTAATAAAAATGTAGTTCACAATAGATGTAGTACGCAGAGTACCTGCATACACATACCTAATGTTTCTCACACCTAATATATGTACCTACTACCTTATTTAAAAAAATAAAAAATAAAACCCTGTAACAGCAGGTAAACAAAACGAAAGTGCTGAATGCGGTGTAGATATAATTGCGCTTTATTGTATGTGAAATAAAAATATGACATTTAAGTATTTGCAACATTGAAAACAAAACCATAAAGATTTTATGAGCCAGATCATGACAACTCAATAATAAGATTCCAATTACAATAAATGAACACTATAAAAGCCTGAATAATATCGTATTAATGTTCATTCCAAAATAATACTTTGTCAGACACATACTACTTGAAACAGCATTTTTAAACTGAGATTAAGCTAATGTCATTTTTCTGCAAATGCACCATTAATTATTGGACATATAATCCAGTGAAAATAAATGTTCTGGGCGCTCAGGAATTGTGGACAGATTTTCACTCAACAAATGAGTCTATTTGTGGTCTTGAGGTCAGTTTATGAAGTTCAAAAAAATAATAAACTTCTCATAAAGCATTTCTTTCTTGTTTGTAGTGTAATTATTTAGAATACTACTTATTTTATATTTGTTATTTTTTTATACGATAATGTAGTGAATGTGTGAAATTATAGGACAGACTTTAAATAAATGAGGTAATTTCTGGTCACAATTGAGTATTTTCAGTGTTGCTGCCGAAAGATTTTTTTTTTTTAAATGCATTATCGGGTATGATTAGTGATCCCATGTTACCAGATATAATTCGGTACTGTTATAACATGCAAATTACCATTTCTGAGAAATCAGAGGTTGCTCATTATATATTGTTTTATAGACCAAGAAACATTCTTTAGAAATTTAATGTTTGAACCATTAAACTTTTTTGTTGACCAACCAAAATAATCATCATAATCACAAGAGTTGTGATTTTTTTTTGTTATACTCATAGCTAATAGTAAGTTAACATCATCTACTGTTATCTGCTTCTTCAATGTTTTTCTTGTAGAGTGCATAAAGCCCATTTGGACTTATGGCAGTGCACATATATAACAGCTTTGACTAAAATGTCGGTATATTTTTATATTTCAAATATCATTGCAAAACCTTCATAGTTTTTCAATTTTGTAAGGAAAGACTATATATCTGTTGTATTCAATTAGATCAACTGGACTTGAAATGTAGTTCTTGAAGACGTTTCGCTAGTCATCCGACTGGCTTTCTCAATTCAGAATGACTTGTACAAGAATCTGTGGCTATTATGTACCCTGGAAAATCCCAATTAGCATATCACAGCCAGGTGTTAAGGGTGTGATTAGATAGTGGCTAAGAGGTGTTATAGGAACGCCCAGAGTAAGGTGTTAAAACAGCATTGTACATGGCAGACAGTTGGTGTCGAACCCCCCCACCTCTATTTAGGCTTGGTTTCTTTATTTTCACATAAATGGCCTCCTTAACCATGACCTGGATGAATGAGAACCTTCACAAGCAGAAAGACTATATAGTATTTTTACACCTATGAAATGTACCAACTAGGAAATACAACCATACCTAGCTTCTAAAATAAAATAATATAAATCAAATTTTCTAACAAGATAAACAGGACTGGTTTAGTAGGAAAATTCATTCAATTTAGCCCAGTAGGGTATCTTGAGAAAAATGTCTTTGCAGAGCTGAATTTTAATTTCCCCAGGGTAGACAAAAAGGTTCTAAACTTCAGGTTTTGCAATGAGGAGACTTTTGAAAAGATCAAAGGGCACTATTGTCAGCTATATCAGCTAGTCCTCAATCACTGAATTGGTACCAAAAACACACAGTATCACATTTTCAATTGCTGAAACGTAACTGTTGTTGTAATAAGATGTCTAAACATACAAATCCATAAAATTCGCAAAGTATTTACTATTCATTCAAACAATAAACAAATAAATTTTATTGCCGATTTGTTACTTTGGATTACTGCTCTGGGAGATATGTTGCTTCATTTATTACATAGTACCATAAATCTATGACAATTTAACAAAGTGTGTATAGGGAAAAATATCCTTCAAATTGATAAATTAATAACATATGGCAAAAAAATCCTTGAGTTTAATACCCTGATAATGTAGGATAAATTATATAGGTTTTAACAATATATAACCAAAGAAGAGTTTCTTTTTATTTTTAAAGCCTTTGTACTATATCAGTTTTTGTCATAAATGAAACAAAACAAATTATTTCATTGAATAATGTTTTTACTTACATAATTTTAAAAAAATCAACATCATGTTTTTTACTCCCAGCAAAATCTTCAACATTTAGTCATCTTACCGGCATATGAGTCCTACAGTAAAAAACGAAAAGAGAACAGTTTCATTTTGATGTAAATTATGTGTTAGAAAACTAAAATAATTATGGCATTAAGCAAAGTGGTCTGGGAAAGTTAAATTTAAAGACCCTAATATTTTGATTAATGAGCTCAGCACTGTTTTTAACAGATGCCTAATATGGCTTTACTCATACATGTACTAAATTAGAGAACAGATGGAGTTGCTAATATGGAAGGGTAGAAATTAAATTGAATATATTTTCTAATCATGCCTCATGTCATTACAAAAAGAGATTTGATCATTTGTTTACCTCTAGTTTTTATTTGCTGCCATTTTAAAAATCAAGTACAGTAGTTAACATCAGCATTTAAATCTGAACATGAATGCAAAAGATCATATTTGCTAAAGAAATGGTTAGAAAATGCTATAAACAGCAAATATGCTTGTGAAGGTTCTCATTCATCCAGGTCATGGTATATCTGTTGTATTCAATTAAATCAACTGGACTTGAAATGTAGTTCTTGAAGATGTTTCGCTAGTCATCCGACTGGCTTTCTCAATTCAGAATGACTTGTACAAGAATCTGTGGCAATTATGTACCCTGGAAAATCCCAATTAGCATATGGGATTTATATGGTGTTAAGGGTGTGATTGGATAGTGGCTAAGAGGTGTTATAGGAACGCCCAGAGTAAGGTGTTAAAACAGCATTGTACATGGCAGACAGTTGGTGTCGAACCCCCCCACGTTGAGTACCACTGTGCATCTTCCTTTATCTGCCGATAGAATGGTGATACTGGAATCTTTCTTGAGGGAAAGCCTCACTCTGTGATACCTTATTACTGTGGATAGAGGCTTCTGTGCCTGCTATAATATCCACCACAGGGATGGCTTTAGGGGTGATGGCGAAATTCAAGCCCTTAGCAAGGACTTCCATTTCTGGCTGGGTCAGGGTCCTGTTAGACAAGTTTCTCACCCATTCCTCCTTGTTTGATGAAGTGACACTTCCCTCCTTTTGTATCCAAGGTAGTTGTTCTCCTTTGGGGCTGTTCTGGGATGACAGAATAGAGAACTTGTTCTGTTGCCTTTGTTTGACCTTACAGTGCTGAGAAAGCTGTGCTTGTTTGGTGAACTCCATCACTCTTTCCCAGATGGACACAGGTAGCTGTGAGGCCAGGTTCTGTTCTAGTTGACTAATGTTGTGCATCAACACCTCAGACTACCATGATAAGGTGACCATGCTCCTGGCCGATAACAACACATATGAGGCTTTAACAAGGGATCCCACCAGCCGTTACAAGAAAAGAGTCATAGACTTACTACAACAGCTTCAAAAGGATAAAGCCATTGACCGAGCAATGTATCATCGCCTCTACCCGGGTGAGGCACATCCATGCATATATGGACTCCCAAAAATACATAAGGAAGGGGCCCCACTAAGACCTATAGTCAGCAGCATCAACTCTGTAACATACAAGGTGGCAAAATATCTAGCTTACATCTTAGGACCTTTGGTGGGAAGTTCTAAGCATCACATCCAGAACTCTCAGGATTTCACCAACAAAATTGAAGATATAGTACTCGGTGTAGAAGAAACTATGGTGTCCTATGATGTGACATCTCTCTTCACTTGTTTACCCACCAAGGAGGCTGTTGACATGGTGAGAAAACGGCTAGGCCAAGACAGCACTCTTACCAGCAGAACTGATCTCAACCCAGAACAGGTGTGTTCCTTGTTGGACTTGTGCCTGAATACCACCTATTTCAAATACAGGGATAAGTTCTATAAGCAAAAACATGGATGTGCTATGGGATCTCCAGTTTCACCCATTGTGGCCAACCTTTACATGGAGGAGGTAGAAAAACAGGCGCTTAATACCTTTAAGGGCATAGCACCCAGCCACTGGTTCAGATATGTGGATGACACCTGGGTTAAAATCCACCAGAAGAAACACATTAATGCGGTAGACCAAAACATTAAATTCACAAGGGAAGAGGTACAAAACAACAAACTGGCTTTCTTGGACTGCTTGGTAGAAGTTAAGGAAAATGGTAAACTGGAAGTAGAGGTTTACAGAAAACCAACACACACAGATCAGTATTTGATGTTTGACTCCCACCACCCTTTAGATCACAAGCTGGGTGTCATCAGAACCTTGCAACACAGACCCGAGAACACCCCCACTAGCACAGAGGCGAAGGCTAAAGAAATGAAACATCTCAGAGGAGCCCTTAAAACTTGTGGATATCCAGACTGGGCCTTTGTCAAAAGAAGTAGAAGGAAAGAAAAGAACACAAATACCAACAGTGAAGGGGAAAAGCAAGACAGGAGGAAGAACATGGTCATCCCATATGTACCAGGGGTCTCCGAGAAATTAAGAAGAATTTTCAAAAAACATCGTATCCCTGTCTGCTTTAAACCGAACAACAGACTCAGGCAGCAATTGGTACATCCGAAAGACCCAATAACGAAACACAAGAAAAGCGACATCATATACACAGTGCAGTGCAGTGAAGAATGCTCTGATTTGTATGTGGGGGAGACCAAACAGCAACTGCATCAACGTATGGCCCAGCACAGAAGAGCCAATTCCTCGGGTCAGGACTCAGCCGTGTACCTGCATCTTAAGGATAAAGGACATACCTTTGAAGATTGTAATGTTAACATATTGGCGAAGAAACGTGACTGGTTCAAGAGAGGTGTTAAGGAGGCCATTTATGTGACAATAAAGAAATCAAGCCTAAATAGAGGTGGGGGGGTTCGACACCAACTGTCTGCCATGTACAATGCTGTTTTAACACCTTACCCTGGCGTTCCTATAACACCTCTTAGCCACTATCCAATCACACCCTTAACACCTGGCTGTGATATGCTAATTGGGATTTTCCAGGGTACATAATTGCCACAGATTCTTGTACAAGTCATTCTGAATTGAGAAAGCCGGTCGGATGACTAGCGAAACGTCTTCAAGGACTACATTTCAAGTCCAGTTGATTTAATTGAATACAACAGATATAAACAGCAAAGTTAATGCTACAAAAAAGTGAAGATATTAACCCTTTCACTGCCACAGATCGTATATTCACGATCTGTGCAGTGAATACTCAAACTGCCACAGATTGTGAATATACGATCTGTGGCTTTCAGTGGCCCGAAAAAAAATTGCAGCCCGCTAGGGGCGATCGGGGGGCAGTATTCAACTGCCCCCCTAGCCCCCTCGATCCCCCCTCGGTTGTGTCCAAATCCGAGGGGGGGATCGGAAGATATACCTACCTGCAGCCCGGCAGCCGGTCCCACGTGGAGAAGGAGAGGAGGAAATCTTCTTTCCGGAAAGGGAGACCCCGGTGACATCACTGAGCTTCCTGCTTCACCGGGGTCTTCCCTTAGAGAGGTAAGATGCTGCCCCTGGTGGTCTAGTGGAGGTACTGCAGCGTGATCTCCATTCAGATCATGCTGCAGTACCTGTATAGTACAAGCTGTCATGCTGACAGCTTTACTATACATTTTGTGAATGGAACTCAAAGTTCCATTCACAAATAGGATTTTTTCTAAGTCTTTGCTACTTAGCGAAGACTTAGAAAAAAAATGGGGACAGAGATCAAAATTTGGTGATCACTTCTGATCACCAAATTATTGATCTTTGCCAATGAATGAAAAATCACTTCTGGGAAGTGATTTTTCCGATCGGTTTTCGAATTGGAAAATGGGCATTTATGCCCGTATTCCAAGTTAATTATCATTCCCAAAGATGATTTGGTGATCATCTTTGGGAATGATCCCCCAAAAAAAGGGGAAATGCACACAAAAAAAATCTTAAAGTGATACACACACCTTTTTTTTTTTTACCCTAAAACTATAAATTAGCAAAAAACTTTGTCTTCTCCAAGCTTCCCAATGTCCCCGGTAATATCGGTAAACTAAATGAGGATCATTTATTTGTTGGATTTCAAGGGAAACTAAGCCTATTTTAGTAGGAAATTTTGCAGAGGTACCAAAAAAAGACCGGATTGAATTTTTAGGATCAGTAAAGTGTGCAAAAACTTGTGTGACTCTCCGTACTAACTGGTTTTCACTAAAATACCACTAAAAGAGGGAGTGGGGATAGGCGTGGTGGGTGGGTTGTGGCATTTTTTTATTTTTTCTTGTAATTGCAATTGCGCATGGATCCCATTTGAGCTAGCTGGTGGCCCCGTCTCTGTTTGCACCCACCCATATGGCATACTGTTTGATTCAGGACATGTGGGAGATTGCCATTTAGTGTTTTGTTTTAGTGTTTAGGTAGGATTTCAACCATTGAGTCCTCTTATTTTATTTTTTCACAAAACCTCCTAAAAGCACGGAGTTCTATGAATAACAGCGTCCGGAATTCTTCATGTATATATGAAAGCATGATACTATCACGAAGCTGAAGGTGTGTAGCTTCCAAAAATATATAGTTTGTGGGGGGTTTTTCCAAGTTGATTAGGCTGTTCAAATTACAGAACACTTTGACTTTTTTCTTGTAATTGGACGTGTGCATGTGTCCCATTTGAGCTAGTTGGTGGCCACGTCTCTGTGTGCACCCACGCATATGGCATACCGTTTGATTCAGGACATGTGGGAGATTGCCATTTAGTGGTTTTTTTACTTGTCAAGTGGGTTTATGTAGGATTTCAACCTTTGAATCACCTTATTATATTTTTTACAAAATCTCCTAAAAAGCACAGAGTTCTATGGAGTACTGTGTCTAGAACTCTTCATGTATATATGAAAGCATGGCACCGTAACGTAGCCGAACGTGTGCAGATTCCAAAAATATATAGTTTGTGTGGGGTATTTCTAAGTTTCAGAGCCGTTTCCTTTGAAAAAGTGTAGACGGTTGAAATTACAGAGCACTTTGATTTCTTTCTTGTAATTACACTTGTGCATGCGTCCCACTTGAGCTAGTTGGTGGCCACGTCTCTGTGTGCACCCACACATATGGGATACCATTTGATGCAGGATATGTGGGAGACTGACATTTAGTGGGTTTTTTTGCTTGTCAAAAGGGTTTAGGTAGGATTTCAACCCTTGAATCATCTTATTTTATTTTTCACAAAACCTCCTAAAAACACAGAGTTCTTTGGATCGCTGGGTCTGGAATTCTTCATGTATGTATGAAAGCATGGCATCGTAACGTAGCTGAAGGTTTGTAGATTCCAAAAATATATAGTTTGTGGGGGGGAATTTCCATGTTTCAGGACTGTTTCCTTAGGAAAAGTGTAGGCTGTTCAAATTACAGAGCACTTTGATTTTTTCTTGTAATTGCATTTGTGCATGCGTCCCATTTGAGCTAGTTGGTGGCCATGTCTCTGTGGCTTCCACGCCTATGCATAAGTTTGATTTTCGAACATTTGGGAGATTGATATTTAGTGGGGGGGTTATTTGTTGGGGGCATTTCCAAGTTTTGGGGCTGTTTGAAATTACAGAACACTTTGATTTTTTTCTTGTAATTACACTTGTGCATGCGTCCGATTTGAGCTAGTTGGTGGCCACGTCTCTGTGTACATGCCCGCATATGGCATACCGTTTGATTCAGAACATGTGGGAGATTGACATTTAGTGGGGGGGTTTATTTGTGAGGGGCATTTCCAAGTTTTGGGGCTGTTTGAAATTACAGAGAACTTTAATTTTTTTCTTGTAATTACACTTGTGCATTTGTCCCATTTGAGCTAGTTGGTGGCCACGTCTCTGTGTGCACCCACACATATGGCATACCGTTTGATGCAGGATATGTGGGAGATGGACCTTTTTTTGCTTGTCAAGTTGGTTTAGGTAGGATTTCAATCCTTGAATCATCTTATTTTATTTTTCACAAAACCTCCTAAAAACACAGAGTTCTTTGGATCACTGGTTCTGGAATTCTTCATTTATGTATGAAAGCATGGCACCATAACGTAGCTGAAGGTGTGTAGATTCCAAAAATATATAGTTTGTGGGGGGAATTTCCATGTTTCGGGACTGTTTCCTTAGAAAAAGGGTAGGCTGTTCAAATTACAGAGCAATTTGATTTTTTCTTGTAATTGCATTTGTGCATGCGTCCCATTTGAGATAGTTGGTGGCCAAGTCTCTGTGTGCACCCACACGTATAGCATACCGTTTGATTCAGAACATGTTGGAGATTGATATTTAGTGGGGTTTTTTGCTTGTCAAGTGGGTTTAGGTAGGATTTCAACCCTTGAATCATCTTACTTTATTTTTCACAAAACCTCCTAAAAACACGGAGTTCTTTGGATTACTGGGTCTGGAATTCTTCATGTATGTATGAAAGCATGGCACCGTAATGTAGCTGAAGTTGTGTAGATTCCAAAAATATATAGTTTGTGGGGGGAAGTTCCATGTTTCGGGACTGTTTCCTTGGAAAAAGTGTAGGCTGTTCAAATTACAGAGCACTTTGATTTTTTCTTGTAATTGCATTTGTGCATGCGTCCCATTTGAGCTAGTTGGTGGCCACGTCTCTGTGTACATCCACACATAGGGCATACCGTTTGATTCAGAACATGTGGGAGATTGATATTTAGTTGGGGGTTTTATTTGTGGGGGGCATTTCCAAGTTTTGGGGCTGTTTGAAATTACAGAGCACTTTGATTTTTTTCTTGTAATTACACTTGTGCATGCGTCCCATTTGAGCTAGTTGGTGGCCACGTCCCTGTGTACATCCACGCATATGGCATATCGTTTGATTCAGGGCATTTGGAAGATTGATAACTGACAAGTTTTTTTTACATGACATGGAAATTTGCCATGATTTTTAACTTTGAATTGTATTTTAATAATTTTTTCCTTAAAATCTGGTAAAAAAGCGAAATTTTACATCAAACTGCGCCCACACCATTGGTGGTATGCATAAAGGAATCACACCATTGTGTAGCTGAAGGTGTGTAAATTCCAAGAATATATAGTTTTGGGGGGTATTTCTAATATAGAGGGGTGTTTAGTCTGTAATTGGGCCATTGTTCATTGGCTCACTTTGTGGCTAATTGATTCCACGTTTGCGTGTGTAACCATACATAGGGCATACCGTTTGATTCAGGACATTTAGGAGAATGATATTTGGTAACTTTTTTTTACATTACTTGGGATTTTGGCATGATTTCTACCTTTTTTGAAAATCTGCTAAAACTGCAAACTTCTACGAAGAACTGCGCCCACACCATTGATGGTACGAATGAACAAACTACAGAATTTCGTAGATAAACGTGTGTGGATTCGAGAAATATATGGTTTGTGGGGGTTGTTTTGTGGGGAAAAATTGCAGACTGTTCAAATTCAGATTTGGCTGAATATTTTTGCTGTTTCTGAGCAATTGTGCATTGTTTCACTTTGTGGCTTTTGGCTTCCACGTCCGCGTGTGTAACCACACATATGGCATACCGTTTGATTCAGGACATTTGGGAGATTGATATTTAATAACTTTTTTTTTACATTTCATGAGGTTTTGGCATGATTTCTACCTTTTGAAGTTGTTTTTGTTCATTTTTTCAGACAAATGTGAACTTCTACGAAGAACTGCATCCACACCATTGATGGTATAAATGAACAAACTACAGTGTTACATAGCTGAAGTTATTAGTTATGGGGGTGTTTTGTGGAAAAAACTGCACACTGTCCAAATTCGGAGTTGGCTAAATATTTTTGCCGTTTCTGAGCCATCGTGCATTGTCCCACTTTGTGGCTTTTCGCTTCCACGTCTGCGTGTGTAACCACACATATGGCATACCGTTTGATTCAGGACATTTGGGAGATTGATATTTGGTAACTTTTTTTTACATTCCATGGGGTTTTGGCATGATTTCTACCTTTTTGAATGTTGTTTGATGTTAATTTTTTGGGAAAATCTGGTAAAAGTGCAAACTTCTACGAAGAACTGCACCCACACCATTGATGGTATGAATGAACGAACTACAGCGTTACATAGCTGAAGGTGTGTAGATTTCAGGAATATATAGTTTGTGGGGGGTATTTCTGCGTTGGGGGGGTGTTTTGTGGAAAAACTGCAGACTGTTCAAATACAAAACTGGCTAATTTTTTTTTGCTGCTACTGACATTTGGCACTGGTCCCGCTCTGGGTTAGTTGGTAGCCATGTCTCTGGGTACACCCATGAATGTGGCATACCGTTTTATTCGGGAGGGGTTAGGCTTTCATATTTGAGATGCGTTTGAACTTTCTGACACAGTTTTTAGCTGAAATTCGCATTTGATTTTGTCACTGATTTTACAGTTGAGGAAAAAAAGGAAAATGTGAGAAAATAACTTACAATTGGACGAAGAGCTGCGTCCGGGTATCTGCATTTTGATCGAAACTTACCTCACTCGTAAAATCCTGCGGGTGTGTAGTTTCTAAAAATATCTCACTTGTGGGGATATTTTAGTTAATTTGGTAGATATTCTATGTTAACTGTCAGTAGCGGTTATACATTTTAATTTGGTGTAATATTCTAGAAGGTGCAGTTTTAGTTTGGGGGGTCTCCTGTACAGGAAAAGTGTGTGTGTGTGTGGGGGGGGTATTAGCAGTCTCACTGGGATAGATTGTCCAGGAGGAAAGCAGGGTGTAGATAGGCCAGTGGTGGGCGGAAATGGGGGTGGGGCTAGCATAGGGGATAGGGAGGAATGTGTATCAAAGTGTACGAATAAATTACAGGATCATAATCTAAAATGTATGTTTGCAAATGCGAGAAGCCTGGCTGACAAAATGGGTGAATTGGAAATGATGGCATTGAATGAAAAGTATGATGTAATAGGTATAGCAGAAACGTGGTTGAACAGTTCTCACGACTGGGCTGTAAATATAGAAGGATATGCCTTGTTTAGGCAGGACAGAAATAAAAGGAAAGGGGGAGGAGTATGTGTTTATGTTAAAAAAGAATTGAAGCCAAATTTAAAAGAAGAGATACCTGGTGATATGGATGATAAAGTGGAGGCAATATGGGTGGACTTAGGCAACAGGAAAGGGGGTAATGTCATTGTTGGTGTCTGCTATAACCCGCCAAATGCTAGCAGAGAGGAAGTGAGTCAACTTCATATGCAGTTGGCAAGGGCTGCAAGTTTGGGGAGTGTGCTCATTATGGGGGACTTCAATTACCCTGACATTGATTGGTGTGGTGGAACTGCCATCACAGAAAAAGGGGATGAGTTCCTGAATTTGCTGCAGGATAATTTTCTCTCACAGGTGGTTGAGGTTCCTACTAGAAAAGGAGCTCTGTTGGATCTGGTAATATCTAACATTGTGGAGTGCATTATAGATATAAAGGTAACTGGAGGCTTAGGGAATAGTGGACGTAAGTCCCGGTTCCCCTGCATTTCTTTCATATCTGCCTTATGTTTATTGCTACTCTGTGGACATCTTATTACAGCAGGATACGCCTGCCACTATTCTGAACATTGGGGGAATCGATATACAATACAGCTATGGTGCACTTCGTAACCATTCAGTCCTGTGGTATTACAGCCTTAGGAACCAACAACTGTAACTGTTTTCCTTTCTAGAGGATTCATTTGAAATTGAAACAAGTAGTGATTCATTAGTGGATACTTTGTGTGGAACCACCTGTCTTGGGATTTCTAAGACTGTTACAATCAGGGTCCATGGCAGCTCATTACCTTAAAAAGCACACAGGGACGCCTGTGATTGCTCTATGTATGTGATGTTTTAGATAACTTAATTGCTAATTGGCATTCTTGTCATATATGCATGCTTTAATTTATGTTATAAAGTATCTTTAATAAATTTGACATTTGATGGGAAACCTACCTAGCGACCTATTATTATTTTTGGTGGATCTAATATGAAGTGTGTCTTTTTTTAAGGGGTCTTTTTTCGGACCTCCCTTTGAGGTTTGTTCCTTTGTCTTAGGATATGTGCTTCTCCCTTTTGGCACCGCTATATTTTTAGCGTTCTCCTATCCACGTTTTGCTAATTGGTTTCTGCACTCCCTATATACTAGTCGTGAAGGGAGCCCTGAGAGTTCCTGACAGCAATAAAAATATAGAAACGGATAAAGGCAAGTCATTTTGTTCCCTTTAATATATTGTATCTCTCCACAAGTAGTAGTAGTTGTCGAGTAGTATTTTAAAGAAGAACTTAATAGTGTACAGTAGAAATAGTGTTGTGCATAGCTGTCAGTTTAGGGGGTATACCAGAAATCTACACTGTACTTGATTTTATGGTGCACGCTATTGTTTAATCTGCAACAACATCTGAAAATTTTGAATCTTAAGGGATAAGTTATAGAATTTTATCAACTGATCAAAATAAGGTATAAGAGGTGTGTACTGTATGTTGTGTATAAAATATTCCAGCTGAAACAAGTTGGGTACTTGATCTAGCAAAAACCAAACTGGATAAATTAAAACAAAAAGTTGGGATTCAACAACGGTATCTTTACCAACCGGCCCGTTCCTCCAATTCGGACGAACGGGTGACCGAGCTCGGTCACGGCAGGCCACCCCATACCAGCAGCCCCATACCAGCAGATATTTCCAGATGAAGGACTGATAGTGCCAAGGATCAAGCCTAAGATATCAGGGCTACAACTGACCTTCCCCACAAGAGGATGTACAGTTGATGACCCAACAAACCATTAACACCTAAATTGTCTGCAAGGAGCTGGGAGTCACATAGATCAAGGGTTAGTATGGTCCTGGAAGGCTTTGTTCAGCTTCTAAGGTAATACTATTTATTATTATTATTTTTGTTGGCCTACAAACTGATACACTGGACACAGTTGTTTCTTTCATGGCACATATCTGATTTTGAAAAAAAAAACATGTTTTCTCAATTTCATCAATTCCCAGACACTTCAGTATTTCATTAAGTGCCGTAATAAAAATCATTACATAATTTTACCATTGGAAGGATAGAAAATGCTTTTGGAAAGTGAAGCGAGGAATCAGGAAATGACAAACTAAAGGTCAAATAATCATCTAACATACTGATGTGAGGATGGAAAGCAAATTATAAAGGAGTATGCTAGATGTGAGTAATGCTGCTATCACCCCAGGAGATGATCAGTAAAATAAAAAATGCACTTACTTTTTTTGTTAGATTGAAAATAATCTCTAAATCCCATATGTTTGTTGGAATTTGGATGGCAAAAACATGGTGTCACCATATAAAGCACCTGAAAAATAAAATTATTCAAATTTAGTTTCTGTACTCATTGTGCAATCACTCATTGTGCAATATTATTATTATACCTTAAATATAATGGTCCAGATGCAATAATAGATGCAAAATTGTGCCTGTGCTAATAATCTGTAGCAACCAATCAGATGTTACCTAACTGCTGTGACCCAGAAAAAGCTAACATCTGACTGGTTGCTGCAAATTAAAAACTTTTCCACCTGTTATTGCATCAGATTCATGGTTGCAGTGATTCATGGTGGCACACAACAGCAAGGAACATTGCAACCAATTATTAAGATGAAAAAGGAGAGCCACAAAAGGGCAGTCTTAAATATGCAGGTTAGTCTTTAAAAAAAAAACACCCTGTCCATGACTTCGTAGTGAGATAATGTCATAACCTTGTGTGTATGTATATATGATGCCAGACATGTGGGGTCTGCTTCACAAAGCAGAAAAGCACACTGCCAATGCATCTGTCAGACCTGCAAAATGAGTACTGTGGAGGTGGGTGGTAGGAGAAATTGTTGACTATTGATCACCTGTAGGGAAATTAGGCAGCACTGTGTTCTTCCAGTCAGTTTGCATAAAGTCATGTTTACTTTTGAGATTTCCCAAAGTTGTCAATTTATTCCAATGACCACGTTTAATAACAAATTGTTTTTTTTTTATAACAATAAATTGTAAAATTGATTCATAATTTGTATCTATGTAAAATGTGTTATTATTAATATTGTATTAATGTTTTAAAGGCAAGACAAAAACTCGATTGTGAGAACAATACACAAACAGGGTTATTCAATAAAAGTTCTTATCGTTTAAAATGGTGCTAATTTTGCCCCAACCAATCAGATGTATACGTAGATTTCGAGGTGCACCCCCTGAGGTTGTGCCACGTCAGTAGTATCAAACCAAAATGAAATATGCAGGAGGCACACTCAGGTAGAGGTTAATAGCTAACTTCCATTTATTAAGTGCTCAACATACAAGCCAGGTACACAACGTTTCAGGGGTCCAACCCCCTTCCTCAGGTGTAACCAAAATACTACATGGTTACACCTGAGGAAGGGGGGTGGACCCCCTGTAACATTGTGTACCTGCTTGTATGTTAGCACTTAATAAATGGAAGTTACTGTTAACCTCTACCTGAGTGTGCCTCCCTGCATATTCATATTGATTTAAATATAGTAGGCTTTCATGATTATATAGCATGCACTTAACCTATCAGGGGACGGCAAGTCGCAATTACTAAACATTTACAGGGACAATGCACCAATGTGGCATCGGCAACCCCGTGCAAACAGCCCAGCGCTGTTAATGCAGACAGTGGAGCTCAGAACATCGCTAACCTGGCGCTGTTCTATTCCGACTCTTTTAACGCCAGCTATTCGCATCGTTGAAAGTGCCGCAATAAAATGCCAATTTTAGCAAATAACATTTTCAGCTTTCCATGGCTGCGAGTTAACTGTCCATTAGCCACGCAGCCGCAGCAAGGAGGAATTTAAGTTATGCTAACCGATATAACACTGGTTAGTGATGTAAACTCCAAATCAGGAGCGGTGCAACCTGTTGGTGCATCCCCTGTTAGGCTCTGGTGATCTTAGTAACTTCTCTTGGACAGCCCTATAGATACTTTTTTTTTTTTTACAAAAAAGATATTTTAATGCAATATAATATCACTAAAGGATATCCAGTGAAAAAGCACATTCCCTTTAATTCAGAAGCCAGTTGAGTGTATGAGACCAATATTAGTTATTGTATATTATCTAAACATTTTAATAACATGTTTAGTATGAATAAAGAGGCTTCCATTATATATCAAAAGTTTTGGGGGAGTGCAAATAAAAAGTTCTTAGGTTAAATGGCAAAACATGCTTATTGAGGAGGAACCTGCTTTGTATAAATACATTTTTCTTCATTTTTACATGCTTTCTCTTTATTTTATGATAATTATATTTGACTATATATTACAACTCTACAACCTGATTATGGGGAAACCTAGAAGTACTACACTAAAATGCACTATACCAAGTTAAACTAATAAATTACGAGTGGTTATTGTAAAATACATTTTATGTACATACATAATAATATAATTTAGACATTGTACATCATGCATAGTCCATTAGAGCATATTTGCTAAAAAAACAATGAGAGTACATAGACAATCAACTCAGCTGACAGTTGTTTTACTGTTACCTCAGCTTTGGTGATTTGAATAAACAGCAAATTTGATTTTGCTTTTCATTTACACTTTAGTAAAAACTGAAAAAAACACTGTTCCTGTGACCCTGAGCAGCTTTATGTAAATTAGATATGACAAGAACATAACTGATGAAACTGTTAGATATAGCTTTGTGTGACTACTAAGTGTTGTAACAGCATACAGAATATATAACAAATGATAATAGTACCTAATTTAGTCCATTATCCATTCATTATGTGCACCTGTTTAATTAATGTGTATACATTACTATTTCCTTTGTATTCTTTATATGTATAAATAAATATATATATATAATAATAATATAGAAAGGTGGGCATGGGGGCATTTCTTCTCAATATTACCGTGTCAATGCCGTAAATATATGTATATAAGTTATAGTAGTCACTTTTATTAGGTACATGGCAAAATATAAAGCTTTTAAATGCACTTACATTGCTGGTACCCCTATTTTAATATAGTATAGTCAAATGGATGGTTTAACCACACCTCTGGCATTCTAAAGCCTCTGCTGTTACACTGGAAGGGAAGGGAAATTCCTGTATTTCACCTAATTTTGGCTGTTTGTAAAACATGTGACAATCTTAGCAAATACAAACATCTTCTAAATGTGTGAGACAGCCTCACTCCACCCCACCCTCCCCTCTCATAATTAAAGCTGGTAACACACAGTAACGATAAAGCCCCGATACCGGCGATCCGACTGTATCGGGCTTTATCGTTATGTGTGTGCGCTCGTTTCCCAAATGAAGCGCGCGGCCGCCCGAACGATCGGGTCGGCCGTACGCTCGTTCGGGAAAGGCCGAAAATTTCCATCGGCCGCGTAGACTCCCTATAGAGGTGTCTAGCGCGGCCGATGGAACACACAGTCCCGAGCATTCTCCTTATGAAGTTTCATAGGAGAACGCTCGGGACTGTGTGTAGCAGATTTTGAAAGATGTGAAGACAGGATCGCATCTGTCTGCATCAGAATCTGTGCTGTGTGTACCTATGTTTAAAGAAGAGCTGCCGTTTTGATGGACAGGAAATAATATCTATATATGATGGGGGACTGAGGAAAACATGCCTATTTCTCTGAGAATGAAATAACCATGTGATCAGTTTAATTACAGGGGGTGTGATTTACAATTTAAACTGGATGTTTTTGGACCAAAGAATTTGGCAGGCAGGGTTTAGGTATATGAATACCCAGGAATATATAGAGCTGCCTATTAGTAATAATGGAATGTTAAAACTAGGCATGTAACAATGTATTAAACATTTAGACCATACATTTACTGACCATGCATATAGTGACTATGCATATACGGACTAGAGATGGCCAAATTTCCGAAAATCCGTTCCGCTCGATAATTCCGCGCATTTTCAAAAAAATTCTAAAATTTTAAAATCTGCAAGTGGAACCATTAAGTCAGTGGGGAAAAATTCAGAAATTTCCCTACAAAAATGGTTTAAATAGCAATGGTAACGAAAAAGGAAAACCTTTGCATGCCCATTCTCTAAGAATGCTGGGAGTAAGTTAATTATTTTTACATTATTTAAGCATGCTATATTAATAGGATGAGGCTGTGAATTATCATCTGTGTAAGAAGGTCTCGTTTCTTTTTATGCTTTATGGAGGGCTTTTTCCTCTTTAAGCCCCCCTCACATTAAGCTTAATAGCTGCCTGGTATCTTGTGCTCCCCCTCCTATCTCATAGAAGCCATAAACCTGTGTCCTGTACTGATAAACTAATAGTTTGAAACATAGCAGTATAGTATCTTTTTTTAGTTAATGGGGAGAGTGAGTATGAAAGACAATTGAATACTTTATTATAGAAAGATCCAGTGGATCACCAATTGATCTATTATTGGTTAGAAATTTGAGGGGGAAATTTATTTCAGTTTCTACATTTGAGATTACTCAGTTCTACTGAACTTAACACTCTATACAATGTTAGCATAAATATATTAAGAAAGACAAAACCCTGGATTTGAATATTTTTCCTGTTAGATTTATCAAAACAAATGGATAATGAAACCAGAAAAAGTGATAGTGTTATCAACTAATATAAGATGGATAATGTCTGTCTTATCTAGATGTTAGGTTGCACTTTAGTATATTTAACATGTATTTTCTAAGTACTGAAACTTCTAGTACAAAAGATGTCTTTGTTTGGGGATATATATTATTTTTAACTTCTTTTTTTCTGGTGTAAACATTTTATATCATATGTATCCATATATAGCTAAACATAAACCCATCAATTACCACTGTGCACCAAGGGCACACTTCTGCTAGTATACAGAATAGCAATATACATGTAGAATGGAAGCAAAATAGAATATGCTTCATATGACTTTCACAAACAGTCCATTACATTTTGAGAATCACCATCTGTTCTTAGGCTTGCAATAAAAGGCCCACATCAATTTTATTTAAAGATTCACAAATAAATGACTTAACAGTATTAGCACCATTACTTTTTTTTACTTATCTATCTATTATAGAGATAGTTATCAATTCTATAAAATTTAAGATTTTTAAACATTTTATTGTGGATTCAGTTTGAGCTTTTATTGAAGGACCTAAATGTAATTATTAGAAATCAAAATCTAAATAGGGGAATCAATAGTGGGTAAATATTTTTTTTTTTTCTTAAAACTGTGACAAATTGCACTTTCATATTTAGTTACTGACCATTATTTTCCCAAACCATACAAATACCTAACATATAGCAAAAGACATATGCAATAAGCTTATCACTATCCCACCAGAGATTATGTATAAACATCAAACTTTTAGAAACATATCTATCCTAGGAACAAATCAGCAAACTATTTAGTATTGTTCCCTGTAGGCTGTTCTATTTACCACTTATGCTGGTTAGAAAATGAACTGCAGGGGCTTCCAAATTGGCTTGGAGACTCTGTATAGAAAATAATCAGGGGATGTGACCAATTAATATACAAGGCGTGGGCAACATTGCCACTGTATAATCTTTGAGGATTGTTGGTATTCTGGTATTTATGTTATCCTGCAAAGAGGAGATGTCTCATTTAAAGTATCTTTAACAAAATACCCCATACCTTGCACTGTAAATACTTTAGACTAAATAAGAACATGAGAAATGTAATGAACAATGTTTATGTATGTTTTTTGTGCTCTCTGTAATGTAAAAAGACGTGTGGAATCCTGTAAATTTGTCCTATAAATAGACATGTGATTAGTCTTTTCTGGCAAGCTAATGACTATGGGGGGGCTTCTGTTTTGCCCTCCTGCCTGCCCATATACTGTGTGAATATCTGTGTGTAACTGTCGCACTAAAACCTGCGATCTTGCACCAGAAACAAAAAGATTTGATAAGTAAAGTTGGATAATAAGCTTATAACTAGTAGCAGCATCTTACTTTCAATATTTGTTTCATATTGTGGGAAAATTGTTATTTAATGAATATTAATAAAATATCTAGTAAAGCCACCATAATTAATTAATAATATAATATAAATATAACATAAATATATAATAAAGCCACAGATCTTAAAAAAGTCATGCTGGCCCATTTGCATTAATGAACCATGGGTTGTGAATTTAAGTTGCGGCATCTTTGACATAGTGAAATGATTCAGTTTTTTGGGCATGAGATATTGCAATAGTATTTCATTTTTTATTTACAGTATCATAAACTTTGAACACTGTTCAGTTGAAGTTCTAACACTACAAATGAAAAGATGGAATTAAATGCAATAAAGGAGCTATGAAATACTGAATCACAGAATTAGAAATTATGTAGCATTACTGGCTTATTGTATATGCTTTAAAAGATCTGTCAATTGCAGTTTTCCATCTAGTCAGGGGAGTAGCTTGCCAGAACATACAGTGACGGTACATTGATAGCCAATTACTATAAAATTAAGTACCGTGTGTATGAATAGCAATGTTTCACAATGTAAGTGTTTCAATCCTTTCATAAAACTGTTCAATCAATTATTTAATAGTTTAAACAAGAAATCAGTGTAGAACATCTTTTAAAGTGATTAAAAGCATTACCTGTCATGAACAGATGTTCAATATCGTAATAAACTGTTGTTTCATTGCATGCCAGCTATATGTATTATGTCAAGCTTACATATTGGTAATGAGTGTGATTTTATTGTTATTCTTTATAATTCTATAACGTATTAGCTATACCTTATCATTAAGTGCTTTCACAATTAATAGTGATTTCTCAAGCATATTCAGATTTTGAGGTTGTAGTTTTCTTGTCCTTTTCTAACTGATCCACCTCTCTGTTTGTGTTTGGAAAGGTACACCAGCTGGTGTATATTTTTCAGCAATGTTTTATCATTCTGATTAGTTAATTCAACAATTTATTTAGCCCTTTATTTAGAACAATATACATTAGTTCTAATTGATACAATAATTCACTGATCCTCATTACTACCAAAGGATCCTCTAAAGCTTGACCTCATTTCATATTATTAAAGGTGGACTTTTATTTAAAAAGACCATATATATATCTTTAAATTTACTCCAAAATCACGCTTCTAGCTGCAAACAATCCATACTTACGGCAGTATAGGGGTGGTGTTTCCTAAATACACTGTGACTGTGACATCCATGTTTGGACCATATGTGGGATGGTTACACTATGTGCATATTCCAGTGTCTGCTTTCTCTCATCCAGCATCCCCCTCATTATTCCCCCACCCACCCTGCTACCTCTCCTCTCCATGTGGTTGTTATCTCTCTATTTTTATACCCCCTCTCATTCCTCGTATATTCTGGATTTTTCTTTTTGCCTTTTGGATTTATTATTTTATCTTGTTATCTAATGTAATGAGCTCCTTACTTTCTGTAACCTTTGCTTTAATCATTACTGCTCTGACTTGAGGAAGAGGTAGTTCCCTCGAAAGCTTGTGTACTAAAATAAATTGGTAATCCATTAAAAGTATAGGCAAAAAAGGACAGAGAATGGTTGCAGGTCTTAGTAGTTTGATTTTTATGGAGGGTGGTTTTTTTTTTACACAGCAGCTCAGCATGTGCCTGCCACAGAGATTAAAGGAATAGTTCACTGCAAAAGTAAACGTTTCCTTTAATGTATTGATTGAAGCCCAGGAGGTTAAGGAGCTATACCCTATTTTCCGTTCTTCAATCAATATCTCTGGAGCCAGGGACAAAGGTACTGTAAGTATATTTACCTTTTGCGTGATCCACTGCTGCAGAATGACTGGTCCCGACCACTTCCTGGTTCTAATCCATTATATCGCGCATGCGCAATAATGTGCGCTATATTGGATTAGAACCAGGACAGCTGGAGATTTTCAGCTCTACAGCGGTGGATCGCATTTAGGTAAATATACTTACCTTACCTGAGATATTGATTGAAGAACAGGAGGTAAAGCTTCTTAAACTCCCAGACTTCAATCAATACTTAAAGGAATCGTTACTTTTCGAGTGAACTATTTCTTTAAAGAGACAGAAAGCCAGTGAAACTTTACAACCTTCAACTTAATATCCAAAGAAGCTAGATGAATCAACCTAGTGATGTTTAAATAGCATGACCCTTGTATTGAGTGCACTTGTATGGAGACCACCGTTACACTTTAAAAAGATAGTTTGCTACTATATATATATATATATATATATATATATATATATATTCGTAAAAAGTTTTCTGTACCATAGAAAATTATCACATATATCTTGTTTCTCTATTTCCTGCATATCTATGTGGGCTTAAAGTTCTAAGTGGAGTAGACCTAGAGTTCTTACTGGGGCCACATCCTTTTAGTCGTTTATACAGTAAATGACTTGGAAGTGGGTATCCGTAGAATGTCTCTCTGTTACTTTAAGTGATGTGTAAATGCTGCAAGCAGACCTAGATTAATGGTCCAGCTGAGTGGCAAATGAGATTCAGTGTTGATAAATTTAAGAGATGATGTTTTTGGGATAACAATCCTCGTGCCACCTACATCATAAATAGCTCTGTGCGTGTGAATCTTTGTTGGAAAAGTATTTTCGGGTTTTGTAGCAAGCAGTGCCAGGTAGGACTAGAGCTAGCAAGATAATTTCTTGTATAAAGAGGGGAATAGATTCAAGGGAAAAAAAAAAAACATTTTTCTCTGGTATATATAAAAAGACTTCTTGGAAATGGAAGGTGTTTCAGAGAAGGGCAACTAAAATAATAAGGAGAATGGAGGGGCTTGACTGTGCAGACAAATAAGAGAGGTTGGGTTAGACAAGTTTACACTGGAGAAGCGTCGATTGTGCGGGGATATGATTAATTTCTATAAATAAATTATGGGCCATAAAATAAACTCGATGGTGGCATTGTTTATCAATAGGTCATATCAGAGGACTTGTGAACATCCTTTAAGATTAAAAGAAAAGATGTCTCATGTTTAGGTTAGAAAGGTTTCTTTACAGTAAGACAGTGAACCTGTGAACTGTCTTCCAGCATGTTGTAATGGCAAGTTCATTGAATAGCCATTCAGTGGGCTGGATAAGTTTCTACAAACAAAAAATACCCTGGATTACTGGTATTAATACAAATACTTTGTTTTGATTGATCTGGGAACCTTTCCTTTGTCATTTGGAGTCAGGAAGGAATTTTTTCCCTTTTAACTTTTTTTTTCACTTTCCTCTGGATCAATTACTAGGAGGCATATTTTAAAAGAGCGAAAAGTCGATTTCGCTTCCGCATGTTTTTCGTGCTAAAAAACCAGTTAACGTGATTAAAAAAGGTGACGTTAACGAGTGGCGAGAACTTTTCCGTGACCTATCGCTAAAACCCTTTCGCCATACTTACCGCATACATCGCAAAGGTAATTTGAGCGAAAAGGGAGCGAAAGGCATAAAGCGATTTATAAAGGTGAAATGTGCGGAAGTGGAATTTATCGCCAACTTGAAAGGTGGCGAAATGGCATCTTTTTACCATGTCTGTTGGGATTTTGGATTTTTTTCATGATTTTTAAAACACATTCATATAAATGATCTTACTACTATTTTAAAATTTTTTGACACATCTATGAGGTATAGATTTTAAATTTTTGCTAAATTTTATTTTACTTTCCACAATGACTTTATCGACTTAACATTTAATTTGCCTTTTTCTTAACATTTTAGCTTGGACTTTAAATGAGGTCTGCTATTTTGTCTTTCCCGTGAAAGCACCCGCCGCACCCCATTTTTTCTTGGAGCTTTTTAGCGGTCTCATTTTGCGTTTGTGCTTTACTTTCGCATGCAACACATGCTCATGCATTTGTATTTGTGGCTTAGGAAGGTGGACTAGTGGTCCGTGGTTTTTTCTGATCCATGAAAATGTAATATTTTTTTGTAACATAGTACATAGTAATTAAGGTTGAATAAAGACATACGTCCATCAAGTCCAACCTATTCACCCTTTTGTTTTTTTAACCCTACCTAACAGTTGATCCAGAGGAAGGCAAAAAAAAAAAAACGCTAAAAAGGGGGGGGGGGGGGGGGGGGGGGGGAAATCCTTCTGCCTCCAAACGGCAAATCGGAAAGATCCCTGGATCACACCAGATCTATATGTATTAATACCAGTAATTCTCAATATTTTTTAGTTTTTAAAACTTATCCAGGCCTTTTTTTAAAAGCTATTTAATACTTGCCGTATACTACTTACTTCTGCTGGAAGACGGTTCCACAGTTTCACACCGTTCTCACGGTAAAGAAACCTTTCCTAACCTGAAGATGAAACTTCTTTTCTCTTCCAACCTTAAAGGATGTCCACGAGTCCTCTGATATGACCTATTAGTAACAATGCACCAAAGAGCTCATTGTATGGCCCATTAATATTTTGTATAAGGTATCATGTCCCCACGCAAGCATCGCTTTTGCAATTGTAAACAACCCTAACTTGTCTAATTGCCTGCATATCAGCCCCTCTCTAAAGGAACAGATTTAGAAATTTAATAGTTTAATATCCCTTTAAAGTGTCCACATCTGCTCGTATCTTTTACCTAGAACACTTCAACCAGTCTATGAGAAGGAGTGATTCCTTTAACAACATAAAATTAGCTTTCCTAAAGTTAAAAGTTTTTTTTAACTGTGTTGAACTTTAGTTTTTTGCAACCTATATTAAATGACACTATGTCATGGTCACTATTCCCTAAACTTCCCATTACATTCATCTCCAAAATGAGCTCAGGGTTATTATAATATATATTACATTAGGATTATGACATTTGTATTAAAACATTTTCACTTAACATTTTTTTGTGAAAAATCTTTCAATATTTACATTAACATATAAAAACAGAAAACAAAAACCAAGGCCACTACTTAGGCACACATGAAAAGCCTACTCCTCCTCTCAGTCCTTCAGCCTTTTTAATGTGCCCATGTCCACCATAATAACTTCAAAATACTCTGCCATATTTTTTGAGTAATTCGAGTTCGTGCAGCATTGGGGACTGCTGCTGTGCCTCCCTCCTGCTCGCGGCACTGCTGCGGGCACCTGCTCCTCCTCCTGCTGCTGTTGCTCACCCTCCTCATTGTGGTCCATCTCCTCCTCCTCTGGAGCAGTTGGTCCAACATCATCTGTAAATTTTGCAAAATTTAAACCTTTTTTTTAAAGTCTAATCTAATGTTATGTGACATTAGAACATTAAAATCTTTGTTCTAATGGCCTTTGTGTTAAGGCACAAGTTCCATTAGAGTAAAATCGCATGCGTATCACGTGCACACGCATGCCAAATGTGCTATCAGACCGGAAATACAAGCTTAGCACATGTGCAAACGCATTCACAAATGCACAAATGTATGATAATGTGAGGTGACTTTTTTGGGTTAGATTGGTGTTATACTGCGCTCTTTCCTCCGCTCTTTATCGCGCCTGTTCACGATTTTGAGATGCAAGTCTTTCCCCCCCCCGCTTTTTTTATAAATACGATAAGCGAAAGAAGTCCCAAAAAGCGTAGTTTTCGCTGCGATTTTCGCCCGTATTAACTAGGTGAAAAATTTTCGACACTTTTATAAATTGTCCCAGGTGTACAGTATATCGACGTTGGACTAGATGGACATGTGTCTTTATCAACCTCCATTATTATGTTACCATATATTCACTTCATACTTCTATAGAATCATTAATCATAGGAAATAGTTTAGAATATTAAGGGGGAAACAGGAATAAGGGCATAATTGCAGGTGTACATGCATACCTTGATTCCTATGATTACACAAGAAGCATTTTTGGTGGTTTAGAATAGTATTCTAAAGCAGAGAGAATGTTTAATTAATGGTGCCATACCTTGCATTATGGATTATCAGATCATCCAGCCCACAGTTAATTAGCAGATTTGTATTATTTACACATAAAAAAATGCACATTTCCAGATTCATTTGGGTAGTAATATGTTTTAGGGCTTGTAATTTACATCATTCTGCAATGTTTTAATTTACTTTCCCCTTCTATTTGTGTCTAGTTCCTTGCATTTCACTTCAATTCAACATCATGGATTTACGAGTGGAAGTACAAACATAATGGGGACATTGCATCTGTATTAGCACACCATAAGGAAGGCCTATATATTACATTGCGGTAGTGTGTAAAATTTTACCCAAGAAAAAACTTGTGAAGGTTCTCATTCATACAGGTACATGGTATATCTGTTGTTATTTAGTTAGATCAACTGGATGAACAAGTTTAGTTCTTGAAGACGTTTTGCTAACATCCGACTGGCTTTCTCATTTAGAATAATTGAGAAAGGTGTCAAAAAAGCATTGTATATGGCAGACTGTTTGGTGTCGAACCCCCACCCACCTCTCATGCAGCGTTGGTTTCTTTATTTCACATAAATGACCTCCTTGATGCCTCTCTTAAACCATTCATGTTCCTTTGCCAATAGGTTAACATCTACAATCTTTAAAGGTACCTATGTCCTTTTTAATTAAGATGAAGGTACACTTCTGTGCTGGGCCATACATTATTTGCAGTTGCGTTGGTGTCTCCCCTACATACAAATCAGAGCACTTTTCACAGCACTGTACTGCGTATATAGGTCACTTTTTTGTGTTTCGGTATTGGGTCTTTCGGAGTACCTAATTGCTGCCCTCAGTGTGTTGTTTGGTTTAAAAACACAGGATACGGTGTTTTTTTGAAAATCTTCTTAATTCTCAGAGACCCCTGCTACATATGGTGGTGACCATGTTGTTTCTCCTGTCCTGGCTTTTCCCCCTTCACTGTTGGTATATCGTGTTTCTTTCTCTCTACTTTTCTTTTGACAAGGCCCCATAGGATATCCACAATTTAAGGGCTCCTCTGAGATGTTTTATTTCTTTAGACTTCACCTCTGTGCTGTGGGGATGTTCTATGCTCTGTTGCAGGGTTCTGTTGACACCATCTTGTGATCGAAACGGTGTGGAGTCAAAACTTAAATACTGATCTGTGTTGTGTTGGTTTTCTGTAAACTTCTACTTTCCAGTTCCTATAACAGCTCTTAGCCACAATGCAATCACACACCTTGCATTCAAAAGGCCCTTAACACTGGCTGTGATATGCTAATTGGGACTTTCCAGGATACATAATTGCCAAACAGATTCTTGTATAAGTCATTCTGAATTGGAGAAGCCAGTTGCTCTAACGGAATACAACAGATATTTAGGAAAAAACACAAATCAAATCAGTTCCCAGCACTGTTTTGCTAATTGTAGTTGTCACCATTAAGGGTCTGATTTCATGTTTACACTTTGATCTACACATTCACCTGTTTTTCTCATTCATATTTCATCTAAAATCATGGATGTTCACAAGTGGGCCAGTATTCCATCCCGAATATTTCACACAACCCAATGGAACACTGCAACCATATATAGCTTATAAAAATAATTCTAATTCGTACCATTTATAAAATTACGGACATATACTAATTTGAACTGTAATTTGGTTAAAGTACAATAGAACACTCAGCTAGCTAATATACATATACCATATTATTTATATTATGTTATACCTGTGTATGTATTAATATGCCTTAATAATATAATAATTGTATAATATGTATTACCCTGTATACCCTGTATACATGTAATGTATGGACTATGTAACTGTAAAGTCTACTGAAGATGTTGGTGCTATATAAAATTAAATAATAAAACATATACTTACTTTGTATGGTACATTTTCAAACTGTAAATTTTAAGTGTGAACAAAAGTAGTTATTCATACTGATTATTTTTATGCTGCTTGTAACTTATTCACAAGCTAAACATAAGCTGGGCAGCCCCCATATGTGTATGCAGTGATGGTAATATAGTTTGGATTGTGCTTTTAATGGACCTTTAAATGAATTTTACCCTACACATGATTTTTATAGTGATTATATAACTCACTCTGCTTGCATAATGCGATATATTTCTTATCTGATTGATATTCTCTCTGCTTTAAATCTGTAGTGTTTGTAACTTACACTCTCAAATTTAAATGATACAAATTTGAATAGTGGGATATTTCTAGCAATACTGGAAAGCAAATCTAATAATACACAAAATTTGTAATGTAATGTCACACCAAACTATCATCCAAGCCATAGATTGGGAATTTTAGATAGATAGGTGGGAATTTCAGTCATTGTTCTATGAAGTAAACATTACATGGTCTGGACAGACTAGAAGATGGCAACTTTTTTCCAAAGTAAGTCTAAAGCTTGTGTATACACAGGAAGATGTTTGAGCCCAGCTTGTTGGTTAGCCAGCCTAATCATAATTGGTCATGGAAGACGTTCGTGACCGATAGTGATGTTCCACAATTCTGACTCTTTTGTCCAGAAAGCCACCCTGACATCAGATGATCGCAGCAAATGTACCGCAGATATTTCGGGCCAACTAACACTCTAAAATATCATTCAGTCTGCTCGAAAATATCTTCTTGTGTTTACACAGCTTTAAACCCCACTAATGTGTTGATATCACTTTTTCTGAACTGCTCTCCTTTTAAGGGTTGCATGGACACCACAGTAACCACCACACAGCACCCATAACCACCATGTACATTGCTGTTTGGTCCTTTTTTCCCATTGCATGTGATTACCATCTATTTTGCAATTCCAAGTATTTGCATGAAAGTAAATGCTTCAAATGTAAAACAAAAACCACAATTGAACTGTATGTGACTGCATTGTACCTGCTCCAAAAAAGCATTATTTCAAATCTACAAGCTGATTATTTACCTCAAGTATGTAAACAAACACGCTCCATGCCTGTTGTGCTTGTTGAATAGGCATTTTAGAGTCAGTGAAGTCAGGCCTTCGATAATAGGATTTGACCTATGTGGCCTGGGTGGAATTTCAATTCTATTAGGTTTTTAGGGTTTGTCTCTTTGCCATTAAAAAAATTGGAAATGTTACCCTCTCACAGAACAACGGGCAATAGCTCACCACTCCAACTAGACACATGTTAACTCTTACATAAAAACAATGAATACATGTTGGTGCAAATATTAAGCCTATCTACTAATGGTGCTTGCAGGGCACCATTCTTATGTTAAAATTGTGTCCATTTTGTGCCCCAACCAATCAGGTATTATTAACATTTGAAAGCTAACATTTGATTGGTTGAGACAAAATAAGAACCATTTTTTAAACGCTAAGAACTTTTATTGCATAACCCTGTTAATTCTAGGAGATGGTTTATTTGTAATATGCACATTGTGTAACTATATTTGAATCAAGCCACATTTTAAATGCATGCTACCGAGAGCATTGGTTTTAGTCTGCACAGCCTTGAGTTTTATTGAATATGTATATATATAATATAATATATATATATATATATTATATATATATTATATATATAATAATTTTATCAAAAACTGTGTTGAGTCACTTAAAAAAAAAACGATATGCAGTAAGCGGGGGAGAAATATAACAAGCCAAGCTTTCAGCACAACTCTTTGCAATGCATTTTCATTAATTTACCTAGTTAAAGGTTGGAGGTTTATTATGTTTAAAACAACGCAAATACATTATTATGTATTAAACATGGTAAGGGATATGGGACCCTGTAGTTTTAACCATTGCAGTATTGATCTGAAAATGCAGTTTTATACCTCTAAAGTTACTTTTTCTACCAACGGATTATTGGATACGAAGTTCGTATCAACTCAGATTTTTAATCATGAATTGTTGTGACACAATCATTGCAGTTCAAAAGGTGCATATTTTTATATCACTTAATACCTTTTTAAAAAAATTATCCTGTTTGGTTTGTCATGCCTACAAGACACAAAATCACTTTAAATGCTAAAAAAAAAACTGCATCATTTAGGGCAGCAAGGAATATGTCACATCAACTCATTGTAACATTTCTTGATGTAGAATACACTTTCTAGCATTTCTTACCGACAAAGATCTTGCAAACAAATTATTGGTGCCCTAAGGTGCCTACCTCCAACCTACCCCTTTAATTTTCTAAAATCTGAGACCATCATGCATATTTCGTATATTATTATTATTATTATTATTATTATTGTGGATTTATATAGCGCCATCATCTTCCATGGCACTTTATTAAAGGAACTGTAAACTTAAAAAATCAAGTGTTTGCCAATCGTTTCTATATTCCCAGGGAGGTGAGAACGCTTATTCTCACCTTCCTGTGAATAATAGTTTGCTCAGGGGACACAGCCGAACTTACCTTAACTGGCGCTCCACTCGCAGGTCCTTCTGATCTGACAGCCGCGCTGTCCTGCTCTCCTATCGTGCACCTATCTTTTGTATTGGTGCGTATGCGCCCAAAGATAGGCGCGTGGTCGGGAACAGGGCAACGCGGCTGTCAGATCAGAAGGAGCGAGTGGAGCGCCAGTAAGGTAAGTTCGGCTGTGTCCCCTGAAGCAAACTATTTTCACAGGGGGTGAGAATAAGCGTTCTCATCTCCTCTGTGAATAATACAACGATTGCAAACCTTGTTTTTTTTGGTTTACAGTTCCTTTAACACACCTATATGATTTTTTAGAATGGATTGGGTGTTCTGTGGCTTCTATAATTGCTTTCATTTTGAAGAAGATGTGAAAGTATCCATATTTTCCTTTTCCTGTGTAAGTATAACTATAATTTACCATTGAAACATCATTAGTTTATCCAGTTGTTTAAAATTGCATGCTTTATCTAATAAATTTCATCTGATGATTTATGACTTCTCTTTCTTTTTAAGCTCTTTTCCAGATATCCTTCTGAAAACCTTCACAAACAAACAGCAGCAACTAGGACTATTCAGTTATGAGTTACTCAATTTTATTTCTGTGCCTCTGTCTGTCTGTCTTATTGTCTTTACGTGTGTGTTTTGTGTGTAGTATACACACTCTATCAGGGAGATTTATGTAGAGCCACACACTTGATGTAATTTCTCTTTTAAAAAATTTATCTTACTTTGCACTTGTGGGTAAATGCCTTCTATTCTAAAAGCCACACTGTTTATATGCGCAACACACATTGAATTAGTGGCGCTGGCTGTGCTTGTTACTTTTAAAAACTTGCGAAACTGAAAGAGTTAAAGTTCCACTAAACGATAATGAATCGGGACTTTTATAACACCGCACCTCTGCGTGAATTTCCTCTGGCAGTGTCTGTCTATATATTCTGTCTGTCTATCTATCTATCTCTCTATCCCTATCCCTCTATCCATCTACTGAAATAAAGTTTCCAGGCACTCTCAGGTCGTTGGCAAAAATAATTTTATGCAATGTGCAAATCACAACAATAGCAACGTTTGGTCCCCCTTCTTGGACCTTTATCAGCCATAAATGAGTGAAAGCACATAACACACTAACCCCCAACCTCCCACCCATATCAATGACATCACTAATTAATCAATCAGTTACTCCAATCAAAGTGCAGAGTGGTATATCCAACTTAATCATACCCGCCCTCAATTAAAGTCACTGTCTCATCTAAAAGTGTCAATAAATGTCATTCAATAATAACCGTAAAGTGTCATTAATAAAGTGCAATACATAAAGTGCAATTTCATAAAGTGCAATTATCCATTATTATGACACAATTAAAGTGTCAATAGTGCCTGTAAAAAAATTTAAAAGCAAAGACTGCATGTATACATTAACTCTTCACAGCAATATAGTTTTATAAGTACATATCTCGGATAAAAAAGATTAAACAATACTATCAAAATCTGTCTCATAATGTTTAAATTATAATGATTAACTATACAAACCCAAGGTATAAGGCGTGACCCCTATGGAAATTATCACCTATTATTGAGGAAGCATTTAAATAGGCACTGTTCATTAAGCCAAACGGATTGACAGTATTCAGTTTGGCAACCCAAAAAACTTACCTCTGAGAAGTTTGACCTATCACCCCCCTGTTGTGGAACTGGTTCATGATCTATCGGGGTAAATAAGTAAATCCGCGATGGTGTGACCTTTTTTCTAAAAAATGTTTAGCTACGGTTTTATTTGACCTTCCGTCCCTATATGCTACAGTACAATTAATATCAGACCTATTGCCCTCCATTCTCGTTTTTATATAGATCTGCCTTCCCCACATAGGGGAGTTTACAGGGACATGTTAAAGGTAATTACAAAAGTTGCAGTACAAAGAGATAAGTGCCGGATTTGAAATACCTTTTTCCCATGGGGAGCTGAAATGTAGTACAAAAACCATGTTTTACATGTTATAACAATTTTTACAGTTATAACAACCCACTTGTTTTTTAGGCAGCCAAGATACTACTTTTTTTATAACTTTTTATGGGATCAGTATTCACTAGTAAGCCCTTTAAGTTCTTTCCCTTTCTTTTTAAACCTATAGTAGGTTTAGATGGTAATATTCATTTCAATTTTGTATCTGCTGTTAAATGTTCCAATTGTTCTTAAGACTCTGTTGTATGTCCGGACCCATACTGGAAAAGGTAGTGGAGCAAATTAATTGCTTCTCTCATCCTTCACGTAGTATCGCGTCCTGTTTGAAGAAAAGACTTTCTGTTTTGCTTTTTAGAAGCTTGCATTAACACCTTGCTGGATAACCCTCTGTAAAAAGCGTTTTTTCCATTTCCTTCACTTTTCTTCCCTTTTGTCTATTCTGAGGTTGAATTCTCTATCTATCTATCTATCTACTATCTCTATCTATCTATCTATCACCTATCTATCACCTCTCTATCACCTATCTATCTATCTACACTATCTGAAATCTAATCTATCTCTTTCTCTCTCTTTATCACTATCTCTTATCTAATCTATGTATTTATCTATCAATCTACATATTTTATCATTATTATTTTTTGCATTTAGCAAATGTACTTTTCCTTTCAAGATATCATCATAGTGTCAATTGTCTATAAAAATGAGTAATGATTTGCTATTATCATTTACTGGCACCATGACCCACGTTACCATGTACTGACCTGAATCTCACATTTTATGGAAGCAAATGTTTGAGATGTAATGTTCAATATAGTCATTTTCAGTGTGCTCATGAGACAGATGAGCTAAAAATGACTTAGTCATAAATGTCTTTGACCGAACCTTTAAAAGCATCTCATAACCATGAAATTGTAATGGAATAAGAAAATCATTTCAATATACCATAACCAGATTGATCAGCTTCTGTCGAGAATATATGTTTATAATGCTAAATCTATGACATGAATTGCCTAAATGAAATTCTTGTTAATGGTATGACACCTCCTGTAAACACACATTTACACAGCTGCATATATTTCATCTAGTTCCTATTCTTTATTCACTGCATGTATTTCTGATAGTTAGAAGAAAATATCTTACATCTTTATCTGATCCCTTTTATTCAGTTTTAAAACTATTTTTCTCTTCCCCAGAGATTGTGTTTATTGAATTGCCATTACTTTACATTGCCGGAAAATGCTAATAAAAAAACAGAGCAGAAGTTCCATGATATTCCATCAAATACATATTTGCATAAAGTAATATCAGATTCGACTCAGGGAATCTCTAGTATTCACCCATTTTTCTTTAGTGAGAATCTTGCTACATTCCATTTTATCCTCTAAAATATTGTTTATGTAGTGAATCCTACTTTAGCTTCCATATACGGCGGGTGACAGAAACAGAAGAAGAAATGACATGTTTGTAGATACAGTTGCCGTTACCATAAGGATTTTCCATGGCACAACAGGGCAAATCCTTCAGAATGACTTCATTTATTTTAAGAAGTTGACAACTTTTTGATTTGAACTTGCAAAGGTACATTTACCTTTCAACAGTTTCATATTTTCCTTTTTACTTTGTTGCTTTTCTCTAATTAAAGGAACACATTTATTGTAAGTAAACTTCCACTTTTCTTATTTCTTGATGGAATTGAAGTGTGAATGTGCTTTGTTAAAAAAACAAAACATGGAATAATGTAGCTAATAGTTTACTAAATCGCCACATAGAGCTTAGAGAGGGTTTAGGCCATTTGCAGATCTTGCTCCACCCCCAATAAGTTTCAATCTAATTATTATAATTCTTTATTTAAAGGACTCGTAAACCACCCCCCTAAAATTTGCCAACATATCTGACTAGCCACACTCACCCACCTGAAACTTGCACTTCTCCCTTGTCACAAACAAAGAAAATAAAGACTCTGTAACATTTTGGCATAACATTTTGACAGCAAATCCTTTGCCCCAATGTCTGATATCAGCTGCCAGGGCAATATGACTGTTAATCAGACGGAGGAGTTCAGGATGGAGGGTTGGCATCAAATAGAAGATGTTAAAATGTTACAGTAGAACAGGTTTTAAGTAAAGCTTGGTTTCAACTGATCATATTGTTCCTTGCTTCATAGTTATCTTTATGGCAAATAGTATCTTCATGAAAATAGTTACCTAGCATTTGCTTTTGCTCATTTAGTACAATCTAAATCGATCTTGATTAAGACTCATCTGTACTACCGACTTTGGCATCTTCCATTTAGGTTACTATCAGGAAAGACCCTTTCTTTCTTCCAAAGGAAATTATCCCCTTGTTATAAAACACAGGGTGACAATTAAATAGCTAGCAATACTTACTATACTATACAGCCCAACTTGCCCCCCCTCAGTAGGAGGAGAAACTTTCCAATAAACATATGAACAAAAACCAGATATGACAATTTAGAATTATTAAATTATTACTTATTATTGAGCAGACAGCATTTTCAGAATTCTAACACAGCAGTGTAGAATGATGCCCACACTTTAGGCTCAGCACTATGCCTGGGTGCTACCTCCAAGAGATATTTAAACATAAGAAAATAGGTAGGTGCTGCACCAAGGTCCTATTTCAGTGATGTTATTCAAGTGAGTAGCAACATTTAGGCCCTGTTTTCTTTTGCCTTTATCAGATATTTGGCTTGAGAAGGCCCTAGAAACAGGGCCAAAACATTGCACTCTTTTGAAAAGAATAATTGAAAATAAGACCCTTGGAGTGCACCTACGTATTTTCTTATGTTTAAATATCTCCTTGGAGTTAGCACCCTGGCAGTTTGCTGAGCTTAAAGTGTGTGCCATCATTCTACACTGCTGTATATATGTATTTTCTTTGTTTTTTATAATTTGTTTATGATTGGAACAAACAAGCTGGATTCCTACTACAGGGCACCAGGTAATATACACAAGTTTATGTTAGTAATATCTGTAAGGGCACTGGTCACATTCTGCAGCCTTTTTCCAAGTGCGCATTTTTAGGCTAACACCCAGAATTCACTAGGGCAACCATTAGGATCACTCTACACATCTTTCTGACACCATCTTATTGTCATTACAGAGGTATGATCTGCTGTACTACCCTATTAATTACTCTCCACGTGCATCCCTTCCTGTGCTTCATTGTATTTTTTGCCTGGTATGATCTGCTTCTTATCTCAGTCTTGTCTGGTTGTTTATTGGGAATTTCACCATTTGTTTGATCCTCACTCTGTTTTCATTTAATGTGTCTGTTCTCCCCATTAGCCCATCCCCACACCCACCCCCGCTTGAATATATAACTAATTTTAGGAGTTAGTCGGGCCTTATAAACTGTAAGGGCCCTAGTCACATTCTGACGTTGGCCCATTCTGCAGGCCTTTTCCAAGTGCAGCATTTTTTCAATGTAGGGGCTAATTAACACCATAAATAACCAGAAGTAACCTGAATTGCTTGACACTGACCTCTGCTCATTTGGGTTAGACCACTGCAACCCTTCCATTGGTTATTACCCCCATTATCATGTTCCATATAACCTTGCTCTTCATCTGCCTGGTTACTACATACTAAGCTGCCACCCTCACTGCAACAACCCCATGTTGGTAATTCTATTTACTTGCACCCTCCTTGTATCCTCTCCCCTCCTTACCTCACCATGAACTCCTTTCCTTGTCAAACCACTCCCCAGCTTCCTCACTAATAGACAAGCACATGGTTTGTCCCCATTTCTATCCACTGAAAATCCCTCAATTATCTTAGGGGATGTCAATATCCCCATTGATTCCAACATCTCTTGCTGCCACTAAACTTCTCTCTTACCTCCTGACTCGCCTTGGCTACTCAATGGCCTCTGCCCAACCCATTGTAATGGGCACACACTGGATCTGTGTCTTCACCCGCCTCTGCTCCATATCTATTTCTCCAACTCTCTCCCTTCCTCTATCCGATCATCATCTTCTCAAATTTAATCTTGTGTCCCGGCTGGTAACCCCTATCAAACAACGTACGATGCAGGGACTTACGTAATCTCGACATTCACTCTCTCTCTCCCCCTCCAACAACTTATCTCCATGCCTCCTTCTTTGACTCTGATCTTGCAGCGGTCTACTACCATACCACGGTTTCCAATGCCCTTGACTCTGTTGCTCCCTTATCCACCCTTTCCCCTATCCAAAGAACCCACAACCATGGCTTACAGATCAGATTAAAAGTTGAAAAGGCAATCCTATATAGCTGAACGACGCTGGCGCAAGGTAGCGTCGTTCGGCTATATAGTGCCCTTTTCTGGATCAGTAGGTGCTTTATTCTTAGCTAAACAAACTATTTCTCTTCACTCATATCCACCAACCCACCCCAAACCGCCTTTAAAGTATTCAACTCCCTGCTCTGTTGACATCCTAGTTCCCCGACTGCCTTAATGCCATCTCTGCCTTTATGTCCTCTCGCTTCCTCCTCAAACTCACATGACAGACTGAATTGTCCTTTTCCCACCCTCACGATCTGTTCCCCTCCCTAGTCTTACTATTTATATTAACAATACCCCCTATTATCCCACTCTCATGTCCGCTGCCTGGGATAATGCTGATTCCGATCTTTCTTCAAAACAATGTCCAATTCACTTGCCAATTCCTGTGGCTCCAACTCAAAAACATCCTCCCGCATTGACCTTCCTCTTGAATGAAGCTTACAAAATCCTACCATGCCAGCTAGACTACTGTTCTACCTTTCAAGCAAGCATATAAACCTGCCTAGACACCTTACCACCTCTCTACCCAATGATCCAACCCCGCCTTTCACACTCACGTCAATCTATTTACAGCTTACCGTTCCCGCAACCTTTGTCCTCACCCCCCATTTCCTCTAGACGGTAAGCTTTTTAAGGCAGGGTCCTCTCTCCTATTGTATACGGTATTGCGTGAAAAAGTCATCACTCTGTTTCTTAATTATGTTTACCTGTCGTATATTGTTCTCCTTACGACCCCTCTTGCGTGTATATACATGTATTTATCCTGTAATGTAATGCTATGACTATAAAGGAATTGGTAAAGCGCCACGGAGATGTTGGCACTATATAAAATTCATAATAATAATAATAAGTAATATAATAATAATAATAATAATATAATATAATAATAATATAAATAATAATAAACTAATAATAATAATAATAATAATACATAGCCCATGTCACTTTGGGGGATTTCTCTGCTTCAGCTATTTAAAGTTATTATATTTTACTACATGTATCTCCAACTTAACTTACAGGTTTTTCCTATTCTATATTTATTGATACTACTCCTTATATCTAGATTATACCAATCTATACACAAGTTATCCCCAATTTCTGCATTCAGTATTTCCATGCTCCAATAAACTTACAAATTATTTTTTATAACACAAAGAGTATTTGTAGCATTGCCCAGCTTCCTAAAGTGATGCTCTAACAAATTAAACTTTTATTTTTGTGTTTAGTTTGTTTTACTTTGTGTAAACATAGATACCTGGGATTTCTGTTTTGGTGTATATTCAAATTCTCCTAGAGGCATCATATAATTCCCTCTCTGATAACACTCTCTGACACTCTGGAGACAGCTCAAGGAACTATATTTAGAGGTACTCTGCATGCAATCCATATAACAGATGGTGGATAAGCATATAAAGTAGGAAACTTACCAGCTGAACTTTGCAAGTGATTATAAGGATTTACTGGTCTATACAAGGTTGTGTTATCTATTTTATAGCTTAATAAGTTTTTCTACAGTAGAAGTAGACCGAAAATAACCTGTATAAACTCTTTGTCAAATTATTTTAGTAATATTGTCTAAAGTGCCAGCCACGTAGCAAAGAAAGATAAGATGCATCTTAGATACTAACCTAGTTTTTAAATATGCATGGATGCCTGACCATTTGCTTGAGCGCCACATCACATGTGGGGAGGGATGGACAGGTGTGGGCAGGGGGATGTGTGCGTGCAAGTTTTTAATAATATTGTATAATAACAAAATTTACTTGGTTTGGCAAGTTTCTCCTTGTGAAATTCTTTTTTGAGAGAAACAAAAAAAGGAGAAAAAACGTATATATGAATAAAGCTAAAAACTGAAGTTGCTATATACGTGTCAATATTAAACCATGTTTAAAATATTGCCTGTAATTTAGAACTAAAAGGATCCCCAAATATCTTATTAGTATGTGTAGTTCCTTTTTTGGTAGATATGCCATTTGATTTAGTATCCTTTTATTTCCTTCCATTTTACCATTTTGATTTAATAAGTTTTTCAATCCTAATTAGTAATTTAAGCACTCTTAAACTAGAAATTGCTAAAATCTAGTGAAGAAAAGACTGGCTGTAAGTTTGAAGATTCTCATTCATCCAGGTCATGGTATATCTGTTGTATTCCGTTAGATCAACGTGACTTAAAGTTTAGTTCTGAGATGTTTCGCTAGTCATCCGACTGGCTTTCTCAATTCAAATGACTGTTCTCGAATCTGTGGCAATTATGTACCCAGTCGAATGACTTGCAAAACGTCTTCATGAATTGCTAATTGGGAACTTCCAGGGTACAGACTTTCCAGTCACAAGATTCTTCATACAAGTCATTCTGTATTGAGAAAGCCAATTGGATAACTAGCGAAATGTCTTTCAGAACTAAACTTTAAGTCCAGTTGATCTAACTGAATACAACAGATATAAGCTGTATTTGTTGTGAGTTAGAAAAGAAACAAATTGGCCAATGTCTATTGTACTGCATCATCAGTATGAAACTATCAGGCCCTATGTAATAAAGGTTCTTATCGTAAATGATAATTTTGCCCCAACCAATCAGTGTTAGCTTTCAAATGGTAAATAAATTGAGCTAAACAGACACAAGGAGATCTGTTAAAAGGGAGCGTGAAAGCAGAAAGGGATTGACAGCTCTAAATATAGAAAAGGATATAGGCAAGCCATTTTATTAACTTTAGTGCCCCTTTAGAAGGGGGGGTCGGTGCAGGAGTGTGTTCATAACATCTTTTGTCAGCTTAAATGACTAACTCCTTAAGCTGCACCAAAAAAAGGGCAATCCCTTTGTTTCCAACAGATCAGTCCTTTATCTGCAATGTGCATATCCTGAGGCTTTCAAATGCATCACGAACAGTCATTACGGTCCTTTTACTCCCTTTAGTATAGTAAGCTGTTTTCTGGCGGCCTCCCAATTTATCTAAAGCTGTCTTTCTGTCTCAGTGGGCTGACATCCTCTTCAGAAATGTAATGCCAATAACTACAGTAAATAGATAATTTTATCTATTCTATATTTTAAAATAATAGAACTGTGCATGAACATTGGTACAGTTACACACCCAGGAAATGTAAACCTCCCCACTTCCTTCCAGGTTCCTGCAATGCAGTAATCATTACCCGTGAGGTTAATGATGGAGGAGGGTAAGGGCAACATTGAAAAGGCATTATTTTTGAGATACTATTAGCAGAAAAAAACCTTTGTTTTTTTCATTTGTTTGCCTGTACCGTTATTACAAACACGCAGGGCCCATTAAGTATGAGTTAAACTCGCACTAAAGCGATATTTTTAACGATTCAATTGGGTTCGCAATCAGATTTTGGATTTTCAGAATTAAACAAGTCCTCACAGATTTTGTTCATCTCTGATAATGATATATTTTCCCCTATAATTAATAAGTGCAGCAACAGGCCACCCTCCCCACAATAAAAGAATCGGCCCCTTATGTAGAGTAGCACATAGCTGAACTGGTTGATCAATTAAGAGATGTTCTGGTTTTTCGTGACATATTCAAAACAGGTTTGCACTGGATTAGAGTTTGGAGTTGCGCCATGGTCCCAAAACAGCGGTTGAATTCAGCTTCTGGGTAAATCTCCCCATTGAATTTTCCCAGATGTATAGCTAACCTGTTCTAAATCTGATTCATTTTAATTGTGTGTGCTGTTTTCTTTTTTTTTAGTTTTTTTTTAGTCATAATAACAGGCAGAATTGTCCAGAATAAATATCAATTGACAGCTTGCAATACATTTACAGTTTTGCTTTTGTATAATTTAGTTTAGGATAAAATATATAATCACACAATTTATCTGTAGGAGTTTTTTCTTTTGGTTTTTCATCTTAAGATGTAATGAACAGTTTCAGTATACTAGCATTCTATAGATATTATTTTCTTATAAAAAAAAGATCAGCCTTATAATTAGAGATGGCTGAATCAAGGGTTTAGCGAACGATACATTCAAAGGTAGCTAACGATACTTCGAGGTTAGCGAAAAACGATCCACACATTCGAGGGTTACCGAATCAGCTGATACTTTCGAGGGTTACCGAAATGAACAATACATTCAGGGTTAGCAACGATCATCCAGGGCTAGTGAAAACGATCCGTACATTCAAGGTTACCGAAAACGGACAATCCTTTTGAGGGTTAGCGATGTCCCTAAATTCAATAATTACAGCCGCAAGTTCGGAAAACAAATAGTTTTCGAACTATTTTGAATAGTTTGAGTTTTGTCCGAACTCAAATTTCGACTCGAACTGGGGTTTGAGTTTGAGTTCTAGTCCATCCCTACTTATAATAAAAATGTAATTCATAGATATGTCCGAACTTCGCAAAATCCCGGTCCGCTCCGAGGATCCGCGAAAAAAAAATCGAAATCCGCGAGCAGACCCGTTAAAAGAAAAATATTCTCGAAATTACGTAATTTTCTCTTATTTTCAAAAAAAATCGAAATTAAAGTTTTCGCGTATTTTTTAAAAATTTTGAAAATACGAGAAATCTCGTATTTTGAAAATTTTCAAAATCGTATTTTTCGAAAAACAATAATCCTCGTAATTTCGAAAATTTCCAAAATAAGTATTTACGAAAATAGAGACATCCTCGTATTTTCGCAAAAATCTTCGAAAATACGAAAAATTTTCGTAATTTCAAAATACAAATACGCTGTTCGAGTTCGGAAGGCGGAAATCCGGAAAAATCCGCCGTTCACGAACGGGATGATCCGCGTCGGATCCGGGTTCGGATCCGCGAACCGCCATCCCTAGTAATTCATATGCAATTTCACCCGACAAACCTAATTTTCTTGGTTCCTTATTCTTACTGGTTCATCTGAGACTTCCAGTATAACTTGAGATCATGATCCCTTACTGTTTATCTGATGCTTCCAGGATAACTATCCACAGGCGGATGCGTCCCCTCTGCAGTTGTTGCGAGTTGTTACAAGCTCATAAAGGAGAGGCTGCTACAGTACCATCTGTCAGCCCATAGGGTTGATGTCACCTCATGGCCTTGAATGACGTTCACGACCAAAACATGGGAAAAGTAAGATGTGGTGTGGGAGGTCTGTAAGCAAGGAACATTTAATGACTGGTAAGTATATAACAAAATTAAGTTGGGGAGGGGGTTTGATTTGGGAAGCTGCACATGATCTAATTATTTATTATGAGGCGGAGAACTATACAGGTAATTTCACACATCCCTCCTTTGAAGTTCTCCTGTGAGAAACTAAAATTCTAGGTCTTTACTGCTGTAAGTCCCTTTTTGCAGGCCATGAGAAACAGCCAAATCTGTAGCCCTCCAACTCATACAGTGTTATTCAATAAAAGTTCTTATTGTTTAAAAATTGTGCTAATTTGGCCCCACCATTCAGATGTTTAGCTTTAATTAATTTAAATAATATCTGATTGTGGTGGCATATGGCACCATTTTTAACAATAAGAACTTTTTATTGAATCTCCCTGATAGTGTAGCAGAGTTTGAGCCACAATAGGGTACTGCATCAATAAAGGCTGATGTAAGTTCGGTTGGAGTCACAGAAGATAGCAGCTCTGTTTGCCCCACCAGAGCATACAGTAATGTGCTACAAAAGTTGATAAGCAATGAGTTCCTGGCTGCAGGCATAATTGCTAGAAGGAGTACTTCCCACAGTTTTTTTGTGCCTATTATTGGTCTATTCATTGTCCAGGCAGAAATGGAAGAAAGACATTGGGCTTCATTTACTCGGCGCAGCAATCGCTCTGGGTAAATGTTCCGTCGCAATTAATATTGCATTAGCCGCCTATGAATAAAGTTATTTACCCACGTATGATTTTTAATGTCACCTATTTGCAAACCCACGCAGCAGCTTCTAAATGAAGTTAAAGTCACGCTAACTGATATTAAATTGGTTAGCGCAACTTTAACCCCCTGAAAAGAGCCCAGCGCCTCATCATAATGAGGCTTTACTTGCAGACACAATCAGATGTTTAAATAATATCTGATGGTTGGGGCAAAATTAAGCACCATTTTTTACATATAGAACTTTTATTGAATCTCATCGTATGGTATTGTCCCCGATTACAGTTTGGTGAATTATATCAACATTTAATTATGATGTTTTTCACACATAGTTTCACACATATAAAGTCTCATTAGTTGATAATCACAGTTGAGATTGTGAAACAGTTTTTATTGTACCTAATTAATGCATGCCTGATTTTTTTTCTTTTTGTGATCTATCCTCCAATAGCATGAAGTGACCAATAAATAGACATAGGGCCTATTTATTAAACAGCCGAAATTAGCGCAGTAAAATTCAACCGCCGCACATCGCCGTGGAAAAAATGCTGCTACTAAGCCATATTATAAATGGCGATCGGCATTGCGGCGAAATGTTTCATGGCCGCCAATGTGCGGTGGTAATTTGAACTATCTTCGTGCGATACTGCAAGGTGTGAAGTGAAATTGCTGAGATTAGCCGGCACTTCGGTTACGCCGCTTTAATAATAGAAGCGGGGGTAAGCCATTTACCTGCTGGACTCCTGATATTAACAATATTTGTAACAATTTTTCCTTTAAATTCAACTCAAGCTGCAAGTGCTGCCAAACCTCTAAAGCTAATTAATTTTTAAATAAAGCGAATGAGAGGTCAAGATTTATTGGTTGGGGGTAAATTAGCACTATTTTTAATATTTAGAACTTTTATTGAATCTCCCTGTTTGTCTCTCTTTAAACGGAATATACACACCCTCTATGCATCATATAGATGTGGAACCTGATTTTTTGTGTTTTACTTAATGCAGAAGTGTTAAGCTGTCTAGTCATTGTCACTTAGTCTTGATAGGCAAGAACAATAGTTGAAGGAAAATTAACAGAATACTGATTTCTATATTGTTTGGTATTTACTGATGACTGTTTATTATAGATTGCTGAGAAATATTCAGGTGGATAACATAAAACACACCAGATTATCAATCTTTAACCATTGTACATTAGTTGGGAACAAAATTACCTTGGGATCTGCTGTGTTCTTTATTGCTTTTGTCATGTAAATGGGGATTTAATCTAGAGACCTTCCAATCGCAGGACTCCAGATGCTCCAGGACTCCACATTTTCCTACAACCACCCAATAGAATGCAGTGAGGGTAGTTGGGGAAAAAGTCATTCAGAGAAAGTTGTAGTTTTAAACAGTGGGCCTGCAGGTTGGAGAATGTATGTATGTATGTAATAGTTTATTTATAATGCACCACTTGGGGCACAAGCACTGTTACAGTAATAAAATACAATAAAGTCATCCAATGGGAACAATACTAGATAACGTTCGTACCTAAATATATAATCAATAGAATAGAAGTTGCTAGACGCTTTGGCCACAAAGAGGTAAGAGGACCTCTCCCGTTAAAAAAAAAAGACTTACAAGCTATTTAGGTGGGTACAACGGTACAATGGAATGGTATAAGGTGCTGGAGTTAGATGTTGGCCGTGTAAATAAAACATCATGGCTGGTGCTGGTTTAACAGGTAAAGCATATAATTCCTCTTAAGTGAATTGTAACTATTCCCTCTTATACCACTATTCTTTATCTTCTAGTTTAGAATTGGGGAGGGGCAGGACTGACTCTGGTGTTTACCCTCTTTATACTGTAAAGTCACTCACACATTTTGTGTAATATGTATAAAATACTGATAGCTTGTCATGCTGTATCCCAATCCTGCATCTCCTTTTGTCTCAATTCCCCATCTTCATGGCTCTTTGTCTATAGATAAGTCCCCTTTTCTGGGATGTTTTGGTGACACCATCACAGAAACGTCACACTGTTGTCCCTATGTTTAAAATTTGCAAAGTAATTGAGACTGAGTCCTGAGAATAACAGTTGGAATGAGCACAGTAGCAATTGGGCAGAGACACAACAAACTTGAACCAAGCACTTGCTGTTTCCCTCGGTTTTTCTGCCTAGTGGAACTCTATACCAACATCTAATTCACACTAAACAAATTTAAAAATAAATATCCGTAATTTTCAAAAGTGACAAATTGAAACACACAAGGTTTACTGCACAGTGGCCAGCGTTTTAAAACTACAGTATGTTTGACTTGGCTCTTGTCATATTAATAGATATATTTGGTACAATGTGCTGTTTGAAGGACTGAATTATTGATTTAAATATAGTAGGCTTTCAGGATTGATAAATAGCATGCACTTAACCTATCAGGGGACTGCAAGCTGCAATTACTAAACATTTACAGGGCAATGCACCAAGTGTGGCTATCGGCAACCCCGTGCAAACAGCCCGGCGATGTTATATGCAGACAGTGGAGCTCAGAACATCGCTACCTGGCGCTGTTCTATTCCGACTCTTTTAACGCCAGCTATTCGCTAGCGTTGAAAGTGCCGCAATAAAATGCCAATTTTAGCAAATAACATCGCTTTCATTGGCTGCGAGGTTAACTGTCGCGTTAGCCACGCAGCCGCAGCAAGGAAGGAATTTAAGTTATGCTAACCGATATAACACTGGTTAGTGATGTAAACTCCAAATCAGGAGCGGTGCACCTGTTGGTGCATCCCCCTGTTAGGCTCTGGTGATCTTAGTAACTTCTCTTGGGGACAGCCCTATAGATACTTTTTTTTTTTTTACAAAAAAGATATTTAATAATGCAATATAATATCACTAAAGGATATCCAGTGAAAAAGCACATTCCCTTTAATTCAGAAGCCAGTTGAGTGTATGAGACCAATATTAGTTATTGTATATTTATCTAAAACATTTTAATAACATGTTTAGTCAGAATGTAAGCTTTCAAATGTTAAATAAGATCTGATTGGTTGGGGCAAATTGCACCATTTTAAACGATAAGAACTTTTAATGAATCTCCTAAAAGATTTAAGCGATTCTTCAAAACATCAGAATCATATGCATATGCCCAGTTTAAAAAAAAAAAAGATAATATAGCTAGAATCCCCTAGCCACATTAATAACCCCTCCCCATTGTAAACTGTTTTTGGTAATTATTAGAGTTTTGTCTATTAAAGTGCTACCTTTAGTCCACAATTCAAATATTTTAGAAAAAGGAAATAAATAAAAACCAGCTGTTCTCTGTACCATTTTGGTGCTCATTTTTTTCTGCTCCTATTTTTGTGTTTACCTTGAACTTTTTCATTGTTCAGACTTAACTTATTTACTGCCTGCCAGTTCCTATGTTTTGCTATTAATCTCTGGTCTGATACCATGCATGCATCCTATCTTGACCTCTTTTCTTGCTTTTCTCCTCTAGCTAAATAGGCTGAAGGATGTTTTTGTGAACTGAACTCAGAGAGTGAACTGTTTATAGACAGATTAAGCATTAATTTCCAAAAGTCTTTTTTTCTTCCTCTCAAATTCTTATCTTGTATGCACCAAACTTACAAAACTGTATATTACGGCTACCAAGAGATTAAAGACATTTAGGAATAACAACTCTCTACTTGCTAACAAAGGATTATAAAAAGGTTTCTGATTCATTATTTGTCACCAATAGCAATTGTAAATGGAAAACTTGCAATATTGTCTATTTTTAACTTTTAGTTTCGTAAACCACCAAATCTGGCAAAGACAGACCAATACATTTAAATAGATGTAATTTTCAACAACTTTGTGGATTCCCAATTACTAGATTTCGAGGTGCACCCCCTGAGGTTTGTGCCACGTCAGGTAAGTATCAAACCAAAATGAAATATGCAGGGAGGCACCCTCAGGTAGAGTTAATCTAACTTCCATTTATTAAGTGCTCAACATACAGCCAGGTACACAACGTTTCAGGGGTCCACCCCCCTTCCTCAGGTGTAACCAAATACTACATGTTACACCTGAGGAGGGGGTTGGACCCCCTGAAACATTGTGTACCTGGCTTGTATGTTAGCACTTAATAATGGAAGTTTACTGTTAACCTCTACCTGAGTGTGCCTCCCTGCATATCATATGATTTAAATATAGTAGGCTTTCAGGATTGATAAATAGCATGCCTTAACCTTCAGGGGACTGCAAGCTGCATTTACTAAACATTTACAGGGCAATGCACCAAGTGTGGCTATCGGCAACCCCGTGCAAACAGCCCAGGCATGTTATATGCAGACAGTGGAGCTCAGAACATCGCTACCTGGCGCTGTTCTATCCGACTCCTTTTAACGCCAGCTATTCGCTAGCGTTGAAATGCCGCAATAAAATGCCAATTTTAGCAAATAACATTCAGCTTTCATTTGGCTGCGAGTTAACTGTCGCTTAGCCACGCAGCCGCAGCAAGAAGGAATTTAAGTATGCTAACCGATATAACACTGGTTAGTGATGTAAACTCCAAATCAGGACGGTGCAACCTGTTGGTGCATCCCCTGTTAGGCTCTGGTGATCTTAGTAACTTCTCTTGGGGACAGCCCTATAGATACTTTTTTTTTTTTTTACAAAAAAGATATTTATAATGCAATATAATATCACTAAAGGATATCCAGGGAAAAAGCACATTCCCTTTAATTCAGAAGCCCAGTTGAGTGTATGAGACCAATATTAGTTATTGTAATATTATCTAAAACATTTTAATAACATGTTTAGATATGAATAAAGAGGCTTCCATTATATATCAAAAGTTTTTTGGAGTGCAAATAAAAGTTCTTATGGAAAATGGCAAACATGCTTATTGAGAGGAAACCTGCTTTGTATATCAATAAATTTTTCTTCATTTTTACATTGCTTTCTCTTTATTTTATGATAAATTATATTTGACTATATATTACAACTCTACACCTGATTATGGGGAAACCTAGAAGTACCATCCACTAAAATGCACTATACCAAGTAAACTAATAATTACAGAGTGGTATTGTAAAATACATTTTATGTACATACATAATAATATAATTTAGACATATTGTACTATCATGCATAGTCATTAGAGCATATTTGCTAAAAAAACAATGAGAGTACATAGACAATCAACTCAGCTGACAGTTGTTTTACTGTTACCTCAGCTTTGTGGTGATTGAATAAACAGCAAATTTGATTTTGCTTTTACATTTACACTTTAGAAAAACTGAAAAACACTGTTCCTGTGACCCTGAGCAGCTTTATGTAAATTAGATATGAACAAGAACATTAACTATGAAACTGTTAGTATGTAGCTTTGTGTGACTACTAAGTGTTGTAACAGCATACAGAATATATACACAAAATGATAATGTACCTAATTAGTCCATTATCCATTCATTATGTGCACGCTTTAATTAATGTGTTATACATTACTATTTCCTTTGTATTATCCTTTATATTGTATAAATAAATATATATATATATAATATAGGAGGTGGGCATGGGGGGCATTTCTTCTCAATATTACCGTGTCAATGCCGTAAATATATGTATATAAGTTATAGTAGTCACTTTTATTAGGTACATGGCAAAATATATAAAGCTTTTAAATGCACTTACATTGCTGGTACCCCTATTTTAATATAGTAAGTCCAAATGGATTGTACCACACCTCTGCACTTCTAAAGCCTCTGCATGTGTTACACTGGGAAGGGGGAAATTCCTGTATTTCACCTATTTTTGGCTGTTTGTAAAACATGTGACATCTTAGCAAATACAAACATTCTTCTAAATTGTGAGACAGCCTCACTCACACCCCACCCCTTCCCTCTCAATAGATTAAAGCTGGTTACACACAGTAACGATAAAGCCCCGATACCGGCGGATCCGACTGTATCGGGCTTTATCGTTATGTTGTGCGCTCGTTTCCCCAATGAAGCGCGCGGCCGCCCGAACGATCGGGTCGGCCGTACGCTCGTTCAGGGAAAGGCCGAAAATTTCCATCGGCCGCGCATGACTCCCTATAGAGGTGTCTAGCGCGCCTGGAAACCCACAGTCCCGACATTCTCCTTATGAAGTTTCATAGGGAAACGCTCGGGACTGTGTGTATGCGATCTTGAAAGGTGGAAGACCATCTTCAGAATCTGTGCTGTGTGTACCTAGCTTTAAAGAAGAGCTGCCGTTTTGATGGACAGGAAATAATATCTATATGATAGGGGACTGAAAGGAAAACATGCCTATTTCTCTGAGAATGAAATAACCATGTGACAGTTTAATTACAGGGGGTGTGGAATTTACAATTTAAACTGGATGTTTTGGACCAGAAGAATTTGGCAGGCAGGGGTTTGGTAAAAGTTATACCCAGGAATATATAGAGCTGCCTATTAGTAATAATGGAATGTTAAAACTATGCATGTAACAATGTATTAAACATTTAGACCATACATTTACTGACCATGCATATAGTGACTATGCATATACGGACTGAGATGGCCAAATTCCGAAATCCGTTCCGCTCGATAATTCGCGCATTTTCAAAAAAATTCTAAAATTTTAAAATCCTGCAAGTGGAACCATTAAGTCGTGGGGAAAAAATTCAGAAATTTCCACCTAAATAATGGTTTAAATAGCAATGGTAACGAAAAAGGAAAACTTTGCATGCCCATTCTCTAAGAATGCTGGGAGTAAGTTAATTATTTATTACATTATTTAAGCATGCTATATTAATAGGATGAGGCTGTGGAATTATCATCTGTGTAAGAAGGCTCTGTTTCATTTATGCTTTATGGAGGGCTTTTTCCTCTTTAAGCCCACTCACATTAGCTATAAAGCTGACTGGTATCTTGTGCCCCACATCCTATCTCATAGAAGCCATAAACCTGTGTCCTGTACTGATAAAATCTATAAGTTTGAAACATAGCAGTATAGTATCTTTTTTTAGTTAATGGGGAGAGTGAGTAATGAAAGACAGATTGATAACTTTAATTATAGAAAGATCCAGTGGATCACCAATTGATCTATTATTGGTTAGAAATTTGAGGGGGAAATTTTAGCTTCAGTTCTATTTCTACTGAACTTTAACACTCTATACAATGTTACGATAAATATATTAAGAAAGACAAAACCCTGGATTTGAATATTTTTCCTGTATAGATTTATCAAAACAAATGGATAATGAAACCAAAAAAGTGATAGTGTTATCAACTAATATAAGATGGATATGTCTGTCTTATCTAGATGTTAGGTTGCCCTTTATGTATATTTAACATGTTTTTCTAAATTACTGACCTTCTAGTAAAACAAAAGATGTCGGTGTTGTGGATATATATATTATTTTTAACTTCTTTTTTCCTTTTTTCTGGTGTATACGATTTTATATCATATGTATCCATATATAGCTAAACATAAACCCATACATTACCACTGTGCACCAACGGCCACTTCTGCTAGTATACAGAATAGCAATATACATGTAGAATGGAAGCAAAATAGAATATGCTTCATTACTTTTTCACAACATTCCATTTACATTTTGAGAATCACCATTCTGTTCTTAGGCTTGCAATAAAAAGGGACCATCATTTTTATAAAGATTCACAAATAAATGACTTAACAGTATTAGCAACATTACTTTCTTTATTACTATCTCTCTATTATAGAGATAGTTATCAACTTGTCTATAAAAATTTAAGATTTTTAAAACTTTATTGTGGATTCAGTTTTGAACTTTTATTGAAGGACCTAAATGTAATTATTAGAAATCAAAATCTAAATAGGGGAATCAATAGTGGTAAAATGATTTTTCTTAAAACTGTGACAAATTGCACTTTCATACTTTTAGTTACTGACCATTATTTTGCCCAAACCATACAAATACCTAACATATAGCAAAAGACATAATGCTAATTTCACTATCCCACCAAGGATTATGTATAAACATCAAAACTTTTAGAAAACATATCTTAATCCTAGGAACAAATCAGCAACTATTTAGTATTGTTCCCTGTAGGCTGTTCTATTTACCACTTATGCTGGTTAGAAAATGAACTGCAGGGGCTTCCAAATTGGCGTGGAGACATCTGTATAGAAAATAATCAGGGGATTGACCAATTAATATACAAGGCGTGGGCAACATTGCCACTGTATAATTCTTTGAGGATTGTTGGTATTGCTGGTATTTATGTTATCCTGCAAAAGAGAGACTGGTCTCAATTTAAGGTATCTTTAACAAAATACCCCATACCTTGCACTGTAAATACTTAGACTAAATAAGAACAGAGAAATGTAATGAACAATGTTTATGTATGTACTTTTGTGCCTCTGTAATGTAAAAACGTGTGGAATCCTGTAAAATTTGTCCTAAAATAGACATGTGATTAGTCAAGCTATGACTATGGCGCTATGACTTGGGGGGCTTCTGTTTTGCCCTCCTGCCTGCCCATATACTGTGTGAATATCTGTGTGTAACTGTCAGCACTAAACACCCTGCGATCTTGCACCAGAAACAAAGATTTGATATAAAAGTTGGATAAAAGCTTATAACTAGTAGCAGCATCTTACTTTCAATATTTGTATTCATATTGTTGGGAAAATTGTTATTTAAATGATTAATAAAATATCTAGTAAACCACCATAATTATTAATAATATAATATAAATAAACATAATAATATAATAAAAGCCACAGATCTTAAAAAGTCATGCTGGCCCATTGGCATTAATGAACCATGGGTTGTGTATTAAGTTGCGGCATTCTTGACTAGTGAAATATTCAAGTTTTTTGGGCATGAAGATTGCAATAGTATTTCATTTTTTATTTACAGTATCATAAACTTTTGAACAACTGTTCAGTTGAAGTTCTAAAACCATACAAATGAAAAGATGGAATTAAAGCAATAAGAGGAGCTATGAATACTGAATCACAGATTAAGGAAAGTATGTAGCATTACTGGCTTATTTTAGTATGCTTTAAAAGATCTGTCAATTGCAGTTTTCCATCTAGTCAGGGAGTACTTGCCAAGAACTACAGTGACTGTACATTGATAGCACTTACTATAAAATTAAGTACCGTGTGTATGAATAGCAATGTTTCACAATGTAAGTGTTTCAATACCTTTCATAAAACTGTTCAATCAATTACTTTAATGTTAATAACAAGAAATCAGTGTAGAACATCTTTTAAAGTGATTAAAAGCATTACCTGTCATGAACAGATGTTCAATATCTGTAATAAACTGTTGTTCATTGCATGCCAGCTATATGTATTATGTCAAGCTTACAATGATTGGTAATGAGTGTGATTTTATTGTTATTCTTTTATAATTAGCTATAACGTATTTAGCTATACCTTATCATTAAGTGCTTTCACAATTAATAGTGATTTCTCAAGCATAGTCAGATTTTGAGGTTATAGTTTTCTTGTCCTTTTCTAACTGATCCACCTCTTCTGTTTGTTTTGGAAAGGTACACCACTGGTGTATATTTTGCAGCAATGTTTTATCATCTGATTAGTTAATTCACACAATTTATTTAGCCCTTTATTTAGAACAATATACATTAGTTCTAATTGATACAATAATTCAACTGATCCTCATACTACCAAAGGATCCTCTAAGCTTGACCTCATTTCATATTATTAAAGGTGGACTTTTATTTAAAAAGACCATATATATATCTTTAAATTTACTCCAAAATCACGCTTCTAGCTGCAAACAATCCATACTTACGGCATATAGGGGTGGTGTTTCCTAAATACACTGTGAGCTGTGACATCCATGTTTGGACCATATGTGGATGGTTTACACTATGTGCATATTCTCAGTGTCTGCTTTTCTCTCATCCAGCACCCCCCCCATTATCCCCCCCCCACCCTGCTACCTCCCCTCTCCTCTCCATGGTGTTGTTTATCTCTCTATTTTATACCCCTCTCATTCCCATATATCCTGGATTTTTCTTTTTGCCTTTTGGATTTATTATTTTTATCTTGTTATCTAATGTATGAGCTCCTTACTTTCTGTAACCTTTGCTTTAATCATTACTGCTCTGACTTGGAAGAGAGGTTTCCCTCGAAGCTTGTGTACTAAAAATAATTGGTAATCCATAAAAGTATAGGCAGAAAAAAGGACAAGAATGGTTGCAGGTCGGTAAGTAGTTTGATTTTTTATGGAGGGTGGTTTTTTTTTTACACAGCTCAGCATGTGCCTGCCACAGAGATTAAAGGAATAGTTCACTGCAAAAGTAAACGTTTCCTTTAATGTATTGATTGAAGCCCAGAGGTTAGGAGCTTACCCTATTTTCCTTTCTTCAATCAATATCTCTGGAGCCAGGGACAATTACTGTAAGTATATTTACCTTTTGCGTGATCCACTGCTGCAGAATGACTGGTCCCGACCACTTCCTGGTCTAATCCATTATAGCGCGCATGCGCAAAATGTGCGCTATATTGGATTAGAACCAGGGAGCAGCTGGAGATTTTCAGCTCTACAGCGGTGGATCGCATTTAGGTAAATATACTTACCTTACCTGAATATTGATTGAAGACAGAGGTAAAGCTTCTTACCCTCCGCCTTCAATCAATACATTAAGGAATCGTTTACTTTTCGAGTGAACTATTTCTTTAAGGAGACAGGAAAGACAGTGAAACTTTACAAGCCTTCAACTTAATATCCAAAGAAGCTAGATGAATCAACCTAGTGATGTTTAAATAGCATGACCCTTGTATTGAGTGCACTTGTATGGAGACCACCGTTACACTTTAAAAAGATAAGTTTGCTACTATATATATATATATATATATATATATATATATATTATATTCGTAAAAAGTTTTCTGTACCATAGATAATTATCACATATACCTTGTTTTCTCTATTTCCTGCATATCTATGTGGGCTTAAAGTTCTAAGTGGAGTACCTAAGAGTTCTTACTGGGGCCACATCCTTTTAGTCTGTTTATACAGTAAATGACTTGGAAGTGGGTATCCGTAGAAATGTCTCTCTGTTTACTTAAGTGATGTGTAAATGCTGCAAGCAGACCTAGATTAATGGGCAAGCTGAGTGGCAAATGAGATTCAGTGTTGATAAATTTAGATGATGTTTTTGGGTATTAACATCCTCGTGCCACCTACATCTAAATAGCTCTGTGCTTGGTGAATCTTTGTTGGAAAAGTATTTTCGGGTTTGTAGCAAGCAGTGCCAGGTAGGACTAAGCTAGCAGATAATTTCTTGTATAAAGAGGGGAATAGATTCAAGGGAAAAAAAAAAAACATTTTTTCCTGGTATATATAAAAGGGACTTCTTGAAATGGAAGGTGTTTCAGAAAGGGCAACTAAAATAATAAGGAAATGGAGGCTTGACTGTGCAGACAAATTAGAGAGGTTAGGGTTAGACAAGTTTACACTGGAGAAGCGTCGATTGTGCGGGGATATGATTAATTTCTATAAATAAATTAATGGGCCATAAAATAAACTCGATGTGCATTGTTTATTTTATCATAGGTCATATCAGAGGACTTGTGAACATCCTTAAGATTAAAAGAAAAGATGTCTCATGTTTAGGTTAGGAAAGGTTTCTTTACAGTAAGACAGTGAACTGTGGAACTGTCTTCCAGCGATGTTGTAATGGCAAGTTCATTAAAAGCCATTCAGTGGGCTGGATAAGTTTCTTACAACAAAAAAATACCCTGGATTACTGGTATTAATACAAATACTGTTGTTTTGATTGATCTGGGAACCTTTCCATTTGTCATTTGGAGTCAGGAAGGAATTTTTTCCCTTTTTACTTTTTTTTTTTCACTTTCCTCTGGATCAATTACTAGAGGCATTTAAAAGAGCGAAAAAGTCGATTTCGCTTACCGCATGTTTTTCGCTAAAAACACCAGTTAACGTGATTTAAAAAGGTGACGTTAACGAGTGGCGAGAACTTTTCCGTGACCTATCGCTAAAACCCTTTCGCCATACTTCTCCATAACTCGCAAAGGTAATTTGAGCGAAAAGGACGAAAAGGCATAAAGCGATTTATAAAGTGAAAAGTGTGCGGAAGTGGAATATTATCGCCAACTTGAAAGGTGGCGAAATGGCATCTTTTTACCATGTCTGTTTGGGATTTTGGATTTTTTTCATGATTTTTAAAACACATTCATATAAATGATCTTACTACTATTTTAAAATTTTTTGACACATCTATGAGGTATAGATTTTAAATTTTTGCTAAATTTTATTTTACTTTCCACAATGACTTTATTCGACTTAAATTTATTTGCCTTTTTCTTAACATTTTAGCTTGGACTTTAAATGAGTTCTGCTATTTTGTCTTTCCCGTGAAAGCACCCGCACCCCATTTTTTCTTGGAGCTTTTTAGCGGTCTCATTTGCGTTTAGTGCTTTACTTTCGCATGCAACACATGCTCATGCATTTGTATTTGTGGCTTAGGAAGGTGGACTAGTGGTCCGGGGTTTTTTCTTGATCCATGAAAATGTAATATTTTTTTCTGTAACATAGTAACATAGTAATTAAGGTTGAATAAAGACATACTTCCATCAAGTCCAACCTATTCACCCTTTTTGTTTTTTAACCCTACCTAACAGTTGATCCAGGGAAGGCAAAAAAAAAAAAAGCTAAAAAGGGGGGGGGGGGGGGAAATCCTTCTGACTCCAAACGGCAATCGGAAAGTATCCCTGGATCAACCAGATCTATATGTATTAATACCAGTAATTCTCAATATTTTTTAGTTTTTAAAACTTATCCAGGCCTTTTTTTAAAGCATTAATGACTTGCCGTTACTAACTTCTGCGGGAAGACGGTTCCACAGTTTCACATCAACGTTCTCACTGTAAAGAAACCTTTCCTAACCTGAATGTAACTTCTTTTTCTTCCAACCTTAAAGGATGTCCACGTCCTCTGATATGACCTATTAGTAAACATGCACCAGAAGCTCATTGTATGGCCCATTAATATTTGTTTAAGTAATCATGTCCCCACGCAAGCATCGCTTTTGCAATGTAAACAACCCTAACTTGTCAATCTGCCTGCTATTCAAGCCCCTCTCTAAAGGAACAGATTTAGAAAATTTAATAGTTTATATCCCTTTAAAGTGATCCACATCTGCTCTGTATCTTTTACCTAGAAACAATTCAACCCAGTCTATGAGAAGGAGTGATTCCTTTAACAACATAAAATTAGCTTTCCTAAAGTTAAAAGTTGTTTTTAACTGGGTTGCACTTTAGTTTTTTGCAACCTATATTAAATGACACTATGTCATGGTCACTATTCCCTAAACTTCCCATTACTTCATCTCCAAAATGAGCTCAGGGTTATTATATAGATATTAACATTAGGATTATGACATTTGTATAAAACATTTTCACTAACGATTTTTTTGTGAAAAATCTTTCAATATTTACATTAACTATAAAAACAGAAAACAAAAAACAAGGCCACTACTTAGGCACACACTGAAAAGCCTATCTCCTCTCAGTCTCTTCAGCCTTTTTAATGTGGCCCATGTCCACCATAATAACTTCAAAATACTCTGCCATATTTTTGAGTATTCAGAGTTCGTGCAGCATTGGGGACTGCTGCTGTGCCTCCTCCTGCTGCGGCACCTGCTGGGCGGCACCTGCTCCTTCCTCCTGCTGCTGTTGCTCACCCTACCTCATTGTGGTCCATCTCCTCCTCCTCTGGAGCAGTTGGTCCAACATCATCTGTAATTTTGCAAAATTTAAACCTTTTTTTTAAAGTCTAATCTAATGTTAGGTGACATTAGGAACATTAAAATCTTTGTTCTATGGCCTTTTTGTTAAGGCCAAGTTCCATTAGAGAAATCGCATTGCGTAATCACGTGCACACACGCTGCGCAAATGTGCTAATCAGACACGAAATACAAGCATGAGCACATTGTCCAAACGCATTCACAAATGCACAAATGTAAATGTAAATTTGAGGTGGACATTTTTTGGGTTAGATTGTGTTATAACTGCGCTACTTTCCGCTCTTTATCGCCCTGTTCACGATTTTGAGATCAAGTCTTTTCCCCCCGCTTTTTTTATAAATACGATAAGCGAAAATAGTCCCAAAAAGCGTAGTTTTCGCTGCGATGTTCGCCCGTATTAACTAGGTGAAAAATTTCGACTTTTATAAATATGTCCCTAGGTGTACAGTATATACGGTTGGACTAGATGGACATGTGTCTTTATTCAACCTCCATTATTATGTTACCATATATTCACTTCATACTTCTATAGGAATCATTAATCATAAGGAAATAGTTTAGAATATTAAGGGAAACAGGAATAAGGGCATAATTGCAGGTTCATCATACCTTGATTCCTATGATTACACAGAAGCATTTTTGGTGGTTTAGAATAGTAATTCTAAAGCAGAGAGAATGTTTAATTAATGGTGCCTACCTTGTCATTATGGATTATCAGATCAGCACCCACAGTTAATTGAGCAGATTTGTATTATTTACACATAAAAAAATGCACATTTCCTCAGATTCATTTGGTAGTAATATGTTTTAGGGCTTGTAATTTACATCATTCTGCAATGTTTTTAATTTACTTTCCCCTCATTCTATTTGTGTCTAGATGGTCCTTGCATTTCACTTCAGATTCAACATCATGGATTTACGAGTGGAGTCAGACATAATGGGGACATGCATCTGATTAGACACAAACATAAGGAAGGCCTATATATTACATGCGGTAGTGTGGTAAAAATTTTATCCCAGAGAAAAACTTGTGGAAGGTTCTCATTCCATACAGGTCATGGTATATCTGTTGTATTTAGTTAGATCAACTGGATGAACAAGTTTATTTCTTGAAGAACGTTTTGCTAAACATCCGACTGGGCTTTCTCATTTTAGAATGAATTGAGAAAGGTGTCAAAAAAGCATTGTATATGCAGACTGTTTGGTGTCGACCCCCCCACCTCTATTCAGCTTGGGTTTCTTTATTTTCACATAAATGACCTCCTTGATGCCTCTCTTAAACCATCATGTTCCTTTGCCATATGTTAACTTACAATCTTTAAAGGTACCTATGTCCTTTTTAATTAATGAAGGTACACTTCTGTGCTGGGCCATACATTATTTGGCAGTTGCTTTTGGTCTCCCCTACATACAATCAGAGCACTTTTCACAGCACTGTACTGCGTATATATGTCACTTTTTTGTGTTTCGGTATTGGGTCTTTCGGATGTACCAATTGCTGCCTCAAGTGTGTTGTTTTGGTTTAAGTAAACAGGGATACGGTGTTTTTTTGAAATTCTTCTTAATTTCTCAGAGACCCCTGCTACATATGGTGTGACCATGTTGTTTCTCCTGTCCTGCTTTCCCCCTTCACTGTTGGTATACGTGTTTCTTTTCTTCTACTATCTTTTGACAAGGCCCCCATAGGATATCCACAGTTTAAGGGCTCCTCTGAGATGTTTTATTTCTTTAGCTTCACCTCGTTGCTGTGGGGATGTTCTATGCTCTGTGTTGCAGGGTTCTTGTTGACACCCACTTGTGATCGAAACGGTGGTGGGAGTCAAACAATTAAATACTGATCTGTGTGTGTTGGTTTTCTGTAAACTTCTACTTCCAGTTCCTAAACAGCTCTTAGCCACAATGCAATCACACCTTGCATTCAAAAGGCCCTTACACACTGGCTGTGATATGCTAATTGGGACTTTCCAGGATACATAATTGCCAAACAGATCTCTTGTATAAGTCATTCTGAATTGGAAAGCCAGTTGCTCTAACGAATACAACAGATATTTAGGAAAAAACACAAATCAAATCAGTTCCATCGCACTGTTTTCTAATTGTAGTTGTCCACCATAAGGCGATTTTCATGGTTTACACTTTGATCTACACATTCACCTGTTTTTTCTCAATTATATTTCATCTAAAATCATGGATGTTCACAAGTGGGCCAGTATTCCATCCTGAATATTTCACACCCACAATGGAACACTGCAACCATATATAGCTTGATAAAAATGAATTCTAATTCTACATTTAATAATAAATTACGGAACATATACTAATTTGAACTGTAATTGGTAAGTACAATAGAACACTCAGCTAGCATCATATACATATACACATATTATTATATTATGTTATACCTGTGTATTATTATATTGACTTAATAATATAATAATTGTATAATATGTATTACCCCTGTATACCCTGTATACATGTAATGTATGGACTATGTAACTGTAAAGTTCTACGGAAGATGTTGGTGCATATAAATTAAATAATAAAAAACATATACTTACTTTGTCATGGTACATTTTCAAACTGTAAAATTTAAGTGTGAACAAAAGTAGTTATTCATACTGATTATTTTTATGCTGCTTGTAATTTATATTCACAAGCTAGACATACAGCTGGCAGCCCCCCATATAGTGTATGTCAGTGATGGTAATATAGTTTGGATTGTGACTTTTAAATGGACCTTTAAATGAATTTACCCTACACTGATTTTTATAGTGATTATATAACTCTGGCCTTTGGCATAGCGATATATTTCTTATCTGATTTGATATTCTTCTGCTTTAAATCTGTAGGTGTTTGTAACTTACACTCTCAAATTTAATGATTACAATTTGAAGTATGGGAATATTCTAGCAATACTGGAAAGCAAATCTAATAATACACAAATTTGTAATGTAATGACACATCAAACTATCATCCAAGCCATAGATTGGGAATTTAGATAGATAGGTGGGAATTTCAGTCATTGGTTCTATGAAGTAAACATTACATGGTCTGGACAGACTAGAAGATGGCAACTTTTTTCCAAAAGTAAGTCTTAGCTGTGTATACACAGGAAGATGTTTGAGCCCGCTGATTGGTTAGCCAGCTAAATCATAATTGGTCCATGGAAGACTGTTCGTGACCGATAGTGATTTTCCACAATTCTGATCTTTTGTCCAGAAAGCCACCCTGACATCAGATGATCGCAAGCAAATAGTACCGCAGATATTTCGGGCCAACTAACACTCTGAAATATCTTCAGTCTGCTCGAAATATCTTTCTGTGTTTACACAGCTTTAAACCCCACTAATGTGTTGATATCACTTTTTCTGAACTGCTCTCCTTTTAAAGGGTTGCATGGACACCAACAGTAACAGACCACCACACAGCACCCATAAACCACCATGTCATTGCTGTTGGTCCTTTTTTCCCATTGCATGTGATTACCATCTATTTTGCAATTCCAATGTATTTGCATGAAAGTAAATGCTTCAAATGTAAAACAAAACACAATTGAACTGTATGTGACTGCATTGTACTGCTCCAAAAACATTATTTCAAATCTACAAGCTGATTTTTACCTCAAGTATGTAAACAAACAGCTCCAATGCTGTTGGCTTGTTGAATAGGCATTTTAGAGTCAGTGAAGTCAGGACTTCGATAATAGGACTTTGACCTATGTGCCTGGGTGGAATTTCAATTCATTAGGTTTTTAGGGTTTGTCTCTTTGCCATTAAAAAAAATTGAAATGTTACCCTCTCACAGAACAACGGGCAATAGCTCACCACTCCAACTAGACACATGTTAACTCTTACATAAGAAACAATGAATACATTGGTGCAAATATTAAGCCTATCTACATAATGGTGCTTGCAGGGCACCATTCTTATTGTTAAAATTGTGTCCATTTTTGCCCCAACCAATCAGGTATTATTTAACATTTGAAAGCTAACATTTGATTGGTTGAGACAAAATAAGAACCATTTTTAAACGCTAAGAACTTTTATTGCATACCCCTGTTATGTTTCGGAGATGGTTTAATTTGTAATATGCACATTGTGTAACTATATTGAATCAAGCCACATTTTAAATGCATGCTACAGAGAGCATTGGTTTTTAGTTCTGCACAGCTTGAGTTTTATTGAATATGTATAATATATATTATATATATATATATATATATTATATCTATATATATATATATAATTTTATCAAATGCCTAGTGTTGAGTCACTTAAAAAAAAACGATATGCAGAGTAGCGGGGGAATAATAAGCAAAGCCAATCTCAGCACACTCTTTGCAATGCATTTTCATTATTTACCTAGTTAAAGGTTGGAGGTTTGTATATGTTTAAAACACGCAAATACATTATTATGTATTAAACATGGTAGGGATATGGGACCCTGTAGTTTATAACCATTGCAGTATTGATCTGAAATTGACAGTTTTTATACCTCTAAAGTTACTTTTTCTCAACGGATTATTTTGGATACGAAGTTCGTATCAACTCAGATTTTTAATCATGAATTGTTGTGACACAATCATTGCAGTTCAAAAGGTGCAATTTTTATATCACTTAATACCTTTTAAAAAAAATTATCCTGTTTGGTTTGTCATGCACTACAAGACAAATCACTTTAAATGCTAAAAAAAAAAACTGCATCATTTAGGGCAGCAAGGAATATGTCACATCAACTCATGGTACATTATCTTAGATGTTAGAATACACTTTCTAGCATTTCTTACCGCACAAAGAGTCTTTGCAACAAATTTTTGGTGCCCTAAGGTGCCTACCTCCAACACTACCCCTTTAATTTTCTAAAATCTGGAGACCAATCATGCATATTTCAGTATATTATTATTATTATTATTATTATTATTGTGGATTTATATAGCGCCATCATCTTCCATGGCACTTTATTAAAGGAACTGTAAACTTAAAAATCAAGTGTTTGCCAAGTCGTTTCTATTCACAGGAGGTGAGAACGCTATTCTCACCTTCCTGTGAATAATGTTTGCTCCGGGGACCCAGCGAACTTACCTTAACTGGCGCTCCACTCGCAGGTCCTTCTGATCTGACAGCCGCGCTGTCCTGCTCTCCATCGTGCACCTATTCTTTTGTATTGGTGCGTATGCGCCCAAAGATAGGCGCGTGGTCGGGAGACGGGCAACGCGGCTGTCAGATCAGAAGGAGGCGAGTGAGGCGCCAGTTAAGGTAAGTTCGCCTGTGTCCCCTGAAGCAAACTATTATTCACAGGGAGGTGAGAATAAGCGTTCTCATCTCCCTGTGAATAATACAACGATTGGCACACCTGTTTTTTTTGGTTTACAGTTTCCTTTAACACACTATAGATTTTTTAGATGGTATTGGGTGTTCTGTGGCTTCTTAATTGCTTTCATTTTGAAGAAGAATGTGAAAGTATCCATATTTTCCTTTTCCTGTGTAAGTATAAACTATAATTTACCATTGAAACATCATTAGTTTATAATCCAGTTGTTTAAAATTGCATGCTTTATCTAATAAATTTCATCTGAATGATTTATGACTATCTCTTTCTTTTTAAGCTCTTTTCCAGATATCCTTCTGAAAACCTTCACAATCACAAGCAGCACACTAGGACTATCAGTTATGAGTTACTCAATTTTATTTCTGTGCCTCTGTCTGTCTGTCTTATTGTCTTTACGTGTGTGTTTTGTGTGTATGTATACACACTCTATCAGGGAGATTTTTGTAGAGCCACAACACTTGATTAAATTCCTTTTAAAAAATTTATCTATTTACTTTGCACGTTGTGGGTAAATGCCTCTATTCTAAAAGCCCACACTGTTATATGCGCAACCACACACATTGAATTAGTGGCGCTGGCTTGTGCTTGTTACTTTTAAGAAACTTGCGAAACGTGAAGAGGTTAAAGTTCCACTAAACGATAATGAATCGGGACTTTTAAACACCGCACCTCTGCTGAATTTCCTCTGGCAGTGTCTGTCTATATAATCTGTCTGTCTATCTATCTATCTCTCTATCCCTCTATCCCTCTATCCTCTACTGAATAAAGTTTCCAGCGCCTCTCAGGTCTTGTGCAAAAATTAATTTTATCAATTGGCAAATCACACAAATAGCAACGTTTGGTCCCCTTCTTGGACCTTTATCAGCCATAAATGAGTGAAAGCACATAACACACTAACCCCCAACCTCCCACCCATATCAATGACATCACTAATTAATCAATCAGTTACTCCAATCAAAGTGCAGAGTGGTATATCTAACTTAATCAACCCGCCCTCAATTAAAGTACATGTCATCCTAAAAGTGTCCAATAATGTCATTCAATAATAACCGTAAAGTGTCATTATAAAGTGCAATACATAAAGTGCAATTTCATAAAGTGCAATTATCCATTATTATGACACAATAAAGTGTCATAAGTGCCTGTAAAAAAATTTAAAAAAGCAAAGACTGCATGTATACATTAACTCTTCCACAGCAATATAGTTTATAAGTACATATCTCGGATAAAAATGATTAAACAATACATATCAAAATCGTGTCTCATAATGTTTAAAATATAAATGATTAACTATACAACCCAAGGTATAAGGCAGTGACCCCTATGGAAATTATCACCTATTATTGAGGAAGCATTTAAATAGGCACTGTTCATTTAAAGCCAAACGGATTGACAGTATTCAGTTTGGCAACCCAAAAAACTTACCTCTAGAAGTTTGACCTATCACCCCCCCTCCCTGTGTGGAACTGGTTCATGATCTATCGCGGTAAATAGTAAATCCGCGATGGTGTGACCTTTTTTCTAAAAAATGTTTAGCTACGGGTTTTATTGACCTTCCGTCCCTATATGCTACAGTACATTAATATCCAGACCTATGTCCATCCATTCTCGTTTTTATATAGATCTGCCTTCCCCACATAGGGGAGTTTACAGGGACATGTTAAAAGTAAATTACAAAAGTTGCAGTACAAGAGATAAAGTGCCGGATTTGAAATACCTTTTTCCCATGGGGATGTGAAATGTAGTAACAAAAACCATGTTTTTACATGTTACAATTTTTACAGTTATAACAACCCACGTTTTTTTAGGCAGCCAAGATACTACTTTTTATAACTTTTTATGGGATCATGTATCACTAGTAAGCCCTTTAAGTTCTTTCCCTTTTAAAACCTATAGTAGGTTTAGATGGTAATATTCATTTCAATTTTGTATCTGCTGTTAAATGTTCCCAATTGTTCTTAAGACTCTGTTGTAGTCCGGACCCATACTGGAAAAGTGTAGTGGAGCAAATTAATTGCTTCTCCATCCTTCAACTAGTATCGTCCCTGTTTGAAGAAAGACTTTCTGTTTTGCTTTTTAAAAGCTTGCATTAACACCTTGCTGGATACCCCTCTGTAAAAAGCGTTTTTTCCATTTCCTTCTCACTTTGTTTCTTCCCTTTTGTCTATTCTGAATGGTTGAATTCTTCTATCTATCTATCTATCTAGCTATCTCTATCTATCTATCTATCACTACACCTATCTATCACCTATCTATCACCTATCTATTATCTTCTATCTGAAATCTAATCTATCTTCTTTCTCTCTCTTTTATCACTATCCTCTTATCTAATCTATGTATTTATCTATCAATTCACATATGTTTTATCATTATTATTTTTTGCATTTAGCAAATGTCTTTTTCCTTTCAAGAATTCATCATAGTGTCAATTGTCTATAAAAATGAGTAAATGATTTGCTATTATCATTTACTGGCACCATGACCCACGTTCAAATGTACTGACCTGAATCTCACATTTTTTGGAGCAAATGTTTTGAGATGTAATGTTCAATATAGTCATTTTCAGTTGTGCTCATGAGACAGATGAGCTAAAAATGACTTAGTCATAAATGTCTTTGACCAGAACCTTTAAAACGCATCTCATAACCATGAAAATTGTAATGGAATAAGAAAATCATTTCAATATCCGAATAACCAGATTGATGCAGCTTCTGAGAAATATGTTTATGCTAACATCTATGACATGAATTGCCTAAAGAATTCTTGTTAATGGTATGACACCTCCTGTAAACACACATTTACCAGCTGCCATATATTTCATCTAGTTCCTATTCTTTATTCACGCAGTAGTTCTGATAGTTAGAAGTAAATATCTTCTAATCTTTATCGATCCTTTTTATCATTTTAAACTATTTTTCTCTTCCCAGAGATTGTGTTTATATGAATTGCCATTACTTTACATTGCAGGAAAATGCTAATAAATAAAACAGAGCAGAAGTTCTCATGATATTCCATCAAAATATATTTGCATAAAGTAATATCAGATTCGACTCAGGGAATCTGTTCTACCCATTTTTCTTTAGTGAGAATCTTGCTACATTCCATTTTATACTCCTTCTAAAATATTGTTTGTATTGGAATCCTACTTTGAGCTGTCATATACGGCGGGTGACAGAAAAGAATGAAGAATGACATGTTTGTAGATACAGTTGCCGTTACCATAAGGATTTATCCATGGCACAAACAGGGCAAATCCTTCAGAATGACTTCATTTATTTTAAGAAGTTGACAACTTTTTGATTTGAAGCTGCAAAGGTACATTTACCTTTCAACAGTTTCATATTTTCCTTTTTACTTTTTTGCTTTTTCCTAATTTAAAAGGAACATTTATTTGTAAGTAAACTTCCACTTTTTATTCTTGATGGATATTGAAGTGTGAACTGTGCTTTGTTAAAAAAACAACATGGAATAAATGTATGCTAATAGTTTACTAAATCCGCCACATAGAGCTTAGAAGGGTTTAGGACATTTGCAGACTTTGCTCCACCCCCAATAAGTTTCAATCTAATTATTAATAATTCTTTATTTAAAGGACTCGTAAACCACCCCCCTAAAATGCCAACATATCTGACTAGCCACACTCACCCACCTGAAACTTGCTACTCCCCTGTCACAAACAGAAAATAAAGACTCTGTAACATTTTGGCATAACATTTGACAGCAAGAATCCTTTGCCCCAATGTCTGATATCAGCTGCCAGGGCAATATGACTGTTATCAGACGGAGGATTCAGGATGGAGGGTTGGCATCAAATAGAAGATGTTAAATGTTACAGTGAGACAGGTTTTAAGTAAAGCTTGGTTTCAAACTGATCATATTGTTCCTTGCTTCATAGTTATCTTTATGGCAAATAGTTCTTCATGAAAATAGTTACCTAGCATTTGCTTTTGCTCATTTATGTACAATCTAAATCGATCTTAGATTAGAGACTCATTGTCACTACCGACTTTGGCATCTTCCATTTAGGTATACTATCAGGAAAGAACACCCTTTCTTTCTTCCAAAGGGAATTATCCCCTTGTTATAAAACACAGGGTGACAATTAAATAGCTAGCAATACTTACTATACTATACAGCCCAAACTTGCCCCCTCAGTAGGAGGAGAAACTTTCCAATAAACATATGAACAAAAACCAGATATGACAATTTAGAATTATTAAATTACTTATTATTGAGCAGACAGCATTTTCAGAATTCTACAACAGCAGTGTAGAATGATGGCACACACTTTGGCTCAGCAACTTGCCTGGGTGCTACCTCCAGAGATTTTAAACATAAGAAATATGGTAGGTGCACTCAAGGTCCTATTTCAGTGATTGTTATTCAAGTGAGTAGCAACATTTAGGCCCTGGTTTCTTTTGCCTTTATCAAGATATTTGGCTTGAGAAAGGCCCTAGAAACAGGGCCAAAACATTGCTACTCTTTGAAAAGAATAATTGAAATAAGACCTTGGATGTGCACCTACGTATTTTCTTATGTTTAAATATCTCCTTGGAGTTAGCACCCTGGCAGTTGCTGAGCTTAAAGTTGGTGCCATCATTCTACACTCTGTATATATGTATTTTCTTGTTTTTTTATAATTTGTTTATGATTGGAACCAAACAAGCTGGATTCCTACTACAAGTGCCCCAGGTAATATACAAAGTTATGTTAGTATATCTGTAAGGGCACTGGTCACATTCTGCGGCCTTTTTCCAAGTGCAGCATTTTTAGGCTAACACCCAGAATTCACTAGGGCAACCATTAGGATCACTCTACAATTCTTTCTGACACCATCTTATTGTCATTACAGGTATGATCTGCTGTACTACCCTATTAATTACTCTCCACTGTGCATCCCTTCCTGTGCTTCATTTTTTTTTGCCTGGTATGATCTGCTATCTTATCTCAGTCTTGTCTGGTTGTTTATTGGGAATTTCACCATTTGTTTGATCCTCACTCTGTTTTCATTTAATGTGTCTGTTCTCCCATTAGCCCATCCCCACCACCCCCAGCTGAAATATATACTAATTTTAGGTGTTTCAGAGGCCATTATAAACTGTAAGGGCCCTATCACATTCTGACGTTGGTCCACTTCTGCAGCCTTTTCCAAGTGCAGCATTTTTTCAAGTGTAGGGGCTGAATTAACACCATAAATAAACCAGAAGTAACCTGAAGTTGCTTTGACACTGACTCTGCTCATTTGGGTTGACCACTGAACCCTTCCCATTGTTATTACCTACCCCATTACATGTTCCATATAACCTTGCTCTTCATCTGCCTGGTTACTACATACTAAGCTGCCACCCCTCACTGCAACACCAACATGTTGGTAATCTATTTACTTGCACCCTCCTTGTAATCCTCTCCCCTCCTTACTCACCATGAACTCCTTTCCTTGTCAAACACTCCCGCTTCCTCACTAATAGACAAGCACATGGTTTGTCCCCTTTCTATCCACTGAAATCCCTCAATTATCTTAGGGGATGTCAATATCCCCATTGATTCCCAACATCTCTGCTGCCACTAACTTCTCTCTTACCTCCTGCCTTGGCCTACTCAATGGCCTCTGCCCAGACCCATTGTAATGGGCACACACTGATCTGGTCTTCACCCGCCTCTGCTCCATATCTATTTCTCCAACTCCTCCCTTTCCTCTATCCGATCATCATCTTCTCAAATTTAATCTTGTGTCCCGGCTGGTAACCCCTATCAAACAAGTCGTACAGATGCAGGGACTTACGTAATCTCGACATTCACTCTCCTCTCTCCCCTCCAACACTTATCTCCATGCCCTCCTTCTTTGACTCTGATCTGGCACGGTCTACTACCATACCAACGGTTTCCAATGCCCTTACTCTGTTGCTCCCTTATCCACCCGTTGCCCCTAGTCCAAGAACCCACAACCATGGCTTTACAGATCAGATTAAAAGTTGAAAAGGCAATCCTATATAGCTGAACGACGCTGGCGCAAGAGTAGCGTCGTTCGGCTATATAGTGCCCTTTATCGGATCATAGGTGCTTTATTCTTAGCTAAACAAAACTATTTCCTTCACTCATATCCACACAATCCCTAACCCCAAACAGCCTTTAAAGTATTCAATCCCTGCTCTGTTGACATCCTAGGTTCCCCGACTGCCTTAATGCCATCTCTGCCTATGTCCTCTCGCTTCCTCCAACTCAACATGACAGACTGAATTTGTCCTTTTCCCACCCTCACGATCTGTTCCCTCCCTAGTCTTACTATTTATATTAACAATACACCCCTATTCACCCATCTGCCTCATGTCCGCTCGCTGCCGGAATAATGCTGATCCGATCTTTTCCTTCAAACAAATGTCCATTCACTGCCAATTCCTGTCGGCCTCCAACTCAAAAACATCCTCCCGCAATTTGAGACCCTTCCTCTTGAATGCAAGCTTACAACAAAATCCTAGTCCATGCCCAGCTAGACACTGTTCCTACCGTCTTTCAAGCAAGCATATAAACCTTGCCACATAAAACCTACCCTCTCTCTACCCAATATGATCCAAACCCCGCCTTTCACACTCCACTGTCATCTATTTTACAGCCTTAAACCGATTCCCGCAACCTTTTGTCTCACCCCCCATTTCCTCTAGACTGTAAGCTTTTTTAGGCAGGGCCTCTCTCCTATTGTAATTGACGGTATTGCGTAGAAAGTCATCACCTGTTTACTTAATTATGTATTACCTGTGTATGTATATTTAGTACGACCTTGTATAAACATGTATTATCCTGTATGTAATGTATGACTATAAATGTTGTAAAGCGCCACGGAGATGTTGCACTATATAAATTCATAATATAATAATAATAATATAATAATAATAATAAAAATAATATAATATAATAATAATAATAATAATAATATAATAAATAATAATAAGTAATAATAATGACATATCCCATGTCACTTTGGGGGATTTCTCTGCTTCAGCTATTTAAAGTTATTATATTTTACTACATGTATCTCCAACTTAACTACATGTTTTCCTATTCTATATTTATTGATACTACTCCTTATATCTAGATTATACCAATTATACACAAGTTATCCCCAATTTCTGCATTAGTATATTCCAGCTCAATAAACTTACAATATTTTTTATAACACAAAGAGTATTGTGTAGCATTGCCCAGCTTCCTAAAGTGATGCTCTAACAATTAAACTTTTATTTTGTTTGTTTTGTTTTACATTTGTGTAAACTAGATACCTGGGATTTCTGTTTTGGTGTATATTCAAATTCTCCTAGAGGCATCATATAATTCCCTCTCTGATAACACTCCTGACACTCTGGAGACAGCTCAAGGAAACTATATTAGAGGTACTCTGCATGCAATCCATAACAAATGGTGAAAGCATATAAAGTAGGAAACTACCAGCTGAACTTTGCAAGTGATTATAAGGATTTACTGCAGTCTATACAAGGTTGTGTTTATCTATTTTATAGCTATATAAGTTTTCTACAGTAGAAAGTAGACCGGAAAATAACCTGTATAACTCTTTTGTCAAATTATTTTAGTATAATTGTCTAAAGTGCCAGCCACTGTAGCAAAGAAAGATAAGTGCACCTTAGATACTAACCTAGGTTTTAAAATATGCATGGATGCCTGACGCATTTGCTTGAGCGCCACATCACATGTGGGAGGGATGGAACAGGTGTGGGCAGGGGGATGTGTGCGTGCAGAGTTTTTAATAATATTTGTATAATGAACAAATTTACTTGGTTTGGCAAGTGTCTACCTTGTGAAGTCTTTTTTGAGGAAATCAAAAAAAGGAGAAAAACGTATATATGAATAAAGCTAAAACTGAAGTTGCTATTACTGTCAATATTAAACCATGTTAAAAATATTGCCTGTAAGTTAGAACCTAAAGGACCCCAAATATCTTATTAGTAGTGTGTTCCTTTTTTGGTAATGCCATTGATTTAGTATCCTTTTATTCTCCTTCCATTTTACCATTTTGAATTTAAGTTTTTCAATCCTAATTTAGTAATTTAAGCACTCTTAAACTAGAAATTGCTAAAATCTAGTGAAGAAAGACTGGCTGTAAGTTTGAAATTCTCATTCATCCAGGTCATGGTATATCTGTTGTATTCCGTTAGATCAACTGGACTTAAAGTTTAGTTCTAGATGTGTTCGCTAGTCATCCGACTGGCTTTCTCAATTCAAATGACTGTTCTCGAATCTGTTGGCAATTATGTACCAGTCGAATGACTTGCAAAACGTCTTCATGAATTGCTAATTGGAACTTCCAGGGTACAGACTTTCCAGGTCACAAGATTCTTCTACAAGTCATTCTGTATTGAGAAAGCCAATTGGATAACTAGCGAAATGTCTTCAGAACTAAACTTAAGTCCAGTTGATCTAACTGAATACAAACAGATATAAGCTGTAAGTTTGTTGTGAGGTTAGAAAAAGAAACAAATTGGCCAATGTCTATTGTACTGCATCATCAGTATGGAAACTATCAGCCTATGTAATAAAGGTTCTTATCGTAAATGATAATTTTGCCCCAACCAATCAGATGTTAGCTTTCAATGGTAAATAAATTGAGCTAAACAGGACACAAGGGATCTGTTAAAAGGGAGCAGTGTGAAAGCAGAAAGGATTGACGAGCTCTAAATATAGAAAAGGATATAGGCAAGCCATTTTATTAAACTTTAGTGTCCCCTTAGAAGGGGGGGGTCGGTGCGGAGTGTGTATCATAACATCTTTTGTCAGCTAAATGACTAACTCCTTAAGCTGCACCAAAAAAAGGGCAAATCCCTTTGTTTCCAACAGGATCAGTCCTTTATCTGCAATGTGCATATCCGAGGCTTTCAAATGCATCACGAACAGTCATTACGGTCCTTTTACTCCCTTTAGTTAGTAGCTGTTTTCTGCTGGCCTCCCAATTTATCTAAAGCTGTCTTTCTGTCTCAGTGGGCTACATCCTCTTCAGAAAGTAATGCCCAATAACTACAGAAATAGATAATTTATCTATTCATATATTTAAAAATAATAGAACTGTGCATAGAACATGGTACAGTATACACACACACAGGAAGATGTAAACCTCCCCACTCCTTCCAGGTTCCTGCAATGCGTAATCATTACCCGTGAGGTAATGATGGAGGAGGGTAAGGGCAAATTGAAAAGGCATTATTTTTGAGATACTATTAGCAGAAAAAAACCTTTTGCTTTTTTCATTTGTTTGCCTGTACCGTTATACAAACAGCGCAGGGCCCATTAAGTATGAGTTAAACTCGCACTAAAGCGATATTTTTAACGATTCAATTGGGTTCGCAATCAGATTTTGGATTTTCAGAATTAAACAAGTCCTCACAGATTTTGTTCATCTCTGATAATGATATATTTTCCCCTATAATAATAAGTGCAGCAACAGGCCACCCTCCCCCACAATAGAGAATCCGGCCCCTTATGTAGAGTAGCACAATAGCTAAAGCTGGTTGATCAATTAAGAGATGTTCTGGTTTTTCGTGACATATTCAAAACAGGTTTGCACGGATTAAGAGTTTGGAGTTGCGCCATGGTCCCAAAACAGCGGTTGAATTCAGCTTCTGGTAAATCTACCCCATTGAATTTTCCCAGATGTATAGCTAACCTGTTCTAAATCTGATTCATTTTAATTGTGTGTGCTGTTTTCTTTTTTTTTAGTTTTTTTAGTCATAATAACAGGCAGAATTGTCCAGAATAAATATCAATTGACAGCTTGCAATACATTTACAGTGTTTGCTTTTGTATAATTTAGTTTAGGATAAAATATATATCACACATTTATTTATTCTGTAGGAGTTTTTTTCTTTTTGGTTTTCATCTTAAGATGTAATGACAGTTTCAGTATACTAGCATTCTATAGATATTATTCTTATAAAAAAAAGATTCACAGCCTTATAATTAGAGATGGCTGAATCAAGGGTTTAGCGAACCGATACATTCAAGGTTAGCGAACGATACTTCGAGGTTAGCGAAAAACGATCCACACATTCGAGGGTTACCGAATCAGCTGATACTTTCGAGGGTTACCGAAATGAACAATACATTCGAGGGTTAGCAACGATCCATCCAGGGCTAGTGAAAACGATCCGTACATTCAGGGTTACCGAAAACGGACAACCTTTTGAGGGTTAGCGATGTCCCTAAATTCAATAATTACAGCCGCAAGTTCGGAAAACAAATAATTCGAACTAGTTTGAATAGTTTGAGTTTTGTCCGACTCAAATTTCGACTCGAACTGGGGTTTGAGTTTGAGTTCTAGTCCATCCCTACTTATAATAAAAATGTAATTCATAGATATGTCCGAACTTCTTCGCAAAATCCGGTCCGCTCCGAGGATCCGCGAAAAAAAAAATCGAAATTCCGCGAGCCGACCCGTAAAAAATGAAAAATATTCTCGAATTATACGTAATTTTCTCTCGTATTTTCAAAAAAAATCGAAATTAACAAGTTTTCGCGTATTTTTTAAAAAATTTTGAAAATACGAGAAATCTCGTAATTTTGAAAATTTTCAAAATCGTATTTTTCGAAAAATACAATAATCCTCGTAATTTCGAAAATTTCCAAAAATAAGTATTTACGAAAATAGAGACATCCTCGTATTTTCGCAAAAAATCTTCGAAAATACGAAAAATTTCGTATTTCAAAATACACGAATACGCTGTTCGGAAGTTCGGAAGGCGGAAATCCGGAAAAATCCGCCGTTCACGAATCGGATGATCCGCGTCGGATCCGGGTTCGGATCCGCGAACCGCCATCCCTAGTAATTCATATGCAATTTCACCACGACAAAACCTAATTTCTCTTGGTTCCTTATTCTTACTGGTTCATCTGAGACTTCCAGTATAACTTGAGATCATGATCCCTTACTGGTTTATCTGATGCTTCCAGGATAACTATCCACAGGCGGAGTGATCGTCCCCTCTGCAGTTGTTGCGAGTTGTTACAACTCATAAAGGAGAGGCGCTACAGTAACCATCTGTCAGCCCAAGGGTTTGAATGTCACATCATGGCCTTGAATGACGTTCCTACCAAAAACATGGGAAAAGTAAGATGTGGTGTGGGAGGTCTGTAAGCAAGGAACATTTAATGACTGGTAAGTAATAACAAAATTAAAGTTGGGGAGGGGGTTTGATTTGGGAAGCTGCACATGATCTAATATTTATTATGAGGCGGAGAACTATACAGGTAATTTCACACATCCCTCCTTTGAAGTTCTCCTGTGAGAAACTAAAATTCTAGGTCTTTACTGCTGTAAGTCCCTTTTTGCAGGCCATGAGAAACAGCCAAATCTGTAGCCCTCCAACTCATACAGTGTTATTCAATAAAAGTTCTTATTGTTTAAAATTGTGCTAATTTGCCCCACCATCAGATGTTTAGCTTTAATTAATTTTAAATAATATCTGATTGGTTGGGGCATATTGGCACCATTTTTAACAATAAGAACTTTTTATTGAATCTCCCTGATAGTGTAGCAGAGTTTGAGCCACAATAGGGTACTGCATCATAAAGGCTGATGTAAGTTCTGGTTGGAGAGTCACAGAAGATAGCAGCTCTGTTTGCCCCATCCAGAGCATACAGTATGTGCTACAAAGATGAGTAAGCATGAGTTCCTGGCTGCAGGCATAATTGCTAGAAGGAGTACTTCCAACAGTTTTTTTGCCTATTATTTGGTCTATTCATGTCCAGGCAGAAATGGAAGAAAGACATTGGGCTTCATTTACTCGGCGCAGCAATCGCTCTGGGTAAATGTTCCACGCAAATTAATATTGCATTAGCGCCTATGAATAAAGAATTTACCTTTACCCACGTAGATTTTTAATGTCACCTATTTGAAACCCCACGCAGACATTCTAACATGAAGTTAAAGTCACGCTAACTGATATTAAATTGGTTAGCGCAACTTTACCCCCTGAAAAGAGCCCAGCGCCTCATCACAATAGGCTTTACTTGCAGACACACATCAGATTTTAAATAATATCTGATTGGTTGGGGCAAAATTAAGCAACCATTTTTTACAATATAGAACTTTTATTGAATCTCATCGTAGGTATTGTCCCCGATTACAGTTTGGTGAATTATATCACCATTTAATTATGATGTTTTTCACACATAGTTTCACACATATAAAAAAGTCTCATTAGTTGATAATCACAGTTGAGATTGTGAAACAGTTTTTAATTGTACCCTAATTAATGGATGCCTGATTTTTTTTCTTTTTGTGATCTATCCTCCAATAGCAGAAGTGACAAAAATAACATAGGGCCTATTTATAAACAGCCGAAATTAGCGCAGAAAATTACCGCCGCACATCGCCGTGGAAAAATACTGCTCACTTTACTACTGCCATATTATAATGGCGATCGGCATTGCGGCGAAATGTTTCATGGCCGCAATGTGCGGTGGTAATTTGAACTATCTTCGTGCGATACTGCAAGGTGTGAAGTGAAATTGCTGAGATTAGCCGCGGCACTTCGTTACGCCGCTTTATAAATAGAAGCGGGTGGTAAGCCATTTAACCTGCTGACTCCTGATATTTAACAATATTTGTAACAATTTTTCCTTTAATTCAACTCAAGCTGCAAGTGCTGCCAAAACCTCTAAAGCTAATTAATTTTTAAATAAAGCAGATGAGATGGGGGTCAAGATTTGATTGGTTGGGGTAAAATTAGCACTATTTTAATATTTAGAACTTTTATTGAATCTCCCTGTTTGTCTCTCTTTAAACGGAATATACACACAGCTCTGCATCATATAGATGTGGAACTGATTTTTTGTGTTTTACTTAATGCACAAGTGTTAAGCGTCTAATCATTGTCACTTAGTCTTGATAGGCAAGAACAATATGTTGAAGAAAATTAACAGAAGACTGATTTCTATATTGTTGGCATTTACTGATGACTGTTTATTATAATTGCTGAGAAATTATTCAGGTGGAATAACATAAAACACCAGATTATCAATCTTTAACCATTGTACCATTAGTTGGGACAAAATTACCTTGGGATCTGCTTGTGTTCTTTAGTTGCTTTTAGTCATGTAAATGGATTAATCTAGAGACCTCCAATCGCAGGACTCCAGATGCTCCAGGACTCCACATTTTCCCACAACCACCCAATAGAATGCAGTGAGGGTAGTTGGGGAAAAAGTCATTCAGAGAAAGTTGTAGTTTTAAACAGTAGAGGCCTGCAGGTTGGAGAATGTATGTATGTATGTAATAGTTTAGATTTATAATGCCACCACTTGGGGACACAGCACTGTACAAGTAATAAATACATGCATCCTATCTTGACCTCTTTTCTTGCTTTTCCTCCTCTAGCTAAATAGGCTGAAGGATGGTTTTGTGAACTGAACTCAGAGAGTGAACTGTTTATAGACAGATTAAGCATTAATTTCCAAAAGTCTTTTTTTCTTCCTCTCAAAATTCTTATCTTGTATGCACCAAACTTACAAAACTGTATATTACGGCTACCAAGAGATTAAAGACATTTAGGAATAGACAACTCTCTACTGCTAACAAAGGATTATAAAAAGGTTTCTGATTCATTATTTGTCACCAATAGCAATTGTAAATGGAAACTTGCAATATTGTCTATTTTTAACTTTTATGTTTCGTAAAACCACAATACTGGCAAAGACAGACCATACATTTAAATATAGTAATTTTCAACAACTTTGTGGATTCCCAAGAGCAAGTTTTTCTCGATTGGATTCTCGAACTTCCTTATTTATCCTGAGTAGTTCATCCTTCTTATGCCCCCTTTCCCAAATCTATTAATTAACTTGGTGCTAGCCTGTTTGAAATTTTCTCTGTGGACATTGTCCTCCTGCTCTTTTGGCTCTTTGGATACCTTTTACAGTACCTGGAGTATGATAACTGTCTGCACAGAGAATATTATTCCTTTCAGCTGGTTTGCTGTATAGATTTGTCTCAGATACTGCATTTTTGTCCACCTGTATGTCTAGGAAGTGGATTGAGTACCTATTGTCCCTATAGGCCCTTAATAATGCTTTTAATATTACATGTTTTCTGTAACATTGGTTTGTACTATAATTTGTTACATTCTCTCAACATTTGATGTGGGACAATTTCAATCATAATGGGACGTGCGGGGAGGCATCCACTTCCCTACTATGCATCTACTTGATTATGATAAAATACCATACAAAGTTAAATTTGACAGACTAGGGTAATAGTAATGTCTATGTATTATTATGTATTATAATTGCTATCTGATACCTTGCCAGAATAGGGAGCTGGTATCTGGAACATGTGACCACCTGTTTATATGAGGGTGTTGGGTGAGGGTTTCTTCAGTATTACGGAACCTGATGAAAGACCTAGATGGTCTGAAACATGTAGTGCTGCATCTCTGAATTCAACACTTTTGAAGTACCTTGTTTGGGTTTCCCATGTGATCTGGAGGATTGGTGTACCCTTCCCACGTGGTTGAGCCCACTGAAGCACTTTAACATTCTGCTGCCTAAGGAACATTCGGTTGCATAGAACTTTTAGAACTATTCTTTTTCATGCACTTTTAAACAAAGTGTGCAGTTTATATATATATCAACATTCCTTTAGCCTTCTATCAAAGGAAATATTTTAAAAGAAGTAAAATTGTTTATAAAGCTAGAAACTTTAAATTCACAAAAATTTAAAAGGAATTAATGCATACAGAACCAGATTTCAAAGCTTTTTATTACATGACCCTTGTCACTTGCTCGATGGGCTGTTCAGAAGCTCTTTAAATTCAAGTAAAGTGTTCTAAAGAACCCTTGATTTTATTATGCATTCTGGTGCACTTTTAAGTATGCAAGAGAGCTGAAGTGGAAATATTATGCAGTTTGCGCCCATCAGGAATAGAACAGAAGGTAAAACCTGGAGTCTTTTAGTGTACATGGTTTTTCATTTTTGAAGTTCAGAAAGCTAGAAAGTTTGAAAAAAATAACTGGATCTTTTACTAAGTGCTGATGCTTTTGGCAAAAATATGAAGCAATTAGAGTACATAGTTAAGCACTGCATATCTCAACATCCTTAGAAAAAGAGTGAATTAATTCTAATATAATGAACACATTTCATTATGTTTATTAATATGTAAATATGTATACACATGGGCAAACCCTTGCCCAGTATTCCTGACTGACCAGTTTTCTGATCATTTTAACTGTCCATGAAAGAATTAAGGGTCATGTGGTGATTTACAGACATATTAAGTCATTATCCAAACAGATAAAACCTTTAACATGTATAATTCCACCACTAGCATACCAAGCTCTAATTTCTATACAGGTACACTGCTCATAGAATATGCTTCATGCCCTTCTTTGCTGCTATTTCAAATTCATAGTCTCTCCTTGAGCAGTTAGCCTTAACTATAAATTATATTATATTATATTTGCAATTCACACAAACAAAATTTTTTGGACTTTATATTTTATCTTAATTTAAAACAAATATTTACTTTACACTGCTACTACAAAAAAATGATTAAAGGTTTGTACACATGCTCAATTTTCAAGCGAGCAATGACCCCCGATGGCCGAGTGCTACATGCGAGGAATGGCTGCTTCGGCTGTGAATAGTCCGTGTGTATGCGTTTGGTTGGGCGTTGTTCGTTGATCCGCCTGGTGGGGGAAAATAACACCCCTTAATAAATATGTCCCTTATAACCTTATGTGTCTTTATTGGTAAATAAAGAAAATCAGAACCTTAAAAAAAAAAAAAAAAAATCTTAAAAAAATGAAAAATAAACCTAAAAAACTAAATCGCACATCGTATTACAGTAAATGCTGGAAAATAGTCTTACACCCCCCTGGGTACTTAGTATTGAGAAACACTTCAAAATGTACTGACAACTTCCATGGACCCATTGGCAGGCGAAATAATTGGCCAATTATGTGTTACCTCGGACATGGCAAATTTGAATAGCTGAATACTTATCACCATTTTAGAAATATGCTCAAGCGGTATTCGCAGCAATGTATAGTGAAAAGCGAAAAGTTATCACTGCCGAAAGTCCAAATTTGGCAAAAAGGCAACATTAAGAAGGCGAAAAGTTTAACAAACCTTTATAAATATGCCCCTTAAAGTCAGGTTGTGTCTAAAAATTACATGTGTGCAAAATAAAAAGTCAAAGGAATAAAGTAATGAGGCTTTAAACCAATGTACCAGTATCATTGGGTTACCCAAAGGTAAAATAGGGCCAAATTAAATAAAAAGTTAATAAAATAAACAAAGCTTAACTTACTTAAATGTAGCAAACAAAGGGTTACGATATAAAAGCTGGCCAACTATTAAGGGCACGTCCCCCTCAACCCTATCCCCTCTTTTCTCATTCCCCCACCTCTCCTCTTCCCTAATCTCTTTCTTTAACTTGTCCCTATCCACTGGTATCTTTCCCTCCTCATTTAAACATGCAGTTGTATCCCCCTATACTTAAAAAACCTCCCTGGACCCATCTGCTCTTTCCGCTACTCTGCCTTTTTCCGTTCTCCCTTTTGCTTCCAAACCACTGGAAAGATGGTCTATGCTGACCTGGTTCTTCACCTGTCTGCTAAATCTCTCTTTCACTACCTCTAGTCAGGCTTCTGTCCTAACTCATTTCTAAATCATTGCTCATTCTTCTTGATCTGTCCTTTGCTTTTGATACTGTTGATCACCCTCTTCTTCTTCAGACCCTGGCCTCCTTAGGTATCCAGGATACTGCAATTTCTTAGCTATCTTCTTATGTCTCTGGTAGGACTTTAATGTTTTTCCACTCTGGAATTAGCTCCTCCCCTTGCCCCCTCCCTGTGGGGGTACTGCAAGGCTAAGTACTTGGCCCTCTTCTTTTTTCCATTTAGACATATGGCCGTGGATAAGTCATTAGTTCATTTGGATTTCAGTATCACCTGTATGCAGAACATAACCAAATTTACATCTCTGCCCAGATCTGCCTACACTGACATCCCAGTCCCCAACTGCCTTAGTGCCACCCCCTCACTCTCTGTTCCCCTCCCAAGTCTCACTATTAATTAACACACACCCCTAAATCCCCATCTCCTCATGGCCATTTCCTAGGAATAACACTTGATTCAGAGCTTTCCTTCAAACCCCATGTTAACACGCTAACTCCCGACGGCTCCAACTCAAAACATCTCCTGCAATCATCCCTTCCTCTCGAAATAAGCTACAAAAATTCTAGGCCATGCCCTAATCATATCCGAGGTAGACTTAACACACTCCTGTGTGGTTTACCAAAAACTGCCTGGCACCACTTCAATCCATCCCAAACTCTGCTGCCCGGCTCATTCATTTCTCACTTCTCTAATGCCTCTCCTCTCTGTCAGTCTGTCCACTGGCTGCCTATCACACAAAAGATCCAGTTCAAGCTGCTAACCCTATCCTATAAAGCACTATCCAACATAACCCCTCCATATATCTCAGAGGTGATACTAGACGCTCTGCAAATGATATCCTCCTCTCATCTATCCTAGTCACCCTTTCCCATGCCCGTATTCATGGCTTTGCTCGTTCTGCCCCTCTGCTTTGAAACTCCCTTCCTCTGTCTGTCCATCATTCACCATCCCTTAATACCTTCACCTACCCTTAAACCACCCACACCCCCCCTCTTCAGGACAGCATATAACCTGGCATAGACATTACCTCTCTCACTGACCCAACCTGATCCTAACCACCATTCAGACACCACTGCGAATTTATTTACAGCCTACCAATTCAGGTCACAAGTATTTCAGGTGCATGACTGTATACCTTGGCTTGTAGGGTCTTTTCTCCCACTGGACCGTCTGCCAGTATAATACAATAAGCAATGAGAAAAGAAGAGGACACTCAGGCAGTTAATCTGCACACGTTCATTGCTGCGACGTTTCAAACATCAGCATGTTCTTTTTCATGCGTTGCTTGAAAAAGAACACACAGATGTTTCAAACATGTCGCAGCAATAAATGTGTGCAATTTAACTGCCTGGGTGTCTTCTTCCTTTCTCATTGCTTACCAATTCAGGCCACCTTATGTTCCCCTCTAGATTGTAAGCTCTTTGGGCAGGGTTCTCTTTGTATTGTATCACGTTATTGCTGTAAGTAACTCATCACTGTGTACTTACATTACTTATTGCCTTTTAATATATATGTACGACTTTTATAATATGTAATACCCTGTATGTAATGTATGACTATGTAATTGTAGAGTGCCACGGAAAATGTTTGCGTTATATTTATCCATAATAACAATAATAAGGAAAATAATGTCCTGACAAAAATTTTATAGAAAAAAGTTTCACTCCAATGTTTGCTGTTTTTGGTTGCCTTTGGGGGACAGCTATCCATTTGTGTGTGTGAATGTAGCAATACCACTCTATAACTCTAGATATATTTAAGATCAAAAGGTCCTGGGCACTCTGTGTTTCATAAACAATTTGTAGGGTGATCAACATTTCGGTGCTTCACAGAGCAATTTCATCAGGATACAACATTGTGCAAAACCTAATAAACCCTATCATCACTCCCACCCATCTGTCCTCAACTCCTTATTCATACTTCATATTTATACTTCATAACCAGCTCATTACAAAACTATACATTCCATTTTCATCTCTATGAAAGTGCAAATGCAATTGTAAAGTGCTAAAATTGTTAAATAAAGTGCTATTAAAAAGTGCTTAGTGTCTCATTACTACTTCCTTATATCTTCCTTATCTTTATATATACAATTATATATTGCATCATAAAGTGCTGTTTATTTATAAAGTGCAACGGTTACTTACAATCTGTGTTAATAATATTTTTATATATATATATATATATATATATATATATATATATATATATATATTATATATATATATACAATACAATACAAGAATTGTGGAAGCACTCCAATTAGGCTAAATTACAACATTGGGAAGCTTAGGGAATAGTGACCATGATATAGTGTCATTTAATATAGGTTGCAGAAAACTAAAGTGCACTGGCTTAACAAAAACTTTTAACTTTAGGAAAGCTAATTTTATGCTTTTAAAGAATCGCTCCTGCTCATAGACTGGGGGAACTGTTTCTAGGTAAAGATACTGAGCAGATGTGGACCACTTTAAAGGGATATTAACTATAACATTTCCAAATCGGTACCTTTAGGAAACAAGTGAAAAAAATTAGGTCCACTCCTGCATGGCTTAATGCTCAGGTAAAAAGGGAAATGGAAAAAAGAAAAGGGCTTTTAAATTTTGAAAGCAGAAGGCACAGAACAGCTTACAGGGACTTCAAAAGTTGTAAAAAGAGTGCAAAGAAACAATTAAACTAGCTAAAATAGAAAATGAAATACGGATTTCCGAACAAAGCAAGTCCAACCCCAAGATGTTTTTTAAGTATATAAATGGTAAAAAAATGAGGACTGAGAATGTGGGACCATTAAATAATGGAGCTGGAGGTGGTTGTTAAGGATGCCGAAAAGGCTAATCTGCTAAAACCGGTTTTTACATCGGTTTTTACTGTTGAGAATCCTTACAGTAGGGATTGTAACAATGTGCAGGAGGAAATGAAGAGTTTTCACATTGGATAACAGAGGATAATGTACGGAATCAATTAGACAAAGTTAATATAATAACGCCACGGACCAGATGGATTGCATCCTAGGATTTTAAAAAGAGCTTAGTTCAGTTCTAGCAAGACCACGTGTCTCATCTTTCAGATTCGCTTTTGTCTGGGGATGTGCCGCTGGATTGGGAAAAAAAGCCAATGTATACCAATTTCAAAAAGGTAGTCATTCACAGCTGGTAAATATAGACCTGTACCTCACATCATTGGTAGGAAGGTGATGGAAAACTTTGTTAAGGGATACATATCCTTGACTTTGTCTCCAGAGATCATCTTATTAGTAGTAGTCACATGGATTTATGAGAATAGATCATGCCAGACAAATTTAATTGTTTTTATGAAGAATTGGTAAGAAGTTAGATTCAGGCACAGCTGTGGTGTGGTATTTTGGATTTTGCAAAAGCCTTTAATACTGTGGCCACATGGCGACTAATGTATAAACTGAGGACTGTTGGCCTTGAAGAAAACATTTGTTCATGGATAGAGAACTGGTTTTTGGACCGCAAACAGAGAGTGGTGGTTGGAGCTACATCTATGTGGGCTAAAGTTCTAAGCGGAGTTCCTCAGGGTTCTGTACTGGGGCCGCTTCTGTTTAATCTGTTTATAAATGACTTAGAAGGGGGCATTGAGAGCAAGGTCTCTGTGTTTGCTGATGACACTAAATAATTATCAGAGCTTGGGGAAACTTCCATGATGTGCAAGTGCTGCAAGCAGACCTAGATGATTATCAAAATGGGCAGCAGATGGCAGATGAGATTCATGTTGATAAATGTAAGGTGTGCATTTGGATTTATAATCCTGTGCCACCTACACAAAATAACTCTGTGTTAGGGTCATCTGAAATGGAAAGAGATTTGGGGGTGTCTGGTAGATTAACAGACTTAGCTGTATCAACAATGCCAGGTAGCAACAGCTAGAGCTAGCAAGATATTGTCTTGTATAAGAGGGGAATAGATTCAAGAGAGAAAAATATTATTCTCCCTCTTTTACAAGGCACTGGTAAGGCCTCATTTGGAATATGCGGGCAGTTTTGGAATCCCATATACAAAGGGACATCTTGGAAATGGAAGCAGTCCAGGAAAGGGCAACTAAATTAATAAGGGGAATGGAGGGGCTTGAACTATGCAGCAGATTAGACAAGTTAGGGGCTGTTTACATTGGAGCGGCGGTTGCGTGGGGACATGATAACCTTATACAAATATTAATGGGCCCATACAGTGAACTCTCTGGGTCATTGTTCACTAATAGGTCATATCAGAGGACTCGTGGACATCCTTTAAGTGGAAGAAAAGAAGTTTCATCTTCAAGTTAAGGAGAGGTTTTCTTTACAGTGAGAACGGTGAAACGGTGGAACTGTCTTCCAGCAGAGGTGGTAATGGCAAGTTCATTGCCTACACTTTAAAAAAAAGGCCTGGAATAATTTCTAAAACTAAAATATTGAGAATTACTGGTATTAATGCATATAGAGTCTGTTGATCCAGGGATACTTTCCGATTGCCGTTTGTAGTCAGTAAGGAATTTTTTTCCCCCCCTTTTTTAGCTGGGGTTTTTTTGCCTTCCCTGGATCAACTGTTAGTAGGGTTAAAAAAAAAAAAAAAAAAAAAAGGGAATAGGTTGGACTTGATGACGAATGTCTTTATTCACCTTAATTACTATGTTACTATGTTACTATATGTAAATTAGCCTAATTGGAGTGTCTTCCACAATTTTTGTATTGTATGTATTATTTGGGAGGTTTGGTCAACCTCCATGTGGTAATAGCACCCCCAACACGCCCCTTTTTGGAGGGTCTTTTTGCCTTTAATATAAAGCACTGGATGCCTCTTCCCTCCCTATTTTAAAAAGCCTAAGTTGCGAGGGGGAAGGGTGAGAGCCTGTTATATGATCCAGTGTGTAAGAATGAGAAATTGCAAAAGTTTGCTAATCTTATTGAAGTAAAAGAAATTGACGTTAGGACCAACTGGGGTTACCTTGACGTGGTTGGAAGGCTTTTTCATATCATGTCATCACGTAATGTATACTAAAAACCCCCTTTGTTTAATAAAGTATGCCAGTGTGCAGATAATATGATATTGTATGGGGCCTAGGAATGTGCATTGATTATCTTTTCTATGTTTGTATATATATATATATATATATATATATTATATCATATACATATCATATAAAAAATTCTAAAGCACTTTACAAAAAGATATCTTAAGGATGTTGAAATAAACAATATGTAAGGTATTTGTGGCTAAGGTGAAAAATAACCATAAAACCCAATTAAAGGATAACTGGCTATTAAGCCCCTTGGAAGGGCTGTGGTCATATCATATAAATCCAAGTTCCACAGGTTCTCTCATCTTCCTGTAGTTTCCCATTATTATTCTCTCTTTGTCATTTCAATATGTGACTTATGTACCAATGACATCATTTTGCCTATGCATGACAGCCCACATGGGCATTTATCATATAGGAGAATTGTCTGTCACCGGTATACCTTCCTCTAATTTTGATTTTATTTCCTTTTTATGGATAAGAAAAGGTGGGCCCTTCAATTAGGTGGTTACATGTGCTCAATTATAGAATTATAGCATCCCTTTTTTTCAGTTTTTACCCCCTTTACTTTTATATATTTCTCACAACATTATCTGCATTGATCAGTACATCCAATATTCTAGCAGGCAGGTGCACAGCTCAATGATAAACCACGTGGATGCTACAGTAAAGCGGTGCACACTGGGGTAACAAAGTACTAAATTATAAAAGATGGAGAAACGACCTTCCTACAAAAAGGCCCCAGATATAAGGCACAACACACAAATGGTATAAAGTATAACAGCTTTATATTGCTAACTCACTATAAAGTAACTAAGCACAGACAGCACCAAAAGCACCCATGGCGCTGCCTCACTTTAGTGTTACTTATAATGAATTACCAATAAAATTGTTATACTTTCTCCATCTGTGGTTATACCCTATCTGGGCTCTTTTTTGTAGAATGGTCCTTTTCCTCCCACTCATTTATTGATAGTGAGATCAAACCTAGGTTTTTATTCCTTTTAAAACACTTTTTGTGGATTCTGTTCTGTTTCTTTCATTAATGTTGATCACTTTCATAAACCCCCAAAGTTTTTTTTTTTATGGTTTCTGTCATTTATGCTCTCTCTTGTCACTATATTGTATTATGTAGGATCTTCCGGGCACTGTTCTATTGTCATAATGAAACATGCCCTCTCCGGGGATTTTAGCCAAGACTTCTTTTTTGTCTAGCCTCTATTTATGATTTTTTTTGGTACTTTAATTGTATTTCACTTCTATATATATGTGTATCAAATCCTTAGTTGCCCTTAGAAATTGGGATCCTGGGATCCCTTTTAACAATTTTGGAGGGTTGAACAGCTATCAGATCTCAATAAACTGTTTAAAATCTGTTGGTTTCTTATACAGAGCATCAAGTAACATTATAACTGTTAAATGGTAGAGATGGCCGGTTCGCAGACCCGAACCGGGATCCGCCGCGGATTTATCCCGTCCGCGAACGCGGATTAGTCCGGATTTTTCCGCCTTCTCCGAACTTCCGAAACCGGGATTTTTTTTTTATACGAAAATTTTCGAAAATACGAGTATCCTCGCAATTACGAGAATCTGCGATCTTCTGGGACCCGAAAAAACCGAAGATCCTCGTAATACGCGGATTCTCGTAATATACGAGAATTTTCGTAAAAACGAGAAATCTTTGTAATTTCGAATTTTTGGGGATTTTTTCAAGACGGAGTAAAGCCACTTGACCCAAATTAGCCAATGGCACTAACATGATTACACGTTTTACGGGAATCCTCGTTTTCGGAGATCCGCGGGTTTACGGAGTCCTCGTTTTTTACGGAAATCCTCGTTTTTACGGAAATCCTCGTATTTTGAAAAAAAAACCGTTCTCGCTAGCGGACTGTTATTTTTTTAGGTATTGTAGGCATTGATACGTGTTTCTAAGGACATTACCCAGGTTCCTGAGTGATTAAGTGTACGTTACCAATGCTATTTAGACCACTTTAATCGGATTTTGTCCGAACTTTCATTTTAATACGTTTTAACGGGTCCGCTCGTGGATTTTCGAATTTATGGATTTTTTCGAAAATCTGCGGATCCTCGCGCGGACCGGATTTTCCGAAGATCGGACATCTCTATTAAATGGTAATAATTCTGGAAAATTGTTAAATCATCAATTTAAATGGTCCCCACAATACTAGTATTATTATACAATTATCAGAAAAGATGTAAGGTATCAAAAAGAGGTGCAGATATTTTTCAAAATGGACCACAGGTTTAATGTTTTAAAACTGGCCTCTTTCAGTTAAATTTGTGGAGGATCTGTGTTAGTTTTGATAGTTGTTTTTTTTAGTACTTTTGGGAAAATAGGGGTGTTCTAGGGTTGTTTTGGAGGCATCCTTTAGATTCATTAGCTGGTTCACATGGAATTAGAATGTTCTAGATAAGACCTTTCTCAAAGGGTGTGCCAGAGGAGTGCCTCAGAATTTTGGTACTGGAAATATTTTACTTGTATAAGTTATGTTTTGCTTTGTTTTAATTTAAAATTATTAATATATATTATTATTATTATTATTATATTATTATTATTATATTATTATTACATTTTATGCAGGGGTTTTTTTTTAAAACAAAGGTGTTGGCATAAAATTTTTTTTTACAAGTGTGCCACGGTCTAAAAAAGTACCACTGTACTGTTCAAGGATGTCTTAAAATAACCATATTCATCTGAGAAAGCCTGTGAAACACAGTAATTCACGGATTGTTTTATTGTGTGCTTGTTTTTGTCCTATTCTCAGTAGTTGTTGTAACGTTGTACATTTATAAACAAAGGATGTCAGTAATTAATTTATGAGCGAAATATTAAGATTTCTTTGCTACACATACAAATATCTGGAGCTGTAGTGGTGGTGAGATGATATCAGAAAAGATGTCTACTTAAAGAATTGCAACCTAAATTATTAATTATTAAGAATTAGATCTACATAATTAGTTTGGGAATGCATTTGGAAACACAGTGCTAAAGTACAAGCTAATCTTTTCACAATTTTTAGAATTATCAAACAGCCAACTCAGAATTTGGCTGTCAATACCTTGAGAAAGCAAAATAAAAATTTGAAGACATTGCATCATGGGCTTCTGCAAAACTCTTTAGGACATGTACCTTCTTTTTAGAAATACTGTTTATGCCCAGCCTAGCTCAGCAAACTTAAAACTGCAAAAAAAGCTGTTTTCTCACATTTTTAATTGTTTTAATAGCTACCAGATTAAGCTTGCAAATACAATATAAATCATTTTAAATTTACTGTTTAGTAAAATACAGTTACGTTAAAAATAATGTTAATAGGAAAATCTTGTGCACACATTCCAAATACATTGGCCATTAATCTTGTTTTAAAAGTGTTTCCAGTGTACAACCAAGATTTAAAATAGATATAATTAGATTTTATAAATGTAATTTACTAAAAATGTGGGGAAATGTTAGTTATTAAGAATTACATGTGTTTAGCCCATTCTCCTAAATAAGCTCTGGTGCAGATAATAGCAATGAAACGTTAGATCATTTATAATGTAGAACAAGCTACATTATAATTTTACATAAGTATAAGTAATGTAGTTTTGGGTAATTGTTAGTCTCTTAATAATGTCAAGCCATTTGATGCCTTTAATTAGGAAGACTGGCAAGTTACCATTAGTCTATGTAGATTTTAAAAAGATATTGCCTATGTCCCCGTTTCATTTACTTCTCCTTTTTAGCAAATCATTTGTATAAAGATGTCTCTGCACCGAAATGGACTTTTAAGACTTTTAAGCAGCTTTTCCTCTGAAAATGTGCAAGCATGTTCATATGAATTCTCAGCCAAAACAATGATCTTACATCTGTACATAGCTTAATATACCATAAAAGGAGGCAAGTCTGTACTGAAATGTCAACATCATAAAAAGAGAGAGAATTTATGGGAGGTAATCCACAGTAGCCAGGCTAATCACATAAATCAGTCAACAATGTTATTATGAAAAGACTTTAGTTGCTCTTTAAAATATTATATGGGCTAAGTGCCAAACCAGAACACCATTTTGATTTTATTGTGCCTTCATCAGAATAGAGTAAGTATGTCTGGTGGGCATGGTGAAGTACAATTAAATGAGCCTGTAAAGCTCAGTACACTCATTACCAAACTTTATCAGAGGGCAGACAGAATCTGTAAATTCCATCAGTCATCTGTTAAAGATGTAGCTACACACAGTCCCAAAACAGTCTCCCAAATGGGTGAGTATAGAGACATTTTAGGTTCAAAACATCTGTTTCTGATGTAGGTAGTACGGTTGTTAGCATCAGAAACTGTAGTTTTACTGGGGCACATTAGTGAAGAAGGACCAATCCCATCGGTACCAATGGGGTTTGCCCTCTATTGCTAATGTGTGTACCCAGCTTAAGGCTGTATAATAATAAAAATAAAGAATAAGAGGGTGTAAATATTGGAATTCCATGTAATTTATAATATTATTTTGTACATATATATTTTGTAGATATATTCTTATCCACTGTGTTAATGCTGCCAACTACAAATATTTGAATTTATTTTGGGGGGTGTTTATTACTTGTTCAAATAACAAAGAAGCATTTTGTCCATGAGTATTTCAGTACTAAAATCAATTAAAAGTGAAAGTTAGCATTTGCCTAATTTAAAATACATATGCATGAGATAAGAACAAGTTTGTCAGCTTATTCTTTCAAAAAAACTTAATGAGCATGTTCACTAATGTATCTATTTAAATCAGTACAGTGGTGAATGGTAAATATTGTGTCCCCTTATAGTGTTGCAAATTAAATAAGTGTTATAAGAGTTTTGGTTACTTTTTGTCTCTATTTTATTGCATCTTAATTATGCAGTTACAATGTTTGGAATGCTCAGATAATGGATGATATGAATCATACCTGTGTAAAATAAGATAGATTCGGCTTGAAACACTCAACACTTATTTTACCATCTGCTTATAATTAGCATTCTCTAAATCCCGAATAAAACATTTATATTTAATCAAAACATAAATCAAACTTCAACTCTCAGCTATTCTATTTAATTACTTTATTTCATTATTTTGTTGATATTATAAAATGTGCTGACATTCCTGCTAAATGATTGCTATTGTTTACACAATGAAAATGTGCAATTTATTAAATAATTGACAAAAAAAAAAAAAAACAAGAATAATAAAACAAAACAAAACAAAATCAAAGATTATAAAGAGGGACATCTGTGATAACTAGTTGATAGTGTAGTATCTTTGGTCATCTGTTGTGTATTAATTATTTATATTATGCCCAGTGGTTGTATTTAGCATAATATTGATGTTAGTAATGTTAATATATTTAACAAAGACGGTTTTCCGGAGTTGTCCATGAAACAGGAAGTCTAGAAGGTACCGGGGATTTGGTTGTCTTTTTGACATCTGCCTGTATTTCCTTGTAGCAAGTGTTCTCGATTGGATTCTCGAACTTCCTTATTTATCCTGAGTAGTTTTCAAATCTGGACAATAGCATTATTATATGTTCAAATCTGGACAATATCATATTACATGTTCAAATCTGGACAATGAAACATTCTTTAGAAATTTATGTTTGAACATTAAACTTTTTTGGTGACCAACACAAAATAATCATCATAATCACAGAGTGTGTGTTTTTTGTTATACTCATAGCTAATAGTAAGTTAACATCATCTACTGTTATTGCTTCTTCAATGTTTTTCTTGTAGAGTGCATAAAGCCCATTTGGATATGGCAGTGCACATATATAACAGCTTGACTAAAATGTCGGTATATTTTTATATTTCAAATATCATTGCAAAACCTTCATAGTTTTTCAATTTTGTAAGGAAAGACTATATATCTGTGTATTCAATTAGATCAACTGGACTTGGAATGTAGTTCTTGAAGACGTTTCGCTAGTCATCCGATGGTTTTCAATTCAGAATGACTTGTACAAGAATCTGGGGCTATTATGTACCCTGGAAAATCCCAATTAGCATATCACAGCCAGGTGTTAAGGTGTGTGATTAGATAGTGGCTAAGAGGTGTTATAGGAACGCCCAGAGTAAGGTGTAAAACAGCATTGTACATGGCAGGACGTTGGTGTCGAACCCCCCCACCTCTATTTAGCTTGGTTTCTTTATTTTCACATAATGGCCTCCTAACCATGACCTGGATGAATGAGAACCTTCACAAGCAGAAAGACTATATAGTATTTTTACACCTATGAAATGTACCAACTAGGAATACAACCATACCTAGCTTCTAAAATAAAAATAATATAAATCAAATTTTCTAACAAGATAAAACAGGACTGGTTAGTAGGAAAATTCATTCAATTTAGCCCAGTAGGGTATCTTGAGAAAAATGTCTTGCAGAGCTGAATTTTAATTTCCCCAGGGTAGACAAAAAGGTTCTAAACTTCAGGTTTTGCAATGAGGAGACTTTGAAAAGATCAAAGGGCACTATTGTCAGCTATATCAGCTAGTCCTCAATCACTGAATTGGTACCAAAAACACACAGTATCACATTTTCAATTGCTGAAACGTAACTGTTGTTGTAATAAGATGTCTAAACATACAAATCCATAAAATTCGCAAAGTATTTACTATTCATTCAAACAATAAACAAATAAATTTTATTGCCGATTTGTTACTTTGGATTACTGCCTGGGAGATATGTTGCTTCATTTTTAATAGTACCATAAATCTATGACAATTTACAAAAGTGTGTATAGGGAAAAATATCCTTCAAATTGATAAATTATAAACATATGGCAAAAAAATCTTGAGTTAATACTGATAATGTAGGATAAATTATATAGGTTTTAACAATATATAACCAAAGAAGAGTTTCTTTTTATTTTAAAGCCTTTGACTATATCAGTTTTTGTCATAAATGAAACAAAACAAATTATTTCATTGAATATGTTTTTACTACATTTTAATTTTAAAAATCAACATACGTTTTTTACTCCCAGCAAAAATCTTCAACATTTAGTCATCTTACCGGCATATGAGTCCTACAGTAAAAAACGAAAAGAGAACAGTTTCATTTGATGTAAATTATGTGTTAGAAAACTAAAATAATTATGGCATTAAGCAAAGTGGTCTGGGAAAGTTAAATTTAAAGACCCAATATTTTGATAATGAGCTCAGCACTGTTTTTAACAGATGCCTAATATGGCTTTACTAATACATGTACTAAATTAGAGAACAGATGGAGTTGCTAATATGGAAGGGTAGAAATTAAATTGAATATATTTTCTAATCAGTGCTCATGTCATTACAAAAAGAGATTTGATCATTTGTTATACTCTAGTTTTTTTTTGCTGCCATTTTAAAAATCAAGGACAGTAGTTAACATCAGCATTTAAATCTGAACATGAATGCAAAAGATCCTATTGCTAAAGAAATGGTTAGAAAATGCTATAAACAGCAAATATGCTTGTGAAGGTTCTCATTCATCCAGGTCATGGTATATTGTTGTATTCAATTAAATCAACTGGACTTGAAATGTAGTTCTTGAAGATGTTTCGCTAGTCATCCGACTGGCTTTCTAATTCAGAATGACTTGTACAAGAATCTGTGGCAATTATGTACCCTGGAAAATCCCAATTAGCATATGGGATTTATATGGTGTTAAGGGTGTGATTGGATAGTGGCTAAGAGGTGTATAGGAACGCCCAGAGTAAGGTGTTAAAACAGCATTGTACATGGCAGACAGTGTGGTGGAACCCCCCCACGTGAGTACCAATGTGCATCTTCTTTATCTGCCGATAGAAGGTGATACTGGAATCTTTCTTGAGGGAAAGCCTCACTCTGTGATACCTTATTACTGTGGATAGAGGCTTCTGTGGCTGCTATAATTCCAACACAGGGATGGCTTTAGGGGTGATGGCGAAATTCAAGCCCTTAGCAAGGACTTCCATTTCTGGCTGGGTCAGGGTCCTGTTAGACAAGTTTCTCACCCATTCCTCCTTGTTTGATGAAGTGACACTTCCTCCTTTTGTATCCAAGGTAGTGTTCTCCTTTGGGGCTGTTCTGGGATGACGAATAGAGAACTTGTTCTGTTGCCTTTGTTTGACCTTACAGTGCTGAGAAAGCTGTGCTTGTTTGGTGAACTCCATCACTCTTCCCGATGGACACAGGAGCGTGAGGCCAGGTTCTGTTCTAGTTGACTAATGTTGTGCATCAAACCTCAGACTACCTGATAGTGGGACCATGCTCCTGGCCGATAACAACACATATGAGGCTTTAACAAGGGATCCCACCAGCCGTTACAAGAAAAGAGTCATAGACTTACTACAACAGCTTCAAAAGGATAAAGCATTGACCGAGCAATGTATCATCGCCTCTACCCGGGTGAGGCACATCATGCATATATGGACTCCCAAAATACATAAGGAAGGGGCCCCACTAAGACCTATAGTCAGCAGCATCAACTCTGTAACATACAAGGTGGCAAAATATCTAGCTTACATTTAGGACCTTTGGTGGGAAGTTCTAAGCATCATCCAGAACTCTCAGGATTTCACCAACAAAATTGAAGATATAGTACTCGGTTGTGAAGAAAAACTATGGTGTCCTATGATGTGACATCTCTCTTCATTGTTTACCACCAAGGAGGCTGGTGACATGGTGAGAAAACGGCTAGGCCAAGACAGCACTCTTACCAGCAGAACTGATCTCAACCCAGAACAGGTGTGTTCCTTGTTGGACTTGTGCCTGAATACCACCTATTTCAAATACGGATAAGTCTATAAGCAAAAACATGGTGTGCTATGGGATCTCCAGTTTCACCCATTGTGGCCAACCTTTACATGGAGGAGGTAGAAAAACAGGCGCTTAAACCTTTAAGGGCATAGCACCCAGCCATGGTTCAGATATGTGGTGACACCTGGGTTAAAATCCACCAGAAGAAAACACATTAATGCGGTAGACCAAAACATTAAATTCACAAGGGAAGAAGGTACAAAACAACAAACTGGCTTTCTTGGACTGCTTGGTAGAAGTTAAGGAAAATGGTAAACTGGAAGTAGAGGTTTACAGAAAACCAAACACACACAGATCAGTATTTGATGTTTGACTCCACCACCCCTTTAGATCACAAGCTGGGTGTCATCAGAACCTTGCAACACAGACCCGAGAACACCCCCACTAGCACAGAGGCGAAGGCTAAAGAAATGAAACATCTCAGAGGAGCCCTTAAAACTTGTGGATATCCAGACTGGGCCTTTGTCAAAGAAGTAGAAGGAAAGAAAAGAACACAAATACCAACAGTGAAGGGGAAAAGCAAGACAGGAGGAAGAACATGGTCATCCCATATGTACCAGGGGTCTCCGAGAAATTAAGAAGAATTTTCAAAAAACATCGTATCCCTGTCTGCTTTAAACCGAACAACAGACTCAGGCAGCAATTGGTACATCCGAAAGACCCAAAACGAAACACAAGAAAAGCGCATCATATACACAGTGCAGTGCAGGAAGAATGCTCTGATTTGTATGTGGGGGAGACCAAACAGCAACTGCATCAACGTATGGCCCAGCACAGAAGAGCCAATTCCTCGGGTCAGGACTCAGCGTGTACCTGCATCTTAAGGATAAGGACATACCTTTGAAGATTGTAATGTTACATATTGGCGAAGAAACGTGACTGGTTCAAGAGAGGTGTTAAGGAGGCCATTTAGTGACAATAAAGAAATCAAGCTAAAGGGTGGGGGGGTTCGACACCAACTGTCTGCCATTACAATGCTGTTTTAACACCTTACCCTGGCGTTCCTATAACACCTCTTAGCCACTATCCAATCACACCCTAACACCTGGCTGTGATATGCTAATTGGGATTTTCCAGGGTACATAATTGCCACAGATTCTTGTACAAGTTCTGAATGAGAAAGCCGGTCGGATGACTAGCGAAACGTCTTAAGGACTACATTTCAAGTCCAGTTGATTTAATTGAATACAACAGATATAAACAGCAAAGTTAATGCTACAAAAAAGTGAAGATATTAACCCTTTCACTGCCACAGATCGTATATTCACGATGTGCAGTGAATACTCAAACTGCCACAGATGTGAATATACGATCTGTGGCTTTCAGTGGCCCGAAAAAAAATTGCAGCCCGCTAGGGGCGATCGGGGGGCAGTATTCAACTGCCCCCCTAGCCCCCTCGATCCCCCTCGGTTTGTCCAAATCCGAGGGGGGGATCGGAAGATATACCTACCTGCAGCCGGCAGCCGGTCCCACGTGGGGAAGGAGAGGAGGAAATCTTCTTTCCGGAAAGGAGGCCCGGTGACATCACTGAGCTTCCTGCTTCACCGGGGTCTTCCCTTAGAGAGGTAAGATGCTGCCCCTGGTGGTTAGTGGAGGTACTGCAGCGTGATCCATTCAGATCATGCTGCAGTACCTGTATAGTACAAGCTGTCATGCTGACAGCTTTACTATACATTTTGTGAATGGAAATCAAAGTTCCATCACAAATAGGATTTTCTAAGTCTTTGCTACTTAGCGAAGACTTAGAAAAAAAATGGGGACAGAGATCAAAATTTGGTGATCACTTCTGATCACCAAATTTGATCTTTGCCAATGAATGAAAAATCACTTCTGGGAAGTGATTTTTCCGATCGGTTTTCGAATTGGAAAATGGCATTATGCCGTATTCCAAATTAATATCATTCCCAAAGATGATTTGGTGATCATCTTTGGAATGATCCCCCAAAAAAAGGGGAATGCACACAAAAAAAATCTTAAAGTGTACACACACCTTTTTTTTTACCCTAAAACTATAAATTAGCAAAAACTTTGTCTTCTCAAGCTTCCCAATGTCCCCGGAATATCGGTAAAACTAAATGCGGATCATTTATTTGTTGGATTTCAAGGGAAACTAAGCCTATTTTAGTAGGAAATTTTGCAGAGGTACCAAAAAAAGACCGGATTGAATTTTTAGGATCAGTAAAGTGTGCAAAAACTTGTGTGACTCTCCGTACTAACTGGTTTTCACTAAAAATACCACTAAAAGAGGGAGTGGGGATAGGCGTGGTGGGTGGGTTGTGGCATTTTTTTATTTTTTCTTGTAATTGCAATTGCGCATGGATCCCATTTGAGCTAGCTGGTGGCCCCGTCTCTGTTTGCACCCACATATGGCATACTGTTTGATTCAGGACATGTGGGAGATTGCCATTTAGTGTTTTGTTTTAGTGTTTAGGTAGGATTTCAACCATTGAGTCCTCTTATTTTATTTTTTCACAAAACCTCCTAAAAGCACGGAGTTCTATGAATAACAGCGTCCGGAATTCTTCATGTATATATGAAAGCATGATACATCACGAAGCTGAAGGTGTGTAGCTTCCAAAAATATATATGTTTGTGGGGGGTTTTCCAAGTTGATTAGGCTGTTCAAATTACAGAACACTTTGACTTTTTTCTTGTAATTGGACGTGTCATGTGTCCCATTTGAGCTAGTGTGTGGCCACGTCTCTGTGTGCACCCACGCATATGGGATACCGTTTGTTCAGGACTGTGGGAGATTGCCATTTAGTGGTTTTTTTACTTGTCAAGTGGGTTTAGTAGGATTTCAACCTTGAATCACCTTATTATATTTTTTACAAAATCTCCTAAAAAGCACGAGTTCTAGGAGTACTGTGTCTAGAACTCTTCATGTATATATGAAAGCATGGCCACCGTAACGTAGCCGACGTGTGGATTCCAAAAATATATAGTTTGTGTGGGGTATTTCTAAGTTTCAGAGCCGTTTCCTTTGAAAAAGTGTAGACGGTTGAAATTACAGGCACTTTGATTTCTTTCTGTATTATTCACTTGTGCATGCGTCCCACTTGAGCTAGTTGGTGGCCACGTCTCTGTGTGCACCCACACATATGGGATACCATTTGATGCAGGATATGTGGGAGACTGACATTTAGTGGGTTTTTTTTTGCTTGTCAAAAGGGTTTAGGTAGGATTTCAACCCTTGAATCATCTTATTTATTTTTCACAAAACCTCCTAAAAACACAGAGTTCTTTGGATCGCTGGGTCGGAATTCTTCAGTATGTATGAAAGCATGGCATCGTAACGTAGCTGAAGGTTTGTAGATTCCAAAAATATATAGTTTGGGGGGGGAATTTCCATGTTTCAGGACTGTTTCCTTAGGAAAAGTGTAGGCTGTTCAAATTACAGAGCACTTGATTTTTTTTGTAATTGCATTTGTGCATGCGTCCCATTGAGCTAGTGGTGGCCATGTCTCTGGTGGCTTCCACGCATATGGCATAACGTTTGATTCAGAACATTTGGGAGATTGATATTTAGTGGGGGGGTTATTTGTTGGGGGCATTTCCAAGTTTGGGGCTGTTTGAAATTACAGAACACTTTGATTTTTTTCTTGTAATTAACTTGTGCATGCGTCCGATTTGAGCTAGTTGGTGGCCACGTCTCTGTGTACTGCCCGCATATGGCATACCGTTGATTCAGAACATGTGGGAGATTGACATTTAGTGGGGGGGTTTATTTGTGAGGGGCATTTCCAAGTTTGGGGCTGTTTGAAATTACAGAGAACTTTAATTTTTTTCTTGTAATTACACTTGTGATTTGTCCCATTTGAGCTAGTTGGTGGCCACGTCTCTGTGTGCACCCACACATATGGCATACGTTTGATGCAGGATATGTGGGAGATGGACCTTTTTTTGCTTGTCAAGTTGGTTTAGGTAGGATTTCAATCCTTGAATCATCTTATTTTATTTTCACAAAACCTCCTAAAAACACAGAGTTCTTTGATCATGGTTCTGGAATTCTTCATTTATGTATGAAAGCATGGCACCATAACGTAGCTGAAGGTGTGTAGATTCAAAAATATATAGTTTGTGGGGGGAATTTCCATGTTTCGGGACGTGTTCCTTAGAAAAAGGGTAGGCTGTTCAAATTACAGAGCAATTGATTTTTTCTTGTAATTGCATTTGTGCATGCGTCCATTTGAGATAGTTGGTGGCCAAGTCTCTGTGTGCACCCACACGTATAGCCTACCGTTTGATTCAGAACATTGGAGATTGATATTTAGTGGGGTTTTTGCTTGTCAAGTGGGTTTAGGTAGGATTCAACCCTTGAATCATCTTACTTTATTTTCACAAAACCTCCTAAAAACACGGAGTTCTTTGGATTACTGGGTCTGGAATTCTTCATGTATGTATGAAAGCATGCACCGTAATGTAGGCTGAAGTTGTGTAGATTCCAAAAATATATAGTTGTGGGGGGAAGTCCATGTTTCGGGACTATTTCCTTGGAAAAAGTGTAGGCTGTTCAAATTACAGAGCACTTTGATTTTTTCTTGTAATTGCATTTGTGCATGCGTCCCATTTGAGCTAGTTGGTGGCCACGTCTCTGTGTACATCACACATAGGGCATACCGTGTGATTCAGAACAGTGGAGATTGATATTTAGTTGGGGGTTTTATTTGTGGGGGCATTTCCAAGTTTTGGGGCTGTTTGAAATTACAGAGCACTTTGATTTTTTCTTGTAATTACACTTGTGCATGCGTCCCATTTGAGCTAGTTGGTGGCCACGTCCCTGTGTACATCACGCATATCATATCGTTTGATTCAGGGCATTTGGAAGATTGATAACTGACAAGTTTTGTACATGACATGGAAATTTGCCATGATTTTAACTTTGAATTGTAATGTTCCTTAAAATCTGGTAAAAAAGCGAAATTTTACATCAAACTGCGCCCACACCATTGGTGGTATGCATAAAGGAATCACACCATTGTGTAGCTGAAGGTGTGTAAATTCCAAGAATATATAGTTTTGGGGGGTATTTCTAATATAGAGGGGTGTTTAGTCTGTAATGGGCCATTGTTCATTGGCTCACTTTGTGGCAATTGATTCACGTTTGCGTGTGTAACCATACATAGGGCATACCGTTTGATTCAGGACATTAGGAGAAATGATATTTGGTAACTTTTTTTTACATTACTTGGGATTTTGGCATGATTTCTACCTTTTTTGAAAACTGCTAAAACTGCAAACTTCTACGAAGAACTGCGCCCACCATTGATGGTACGAATGAACAAACTACAGAATTTCGTAGATAAACGTGTGTGGATTCGAGAAATATATGGGTTGTGGGGGGTTGTTTTGTGGGGAAAAATTGCAGACTGTTCAAATCAGATTGGCTGAAATTTTTGCTGTTTCTGAGCAATTGTGCATTGTTTCACTTTGTGGCTTTTGGCTTCCACGTCCGCGTGTGTAACCACACATATGGCATACCGTTTGATTCAGGACATTTGGGAGATTGATATTTAATAACTTTTTTTTTACATTTCATGAGGTTTTGGCATGATTTCTACCTTTGAAGTTGTTTTGTTCATTTTTTAGACAAATGTGAACTTCTACGAAGAACTGCATCCACACCATTGATGGTATGAATGAACAAACTACAGTGTTACATAGCTGAAGGTGTGTAGATTTCAGGAATATATAGTTTGTGGGGTTATTTCTAAGTTGGGGGTGTGTTTGTGGAAAAAACTGCAGACTGTCCAAATTCGGAGTTGGCTAAATATTTTCGCTTTCTGAGCCATCGTGCATTGTCTCACTTTGTGGCTTTTCGCTTTCATGTCCGTGTGTGTAACCACATATATGGCATACCGTTTGATTCAGGACATTTGGGAGATTGATATTAGTAACTTTTTTTTAGATTCCATGAGGTTTTGGCATGATTTTACCTTTTGAAGTGTTTTTTGTTCATTTTTTCAGACAAATGCGAACCTACGAAGAATTGCGCCCACACCATTGATGGATAAATGAACAAACTACAGTGTACATAGCTGAAGGTGTGAGATTTCAGGAATATATAGTTTGTGGGGTTGTTATTCTTAGTTATGGGGGTGTTTTGTGGAAAAAACTGCACCACTGTCCAAATTCGGAGTTGGCTAAAATTTTTGCCGTTTCTGAGCATCGGTGCATTGTCCCACTTGTGGCTTTTCGCTTCCACGTTGCGTGGTGTAACCACACATATGGCATACCGTTTGATTCAGGACACTTGGGAGATTGATATTGGTAACTTTTTTTTACATTCCATGGGGTTTTGGCATGATTTCTACCTTTTTGAATGTTGTTTGATGTTAATTTTTTGGGAAAATCTGGTAAAGTGCAAACTTCTACGAAGAACTGCACCCACACCATTGATGGTATGAATGAACGAACTACAGCGTTACATAGCTGAAGGTGTGTAGATTTCAGGAATATAAGTTTGTGGGGGGTATTTGCGTGGGGGGGGGGGGTGTTTTGTGGAAAAACTGCAGACTGTTCAAATACAAAACTGGCTAATTTTTTTTTGCTGCTACTGACATTTGGCACTGGTCCCGCTCTGGGTTAGTTGGTAGCCATGTCTCTGGGTACACCCATGAATGTGGCATACCGTTTTATTCGGGAGGGGTTAGGCTTTCATATTTGAGATGCGTTTGAACTTTCCTCCACAGTTTTTAGCTGAAATTCGCATTTGATTTTGTCTCTGATTTTACAGTTGAGGAAAAAAAGGAAAATGTGAGAAAATAACTTACAATTGGACGAAGAGCTGCGTCCGGGTATCTGCATTTTGATCGAAACTTACCTCACTCGTAAAATCCTGCGGGTGTGTAGTTTCTAAAAATATCTCACTTGTGGGGATATTTTAGTTAATTTGGTAGATATTCTATGTTAACTGTCAGTAGCGGTTATACATTTTAATTTGGTGTAATATTCTAGAAGGTGCAGTTTTAGTTTGGGGGGTCTCCTGTACAGGAAAAGTGTGTGTGTGTGTGGGGGGGGTATTAGCAGTCTCACTGGGATAGATTGTCCAGGAGGAAAGCAGGGTGTAGATAGGCCAGTGGTGGGCGGAAATGGGGGTGGGGCTAGCATAGGGGATAGGGAGGAATGTGTATCAAAGTGTACGAATAAATTACAGGATCATAATCTAAAATGTATGTTTGCAAATGCGAGAAGCCTGGCTGACAAAATGGGTGAATTGGAAATGATGGCATTGAATGAAAAGTATGATGTAATAGGTATAGCAGAAACGTGGTTGAACAGTTCTCACGACTGGGCTGTAAATATAGAAGGATATGCCTTGTTTAGGCAGGACAGAAATAAAAGGAAAGGGGGAGGAGTATGTGTTTATGTTAAAAAAGAATTGAAGCCAAATTTAAAAGAAGAGATACCTGGTGATATGGATGATAAAGTGGAGGCAATATGGGTGGACTTAGGCAACAGGAAAGGGGGTAATGTCATTGTTGGTGTCTGCTATAACCCGCCAAATGCTAGCAGAGAGGAATTGAGTCAACTTCATATGCAGTTGGCAAGGGCTGCAAGTTTGGGGAGTGTGCTCATTATGGGGGACTTCAATTACCCTGACATTGATTGGTGTGGTGGAACTGCCATCACAGAAAAAGGGGATGAGTTCCTGAATTTGCTGCAGGATAATTTTCTCTCACAGGTGGTTGAGGTTCCTACTAGAAAAGGAGCTCTGTTGGATCTGGTAATATCTAACATTGTGGAGTGCATTATAGATATAAAGGTAACTGGAGGCTTAGGGAATAGTGACCATGAAATAGTGGCATTTGGACTTTGTTATCGAAAGGAAAAGTGCGCTGGGTTAACAAAGACTTTTAATTTCAGGAAAGCAAATTTTCCCAGGTTAAAAGCAGCTCTTCAGAATGTCAACTGGGATAATGTATTATCAGGTAAAGGTACTGAACAGAAGTGGACTGTGTTCAAGGGGATTTTAAGCCAGTTCACATCGAAATTTATACCCTTAATAATAAATGTAAAAAAAATAAATCCGCGCCCATGTGGCTGAATTCTGATGTAAAGAGGCAAATGGTAAGGAAGAAAAAGGCATTTAAAACCTTTAAGGCCGAGGGAACGGAAAGGGCCTTTAGGGAGTATAAAAACTGTAACAAGGAGTGTAAGAAAGCAATCAAACTAGCTAAAATTAATAATGAAGTTAGGATAGCTGAAGAAAGCATCACTAAGCCTAAACATTTTTTTAAGTATATTAATAGTAAGAAGATGAGGACTGAGAATGTGGCACCATTAATTAATGGGGATAAGTTAGTTACGGAGGATGGCGATAAAGCAAATGTCTTGAATAATTTTTTCCCCTCTGTATACACTATAGAAGATCCAAGTACAGATATCATAGAGTATAGTAGCAATAAAGGTATACAAGATTCAAGTTCACTTTGGTTAACCGAGGATATGGTACAGAAAGAACTAAATAAGGTTAATATTAATAAATCTCCTGGACCGGATAAAATACATCCTCGGGTACTTAAGGAGCTAAGTTCAGTTTTATCTAGGCCATTGTTTCTTATTTTTGCTGATTCCCTCATGTCCGGTGGTGTGCCTCTGGATTGGAAAAAGGCTGATGTTATTCCAATATTCAAAAAGGGTAGTCGTTCACAGCCGGGTAATTACAGGCCTGTAAGTTTAACTTCAGTGGTGGGGAAGATCCTGGAAAGTTTAATAAGGGAACATGTTCTAGAGTATGTTTCAAGGACTAACATTATAAGTAGTAACCAGCATGGATTTAGGAGGAATAGATCTTGTCAAACTAACTTGCTTGGCTTTTATGAGGAAGTAAGTAGAAATTTAGACTCTGGTATAGCAGTAGATGTAGTTTACTTGGATTTTGCAAAGGCTTTTGATACAGTCCCCCATAGGCGACTAATGTATAAGCTAAGGTCTGTTGGTCTGGGGAGTCACATTTGTACATGGATAGGAAATTGGTTAATGAATAGGATGCAGAGAGTAGTTGTTAATGGGGCTTCATCATTATGGACTAAAGTGCTAAGTGGGGTGCCACAGGGTTCTGTGTTGGGGCCGCTTCTATTTAATCTATTTATTAATGATTTGGAAGTGGGTATTGTCAGCAAGGTTACTGTGTTTGCTGACGACACAAAACTTTGTCGACCATTAAAAACTTCAGAGGATGTGCAATCGTTGCAAGGGGATCTAGATAGATTATCACATTGGGCTGCTAAGTGGCAGATGAAATTCAATGTTGATAAATGTAAGGTGATGCATTTTGGACTTAAAAATACTTGTGCTACTTATACTATAAATGGCTCTGTGTTAAGTGAATCCCTGTTGGAAAGGGATCTTGGAGTTTTGGTGGATAACAAACTTAAAGGTAGCAAGCAATGCCAGGCGGCAACAGCCAGAGCCAGCATGGTATTATCTTGTATAAAGAGAGGTATGGATTCAAGGGAGGAAAATGTAATTCTCCCTCTTTACAAAGCATTGGTAAGGCCTCGTCTGGAATATGCAGTGCAATTTTGGAATCCTGTGTACAAAAAGGACATCTTTGAAATGGAAAGGGTTCCGAGAAGGGCAACTAAATTAATAAGGGGATTGGGGGAGCTTGAATATGAAGAGAGACTGGAAAAGTTACAATTATGTACGCTGGAGAAAAGGCGCTTGCGTGGGGATATGATTACTGTGTATAAATACATTAACGGGCCATACAATAAACTATCTGGGGCATTGTTCACCAATAGAACATGTCAAAGGACACGAGGACATCCCTTAAGACTTGAAGAAAAAAGGGTTAGGCTTCAAGCTCGGAAAGGGATTTTCACTGTGAGAACGGTAAAGCTATGGAACTGTCTTCCAGTGGACGTTGTAATGGCAGGTTCATTGGTCAGTTTCAAAAAAAAGCTGGATGAGTTTCTGCAAACAAGGAATGTTGCAAGTTACTGGTATTGATACATAAAGTAGAGTTGATCCAGGGAAATTTCCGATTGCCACTTGGAGTCAGGAAGGAATTTTTTCCCCCTTCATAAATTTGGTGGGGTTTTTTTGCCTTCCTCTGGATCAACAGTTAGGCAGGAAATGAGGATATTGCTAGATGGGTTGGACTGGATGGACGTATGTCTTTATTCAATCTCAAATACTATACTATACATATATCTGGTATCGTTGTACTCGGGAGTATCAGAGCTTTTAGAAACAGTAAGATTTTTGTTTGTAACCTTAAGATAACTATGAAAATTTGCTAATTTTTTATTTTTTTTACATATTTTACCCATAATTCCAGTAAAATTTCCAGAAAAGTTACAAAATGTTAAAGTAGACTTTGTGCTGAAAAAAACAATGTATAATATTCCTGATTTACTGCAAGGTTTCCTACTGTAAAATTAGTCTAAAGCGATTAAGGGCAAAATCCTGAAAATTCTTCTGGCAGTTAACGCAAAAAAAAATTTGAAATTCTCCTGGCAGTGAAAGGGTTAATAATTGATTCATTGTAAATAAACATTTTTTCTATGTCTGTCTACTTTCTCATCTATTTATCGGTCACACAATATACTGGTACAAGGCCTGTCCTTTTGTGTCATTACATTTTTAATTGCATCTAATTAAATAAGTGCAATATGTACAATTAGCACATTCAATAAAGGAGATTCAATAAAAGTTCTTATGGTTAAAATTTTGCCCCAACCAAATAAATATTATTTAGCATTTGAAAGCTAACATCTAATTGGTTGGGGCAAAATTAGCACCTTTTTTAACGATAAGAACTTTTATTAAATCTCCCTGTAAGTGTTTATTTTAGTTGGGGATGCATTTGTGTTCTTCATTAATTATTATGTTTTATCTTTACCCTGATAAATTTCCCCATATTAGTTTGCACACAGACTTGTTCAACACTGACCTTTGGCTTGTTACCATCTTTGTAAATATGTGCTGACTGCCTTCTTCTTTGCTGACCACCTATGCCTTGTTATTGACATTACATTTTACTTCACCACTTTGCTACTTTTAGTCCTATAATTATGTATATGGTATTATATGCAAAGGCACGTTCAGGTAAATTATTATCAATCATAACACTTCCTCTTCTAGTTGACAGAAGAGAGTGGCCTGCCCAACAATTTTTAAGCACAATTTCATTAATGGTGGGATGTTATAAATTGCCTTATTTACATTACACCAATGTGAAAGCTTCATCGTTCAGTGTAATTTACATATTTTATAGTGCTTTGTAAATGGTCAAATGTTAATTGATAGCACAAATTAGTGGTCAATATGATATTATCTCTAATTCTTTTTAGGTCACTCCTACTAATTATACTTTCTAGATATATGTAATGCTTTAAAAAAATAATTCAATTAACCTACTAGAAATCATTAAATTTTTCAATGAAACATTACTCTAGATTAATCTTAAATTATTTCACAGAGCTCTTGCAAAAGATGTAACTACTGTAAGTTATATGTTCTGCAAGTAATAAAATATTTCTTAGTGAACATTTGTAATATCTTTATCTGCCATTTTGTGATTTATGATAATGCACCAATCATAGAGCAAATACTGTAAGACTTTCTTACTTTTTTTCATGAAAAAATTTAAATGTGGGCAAAAGTTGATGATCGTTACTATATTAACATTGTAAAATGCTGGAAAGCTAAATGTCATCAGTATGTTTTTGCAATACACTGTGTACACATTTCAGTGCTTTCACCTTTCAGGAAATGCAGGTATATAATTTGTATAGCATAGATTTGCTTCTCTTTATGAATAGTGATGGACCAGAACCCAAACCCACATTCGGGGCAAACTTTATAAGTTTGTACGAACTTGAATTATATGTACTATGAAATAGTTCGGGTTTTTCAAACTCACGGACTTATGATTGGTGAATTCTTGAATCGGTAACCCTTGAATATATCCTATGATTTCGGTAACCCTTGAATGTAGCCTTCATATTCGGTAACCCTCTTTTCCATTGCTATTTTATCTGTATTTCATCCAAACTTTTGACTTTAATGGGGAACTTTTACTGAAGTTCGAAAACGAACCGAACTTTAGGAAGTTTGGCCATCTCTATTTATGAAGCTCAAGATAACCTTACATTTAAAAGTAAATTTCAACAGTAAAAAAAAAATGTATTCACCAAAAATGACGCAAAATAAATGTTACATGCAGAAAAATTCATTTTCAATTTTTAATGGATACAATAGATGAAATGGATACCCCATATAAGCCTTGCTTTTCAATAAATTCCCATTCTTTGTAAGGTCCCTTTTTTTTATACCTTTCAAGGATGTTTTAAAACAAAAAAAACAACAAAGAAAAATTATAATTATCACTTTTTTTATAAAAAGATTTTCAAAACATTACATTAGAATTTAACATTACATTAGAATTTAATAATTTGGCTCTGCAAACTTCTCACCTATTGTATTCTGCCTAAGACTTTCTTTCATAATGAAGAATAGATTATATACTAGCAAAAATAGTCTGAGAACCTCATCTTTAGTGATATCTCCAATGAGTGGGTAGTCTGCATTGACAAAGCTTTAATACTTTCAAAAATTCCAGATCATATTATGCATTTATAACATAAATAACCAAAAAAGAAAAGCTTGCTTCTCACATTTGAAAATAATGTATAATCTAAATTTCCTGGAAAGAAAAACAAACAACAAAATAAATAAATGCAAACCATTATCTTTATATTTTCATTATTTGCTATTCTTCTTATGGTCAAAATAATAAGCCGTAACTATTATCATAGATAAGTAAACATATTAAATTCTAAATATAGTACAAGGCAAAAACTATAAATACAGATAGAGGATTGGATAGGCACTGGGCTACTACTTGTAGTTAGTGGATCAGATACCTGTTTGCCTGGGTTCCTCTGATGTCCAAAACATCATACAATAATTAAACTGGCAAGTAAATGGAGAATCCTTTGGACATAAAGCAACCTTTCAAGGCATTGTTCTTATGCATTAATTATGGTCTCACATAACATGTTTCCGTCCGTTTTCAAAAAGAGAGCGACTGTTTCCAATTACCTGGTGTATGTGTTCACACCAGGTGAATCCTGCCTTTAACTATTATTTCTCCTGATTTATCTTTGCCAGGACAAAGCAAACAGGTATACCTGGGGGAAGCACTAAACAATATTGATAGTGTTTTCTTTCCGTTATAATGATAGAACCAATAACATAGTGAAAGTCCACTTGGTCATTTATTTTTACTATGTGCTCCTTACCTAAATTATATTTTGATAAAGGAACATTTGTTTTGAGATTAGGGACGTTTTAAATTGATGGAAATTTGTAAATTCTTCTACTGTATATTCAGACCTGTCTCCCAGCAATGTTTTATTTGACAAAGGCCAACAATTTGAATAACTAATCACATATTTACAAACTGCAGCCTTGCCATTTAACTAGTAACCTATATTGTAGACTGACAGTTAATTAGTTGTAAATGATTAGTAAGATTTTTTTGTATGTGATTTAATGAGTAGAATTCTCTTGAAATGTTACTGCGCGGAAATCCCTTTTGCATTAAGCTCCGAGTTAAGAATTAATTTACAACTGTACCTAAAGTGATAATGCATTCTTAAAATTAAGTATCTCATATTAAATTGTGTGCAGCTTTAATTTACGTTTCTTCAGCTTATTAAAAAATCATAATTAAAAGAAAATGATGTGGAGAAGCAAAAAATAAAGTAAATAATTGAAGCAAAAAAACTTCTTATAAAATAAATGCCTTAGCTAAATATAATGTGTTTGAGGATTTATGTAGAAGACAGAGGTTAAAGTACAAAGACTTTTCAAAGTAATTTCAAAATATTAAATAGTTTTACAACTTACAAAATTTATATTTTAAACATATGCAAGTGAAGAAAAATCCACAAGGGTTAGGAGATATATAACTTCAAACAACCTATGTTATCAACTGGAAGATAATAATAACCAAAATAGGATTATAGACAAGAACTATCAAGGAAGGATTTATTATTAAAAACGTGGAAACCTTTTTTTTCCCCCAACAACCACCCGAAAAAGTGACTTGTGAGTCATTTCCTGAAGTATTTTTAAAGACACTTAATTTTTTTTTTTATGCAAAATTAAAGTTTCAAACAAATGTATTTAGTTTTCTAAAGATTATATATATATTTTTTTTACTTTACAGCTTATAATGAACATTCTGTAGAATAAACAGCAATATTAAAAGCTTAATTGATCCAGATTGTTGCTACTTAATAATTTGACAGGTTTAAGTAGGTCAAGAGATTAGCCTCAATTAGATCTATTAAAGATTTCATTTCTATAGGGAAATTAGAATAAAGTCACACATTTGCAAATTATTTGATCATAAAAAATAATCACCATTACAATCATTTACAATTATATAGTATATATATATATATATATATATATATATATATATATATATATATATTATAGCAATGTATAAAATATAGTTACTTCAGAGCCCTTCTTTGAATTATGTTTATAGAGAATTAATAAACAGTATTTTAAAAAGCAAAATAAAAGAAAAGTTTATACTTAATATCTGATGTGGGCTGTTTTAAAGAGAACAAGCAGCATAATATCAGCCACACTGATATAGGTACTATTTATTACTTTAATACTTTGCATCTGATCACTTTTGACACGTTTAAGTAGGTCAAGAGATTAGCTTGAATTTGATCTGTTAAATATTGTATTTTAATAAGAACATTAAAATAAAATTAAACATTTGCAAACTATTTGGTAACGAAAAGCTTAAAGGATACCTCAGTCCACCCCCAAAATATAAAAAAATCATAGTGTTGTGTACCCCACCATTAACCCCCAAGTTAGATTTGTAAAATAAGCCCCAGAAGCATACTTACATTCCTTTGTTCCAACTGTCTGCTCCTGGCCCTTTGCTTGCTGGAAGTTGCAAACAGGGGTTGGACTAGCAGCCACATCTGTAATTGGCTAAGAGTCATCCAATCACAGCCACGTCTGCTGGGAATGAAGGAGCATGAGTATGTTTCTTGGGCTTGTCTTATAAAACTAACTTGGTGGTATGGGGTGGGCAGAGGTATGCTACACAGAAATAGATTTTAATGGAAGGTGGAGGAGGCAGCCATGAAGAGTAGGAGGGAGTAGGGGAAGGCTCCCTCTGCGCATGCGAGAAATCCCAATAAGGACAAGTAAGAAGCAGGCATGCGGAGAACCATTTGGAGCAGAAGAGTAAGGTAAGGATTTGAAGCCGAAAAGGACAATTAACTCTGTGAGTATCTACACCAGTTCTATTGAAAAAAGATTTTTTAAAACTACATAGTGGTGCCAGTAGTGGGTTACATTTTAGTTTTGGTTGTGGAAATGTCTTTTAAAATCTTTTGCCTTACTTAATAATAATTTACAGACATTTACAGGTAGTATAATACTGCCTACATCTACAGTAGTGTAGATGCAGGTTGGTATATCATGGTATTTTTGTGTCAATTAACAATAGTTTTAATGGGATTTAAAGTGTGTGAGTGCTTTTTGGGATACTGAGAGGGATGTCTATGTCCCTGGTAGTTGTTTTTGGCAGAACCGTTTTATTATATATATTATATATATATATATTATATAAATATTCTATTTGCATGGGGACAACCATTTTTGTTTTTCTTATTCTCAGTAGCACATCTGAAAAATAATACTAAATAACTATAATAAATTTGTTGACACAGAAACGGCACTATGGCTTTCTCCAAGAATTAGATTGGGACTCAGATACAGTAGGGGCTATGTACCGAGAACTGCTAAAGCAAAGATGGTCTAAAGTTAAAGAGAGTTACTTGTATTCAATAAACCATTCGTGATTAATAGTACATAAGTGTTTGCGCTAAAAAGTCCCGTTAACAGCTTAACATGTGTTTTCGTACTAGAGTTGCGTGAGTCTTGATACATCGCGTTATAATGAATCACCAACACTTCTCACACCTTTTCTTGCAGAATTAAAAGCCATAAAACGGAAATGTGGATAGAATTTATTTTGCCTTATGTGTTGTAAATGTGATTAAAACACTTCAGCAGAGTAAGGCGTGCCACCTACATGTGTAGCCCTTCTATAGATACCAACGTACATGTACGTATTGTGTCATTTCTCCTAAATATATACACATATATATCGTCATGTTTATATATATTATATATATATATATATATATATATATATATATATTATTATTATATATATATATATAATGTTTAAATATCTAAAAAATATTAAAAAAAAAAAAAATACAAAATATACTTCCCCCTTAAAAATCATGCTGGTGTTATTTATAATTGGATTGTTTAAGCTTGTAATGTTTTTTGTAAAACTTTTAAAATAAAAATAAAATTATAGTTTAAAGCCCCTTTTAGAAGGGTTAAGATGTGGGAATTAATAATGGAGCAATGAATTATCTAACTCTGAATATGGGTAACAAAAGGATAACCAAAGCCTAAAAACAGAAACAAAAATTGTAGTATGGCTATGCATTTCTGTAAAAAAAAATCTGTTTGAGGTGTTAATTGTTTTAAATAATTTGCATATGTTAAGTTGAAGTAGGAGAGAAAGTTCAAATAATTTACACATGTTTAGGTGGTGTTTGAATAGAGCATCGGCCTGTAAATCTTCACCCCTTGGGGATACATTAGATCACCAGCAGTATAGGCCTGAAACTGTGCTCATTATGATCCCATAGAACCAACTCTATACTGGAAAGAACCAGGGATCTTATGTACCAATGATTTTAGGTTTAGGTTCTCACACTGGGTACATCAAAAGGAAGGACTTCATTGAAAATCTGTACCATATTAAAGGTAATAAAGGTAGAGTACCACTGGAAAAGTACACATTGTACTGAAATAATGGTATATAATATTTCCTGGGGGATTAGTCAATGTAAAATTTGTCTTAATCATTTTTGGGCAAAATCCTGGAAATTTCTCTGGCATTAAAGCATACAAACTGGGAAATTCTGCTGGCACTAGAAGGGTTAAGATATTTTTCCAGTCATACTTCATTATATAGGAAGGAGTCACACCCTGCTGAATTCTGGGGAAGGGTTGTTTAATTGTTTAATTAATCACTTTGCAATCAGTGCAGCCCTACTAATTAGATTTATTAAGTGTGTTCCTACAAGGGCTAATGATCTGGAAACTCAGTTGTCATCTTTGCTTTAAGACATTAACACATACACTATAAATATATTTACATAATGAAGGACTATTTGGTATTTACATTAGAAGTAGCCATACATCATGTTTTTAATGAACTGCTACGTAGACTTGTAATATGTAGATTTTCTATGTGTGCAGATTCAGATCAGCCACAAGCTCCACAAGATTGCTCAGTCAGTCTCACTGATTTATTAAATCTGCATACCCTTTAACATTACCCCTTTAATAGGTATACTATTACATAGTATATACATAGTGCAGAGCTGCAGAAGGAGAATAATGAAGTTAACCTGATCTTAGCACAGCTCTTTGCTTTTAAGAAATGCATTTCCTAAAAGTGTACCTATCAGAAGGTGAATGAAATCTTCGTTTTTGAAAGATGAATGAAACCTTCATAAAATATTAATCCAGCTCCATATTTTGTAATATACTAATCCAGCACCTGCTAGAGTGCAGAATACATTGGTGTTAGACTCCTTCCTATAGTAGAGAATCTTAAAACTACTGTATTTACTAATGACAAAGGTAGGGGAAAGGTTATGTCAGAGTCACTTTTAATGATGTTTTCTTTATGTGTCTATAAAGAAAGATGTTTTCTCTTTTCTTATTTCTGAAAAATCAACAACTTTTTGTTTTTAACAATGCAAGGGAATTTTTTCACCAAAAGTTAAAACATGTATAAATGTATAAAATTACTTTTTACCTGAAAATCTTTGTTGTCAGTCCGATCTACTTGTAACATTGGATCCTTATTGTGTATAGTAAAAACTATTCTGTATTATTTTTGATATTGTTGTACTGTGTTTACTATACAAAGGGGCATACTTATAAAGGTTTGTTAATACTGCCATTTTTCTATAGCCGCACAGAATGGTAAAGCTATGGAACTGTCTTCCAGTGGACGTTGTGATGGCAGGTTAATAGGACATTTTTAAAAAAAAGCTGGATGAGGAAGGAATGTTGCAAGTTACTGGTAATTATCTATAAAGTAGAGTTGATCCAGGGATATTTCCATATCCGATGCCAATTGGAGTCAGGAAGGAATTTTGTTCCCCTTCCTAAATTCCCCTTCCTAAAAAGTAGTTATGCAGGACATGAGGGTATTGCTAGATGGGTTGGACTTGATGGACATATGTCTTTATTCAACCTCAAATACCTCAATAAATATACTATATCACCATGGCAATGATCAGAATTTTCTCCATATTTATAAAGCCAGTGGTTTTCACACACCCTGGACCCTTATCAGTGTAGAGAAACACTCCACAATGTATCGACACCTTCCAAAGACCCACTGACAGTAATGGTAATGACTTTTTTTTAATAAAAGCTGCTTCCTGAAGCCTAATTCAGTCTGGTTTTGGATTGCAACAAGAAAAGTTCTGCGAGTAGGCTTCTTTTTACTAAGAGCTGCAAAAAAAATATATATACAGTATATTTCCTTCAGCAACATATGCTACAGTATCTTTGAAAGAACCCTATCACAGAGATAGAAAGGTGAGTATAAAGCCAATAGGATTGATTACTACCATATATACTTGAGTATAAACAGAGATTTTTAGGTTTAAAAAATACCTTAAAAATCTGTCCTCGGTTTTTACTTGGGTCATCTGAAAAATTAAGCAGATCAGTCAAAAAAGTCTGGTAAAGCTGTACCTCAATTTGCAGCAAGGAGAATGTTAGTCGTCAGACTATATTACAATTTGCGGCATGGAGAACGATTTTAGCCAGAAGGAGACCAGGAGCGAGAAGGAGACCGGAAAGACAAGCAACGGAGCAGTCAGAGTCGTGGGCACGAAAGTTATGCATGTCCCGCGCACCCATATACATCATCAGCGTGTCCTCACAAGGCTTTGAAGATGGAGGAGCCTTCAAGGTACACACTCCGAGAACCTGGCAGCCCTCAGCTACAACCTCAGCTAGTAAGGAGCATCTTTTTATGTTTAGGGGTGGGCTATTAAGTCTACCTACTTTATGCAGTGTGTGGGTGGGTAGGTGGGGGGGGGCTGGGTGTCATTGTATTAAATGCATTTATTGCTATTATTACCACCCCATAGCTATTAAGGAGCATCGTCTTATGTTTAGGGGGGGCTATTAAGTCTACCTACTTTATGCAGTGGGTAGGAGGTTAGGGGGGGCTAGGTGACACTGTATTAAATGCATTTATTACCATTATTATTATTTATTACCATAATTATTTATTTACCATAATCATTTACCACTAGACAATTAAGCCCTAACGGGCGCTAGACATTTAGAGACGCATACATGCATGCACACACAGACAGATACACATATACATACAGACAGACACACACATGCATCCATATACAGTACATACCTTTATAGAGATACACATACATGGATACACATACAGACAGATACACACATGCATACAGGCACACATCCACAGATGCATGCAGACCCACAGATGCATGCAGACCCACACATGCATGTAGACAGAGACATACACATACATCCAGACAGACATAAATACATGCAGACACACAGAGCCACATGCATTGCATACACACACATACTTGCACAGAGACACACATGTGTGCAGATAAACACACAAACATGCATGCAGACATACATACCTGCAGGTAGGCAGACATACACTCATACAGACATATACACATGCATGCAGACAGACATACACAAATGCATGCATACATATAACCATACATGCAGAAAGACATTTATACATTCATACAGACATATACACATGTATGCAGAGAGAAATACACACATGCATGCAGACAGACATACACACATGCATGCATACACACACACACACACATGCATTCATGCACGCAGACAGGCATACACACATGCATGCATGCACGCACACACGCATTAAGACAGACATACACACGCATGCATGCATGCAGACAGGCATACACACATGCATGCAGACTGCCATATACATGTGTATGCATGCACACATGCAGACAGACACACATACATGGATGCAGACAGACATACACATACATGCACACATGCATGCAGACAGACATACACACATGCATGCAGACAGACATGCACACATGCATGCAGACAGACATACACATACCCACATGCACACATGTCGGCAGAGCGTATTTAATTACATTTGTCCTTACATCCTTGCCCCAGTGTGTGTTTGTCTCCCTCTAGTGTTGCATCTGTAGTACTGCAGTGAAACACAAACACACACACACACACACGGAGACAGGGAACCGGAACTTGGCATAAAGGATTTTATTATATATGATAATTATTTACCATAATTATTACCATTTATTACCATGATTATTACCATTATTTATTACCAGTACTTTAAAAGGAAAAAACATGGACCTTCTGTTTATTCATGTTTATTTTTACTAATTACAGGTTTGCATTAGTGTTCATATTTTCTACCCTCGGTTTATACTCAAGTCAATCATTTTTACTTTTTTCAGGTAAAAATAGGTATCTCGGTTTATACTCGGGTCGGTTTATACTCGAGTATATACGGTAATAGGCAGCAAACCAGCAGACACAAAGACACGATGAGAAGCAAAGTATATTAAAAATAATGAATATATGTGAACAGATAAAACATCCACAGTGAACAAACCCTAACCACACAAATATCTAATCTAAATATCTAATGTGGAAAATACAGACACAATGTACAGAGAAACAGAAAATATATTTAAAAAACTGGAAATATCTGTTGTATTCAGTTAGATCCACTGGAAGTTTAGTTTATTTCGCTAGTCATGCGGGCTTGCTTTCTCAATACAGAATGACTTGTACAAGAATACCCGGGCAAGTCCACAATAGCATACGACAGCCAGGTGTTAGGGACCTTCTGAATGCAAGGCGTAAATGCATTTTGGCTGTTATCAAAACTGCTCAGGGTAAGGTGTCAAAACAGCATTGTACATGGCAGACCATTGGTGTCAAAGCCTGAAAAGAGGTTTGTAAATGAGCTACTTTCAGATCTAATGAAGTCCAACAATGGTAAGCTGTTATAACATCAATTGTGGCGGCTGCATGGTTACCTTTTTTGTAACCCATGCAGCCTCCACAAACATGGAGTTAAAGTCACACCAACTGCTGCGGCTGTCGGTGTATCACCCTGGTATTTTTGAGCTTATCAACATTGGTGAATGGATAGAGCATATACTTACTTAAGCAGTAAACAGTTATCATAATCATTTGCTTTATACATGCTTTTACTAACAAAACACAAAGTTTAGATTCTACTAAATGCAGATCAGTACCATGACTTGCAGTCAGCATATGGTTTAGAGAAAATTTACAGAGCAATCGTTATCTCTGTCATTGCGATTAAATGAATAAAAGCAGATGTCCTATTAGCTGCTTAGCATTTGGAAAGAGGTTTTTTGAAAATACGTTTGCAGAGAAGGGGCATCCTGCAATTTTACTCTGGCAATAAAATGTGCTGATAAAAAAAAAATAATCTTAAACAATAAGTGCAATAGCTGCTTTTAGTGGTTATGCTTAAATCTAAGTTGGAATGAGCTGAGCTGTGTGTCTCAGCATAAGCAAATGTGATTTTGACTGTTTCTTTCGTGCTTTAATGAAAATGTTGTGGTTTTTTAGCGTTGGTAGGACACAATTCTGCTTCTAAACTGGCAAATAGAGATTCTATTCCCCATAAACTTTTGTAAATCGGAATATGGAAATGTTTAATGACTTTTTGACTGTTAGCAATATTACCCAACCTTCCAGAACAAAACAAAGCATAACTTATCATGCACACATATATTTATCATGTATCTGAAAACAACAAAAACTCAATAAATGTTAAATGGTCAGAATAAAATGACATAGAATCCTGTATTAATACATCCCCAGATATGCAGAGGTACAGTTTAAGTAAGCATGGAAAATTTAAATAAAACACGTCATATTCCATTTATAATTTCCATGGACCCTTTAAGCTCATTAGTATTTGAGAATAGGATACTAAACATACTTTTTGTAGGAGAAGTGCAGGTGCTTCCTAACATTAATGGGACTTGCTATTTGTGTATGTTCAAAAATGCTAACAATTAAAGGAGATTGCAAGCTTAAATCATTTTTCTTTACTTGTAGCTCAGACAATGATGTATCATTTGTATTTTTATGTAATACTGTACCAAAGATATACCTCTTTGAAATCAATCTCTGTTTTACTACAGAAAGCCATGCAGTTACTGTCAATTTACTTTACTTAATTTTAGTTGCTACAAATTACTAATAGGAGAATTCCTCTCTCCTTTTTTGAGTGAAGCCCATTAAGCACGTATGGCCTCACTGTGCAAGTAAAAATACCTGCAGGGATGTAAAACATTCACACTAATTTGAATCTTTATTTACTGTATAAAGTGCAGATAGGATCAAAAAGGAACATAGTTCTAAGTTTATTATGTTAAACAAATAAACTTCATATTGGCGACAGACCCTTATGCGAGGTGTATAGTTTAACACAATCAAGAAACAAGTGATGTATCATTTTAATCTGCAGTTTTTGAGTTACAAGGCAGGAAAAACTGGTAGGTTGGAGTTACCATTTTACTAAAGCTCTTACAGTAACTGCTTGTTGCTCATCATTCTTTAGAAAAGGCTAGAAAACTTAAAGTGTAACTGTGGTTTCCATAAGGCTGTGCACTACTTAATATGGCTTTCCCAAACAAACAAGCCTAGGATGATATAAGGAATAATATGCTACCTACAGTGTAATAAAAGGGTATTACTTAACCTCGGAGTTCCCTGACCATATAAAAACACAAGGCAGTTAGGCCGAGTGTTTTTATAGAGGCCAGGGGACTCGAAGGTGAAGTAATATCCATATATTATTCTGTAGGAAGCGTATTATTCCATATAATACAAAAGGTCAAAAAAAGAAAAATCCAGCACAGACACTCTGTCTCTCCTCTCCCTCTCTCCCCCTCCCTGTTTCCCCCCTCCCTGTATTAGTAGCAAACAAGCCCATTTTTCTAAATACTAATAGTGAACTGCTATTTCTATCTTATACTAAAAGAAGACAATAAACATCATCTCTCCCCCGGTGCAGTTCTTAATGAATACTGAATGAATTAAGCTGGGTCACACAGTAACGATAAAGCCCCGATACAGTCGGATCCGACGGTATCGGGGCTTTATCGTTACTGTGTGTAGTTTGTTTCCCGAACGAGCGCGCGCGGCCGCCGAACGATCGGGTCGGCCGTACACCGTCGGAAAGGCCAAAAATTTCCATCGGCGCCGCTAGACTCCCTATAGGAGTCTAGCGCGGCGATGGAAACACACAGTCCCGAGCGTTCCCCTATAGGGAGAACGCTCGGGACTGTGTGTATGCAGATCTTTGAAAGATGGCAGACAGGATCTTGCAGATCCTGTCTGTCATCTTTCAGAAATCTGTACTGTGTGTACCTAGCTTTACTGTGCTGAAAAGGAGGAGCGAGCGCATTCCTATGAGTCATAATTGACTCGGCCGCTCATTCCTCCTTATCAGCACAGTAATCCATTCAGACAGTCACTTAGTGTACAAAAACGGGCTTGTTATCTACATTAGTAATTCAGGCAGGGAGATAAAAATGGGGAGGGGCAGTGGAATACAGGAAGTCACTCATTGACATCACTGACTGACTGATTATATAGATTCTCGCCCTACACCTCCCCATTGAAATGCCAGAGCCTTATGTATTTTATCTCTATCTTCTCTGGATCTTAAAGGACAACTCCACCCTCATAAGAACATATTTTAGAAAGAATGGCCTCTTTAAAATATGTTGATATATCTTAGTTTGTCCTATGAATTCATTACTGTATGCCTGCTATGCTTCTGGATGCTTCATGGAAACAATTTAGAAAACTGTACTGAGCCTGTACTGAGCCTGGGCATGCTCAAAAGAGGCAGACAGGGGATTAACATTCAGTCATTGGCTGTTATGTCAACTGTCAAATCCATAACTGATAGTTGCTAACTGGAAGAATCAGGAAGCAGAAACAGGGGAAACAGGACATTGTGCAGGATTTCAGGTTAGACTTATATATTTCAGATTTCAAACTATTACAATTTAGGGCTTTGGGGGGTGATTTACCTGTATGTAAGTTTTCATTTTGGGGCTGGACTTGCCCTTTAAGTAGAGTCAATGAAATTCCCTGCTGCCCCGGAATCAACAAAGGCCTAAGTAGAAAATAATTGAAAATGAAAGCATATAGTGACTGGCAGGAAGAGTTTGATTGGTTCACATCTAGTAGTAGACTTGAGATTACCTAGAAGGAACGCCTCCTTAGCTTCTAGGGCCTGAAGTTTCCAGACTTCAAGGGACAATTTTTGACAAAGTGCCCTTGTCCGGCACAATAAAGGTCCATTAGTATGTCTACAACGTTTTTCTTTGGGGGAAAGATGGGTGCCACCAACCTGCATAGGCTCATCTGCAGAAGGGACTAAGGGTGGAGAGGATCGGACAGGATGAGAGAGGATTTTAGGCAAGTTGTTGCGATCCATAGACCTCTCTGCCTGTCACTCTGCCTGTCACTCCCCTGAAACGGGTATCAATCTGGATACAGAGGGTGATCAGCTCAAAAGGACAGGCAATTCTCTAGAAACTAGGTCATCCTTAAGTCGGTCTGAAAATCCCTGCATAAAGGCTGCAGTAAGTGCTTTGTTATTCCAGGATGTCTCCGCGACAAGAGTATGAAATTCTATGGCATACTTTCCCACTGAACGAGATCCTTGACGGAGTTGCATCAAGCGAGATGAAGCAGCTAAAGATGTTCCTGGAGCATCAAAAACTTTGCAGTACATGTCCAAGAAGGCTGTAATATTATTGACTATGGAATTGTTTTTCTCCCATAAGGGGGAGGCCCAAGCCAAGGCGTTACCTTCAAGCAAGGCGATGATATAGCCAACCTTGGCCTGGTCAGAAACAAAATGAGATTCAAATTGAATCCGGCACTGATTTAAGAATCCTTGGTAGGCTTAGGCATTACCTTCAAAATGGGAAGGTGAAGGTAAACAGGGTTCTCTTTGATGCGCAGGGTCGGTAGGACCAGACGGCACCGGAGCTGGCGTAGGAGCGGAAGCCGGAGCCGGGGGAAGTCGGGGCAGCAAGAGAATCCATGTATTGGGCCAACTGCCCTTGATGATGTTCAAATACATCCATGCATTTAGACAATGCCTTGAGTGCCTTGCCTAAATCTGCCATGGCCTCCTCAGGCGTTTCCATGGCCCAATCCTACTGTAATAAATACTTCCAGGGTACTCACAAGTACGCTTTCAGGAGGAGACCCACGTCTGTAGGTTTGGATACTGGAGCAGATGAGGCTGATGGGAATTGTATGCAGGATATTGAGACACCACCGGAAACTGGATACTAAGGAGATGGTGCTGCTGGGAGCTGGAAAGCTGAAACAGGTAATGTAGTCTTTGGAGCTGGCAAGGTAAGTATAGACTCAGGAACAGGCAAGGTAAGTATTGTCTCAGAAACTGGCAAGATAAGTATAGTCTCTGGATCTGGTAAGGCAAGTATGTCTCTGGAACTGGCAAGGTAAGTATTTCTCTGGAAATGGCAAGGTAAGTATTTCTCTGAAACTGGCATGGTAAGTATTCCTCTGGAACTGGCAAAGTTACTCGAACCAGGAGAGGAAAGTTCCAAAGGAGCCTGGGGTAGCAAACGCTACAATCGGGCGCCGGGTCCAGGGGGACGCCGGCATTTAAACCAATGTCATGACATCTACGATGCCGTGCACCCAGAAGCAAAGAACGGCTTGGGACTGGAGGAGCAGGTAAGTTCCTGACAGTATGTTACTATAATCCATTATGTTCTGTGGGCTAAAAAAAAATTGTGTTCACAGTAATTTAAAACTACCAGCACTCTAATTTTTACTACCTATTACAATTCTTTCCATTTTTTTACATTTACACAGTCCTAAAGTTGTATGTTTTATACAACGATATATACTGACAGTTTGGAGGTTTTATTGAATGTCAAATAAAGAACTGTTATTAGTGTTAGGGACATGAGCACAGCTATACTGGTCCTTTGTCTCAACTACATGCTAACGTTCATTTCACAGATCAGAAAAAAATAATCTATTCTGGGCAACTGGTAATAGAGATACAGACTGGGATTTGTTTATAAACAGACATGGAGATTCAATAAAAGTTCTTATCATTAAAAAATGGTACTAATTTTACCCCAACTAATCATATCCTATTTAACATTTGAAGGCTAACATCTGATTGGTTAGGACAAAATTAGCACCATTTTTAACAATAAGAACTTTTATTGAATCTCCCTGAAAATGTTCCTAATTATGCTCTTAAACCAGATCACAGCGAAAGGTGGGGGGTAAGCTTTATTTTAAGCAGCTCTGTGTGTTCTCTGTTTGGGATATATGTTTCTTTACGGTTAAGTTTTCCTAATGCATTTTTATTGTGCTGAAAAAGGCATTCAGTAGGTTGAACCAATAAAAGCCAAGAACCACCCAAATGTCTGATATTCTTTTATTTCTGCCTTAGCATCTTTATGTTGCAATGCAAAATGTTTTATGTTTTAAGTACCACAATTTTGCAGTAAGCAGCAACAAACATATTTAATCAAAAATATTCTTAATTCTCACTTCTCAAGCACATTTTGCTCACCATTTCAAATGATTTCCCCCTTGCAAGATACATTGAATATTCCAAATCTGAGTACTGAGATATACACATAGGGAAATGTAAATGTCCTCTGGCAACAGGCCTTCTATTACATGAATTAATATTCACATTGGGAAGCGGCACACCAATAACTTCAGATGTCCAATGTATTTGACTATTACATGCATTAATATGTTATCTAAGTATGTAGCACCAATAGCACTCCTATAGTTCTTGGAATTTTTAGAAAAGCATCTTTTGGCACCTTAACAACATTCTACATTCCATAATGCCGGGTAAAGCATGTTTTAGCTCTCTAAATGCTATAGCAGAAAAGATAAATCAGCATGTACTTGTATTCACAGTTAGTTTTAACCATATACTGTATATGAAAGAACTGTTTAATTGCATGTCATGTACGCATATAAAAATAATATAGTGAAATATTTTAAATAAATGAAAATTTATCTTTAAGGATTTCTGTTTCTGCACTTCTATTCTGACACCATCACAAATAATACCTATCTTACTATGTAATATAAGGGTTTAAGAAGACATACATAAGAGTTTTTTGGGGGACTTCTCTATCAGAATATAAAATGTTATTTGGGGTGTTCATTCCCTTTATCCTCTGCACAGGAAGACGCTAAGCAGATAATTAGACAGCTCCCTGTTTTTCCCCTTGATGAAGCACATTAAGCATTTATGTATCTCACTAGGAGAAGAGGAAAAAGTATTTAAGGAAAGATTTTACATAGTTTACAAACAAAGGCTGTCACTCCCTGACATTGTCTAGCAATCCTTTATTTTAACAGATCACTAAATGATGCCAGGGGAGCCTGTACACATGTTAGCTTGTTGGCCCAAGTAATCATTTGTTGGACCACTTGGGCTGATAATTTGTATGTGTATAAGTTTTAGACCAAGGGTTTGAACTGGTAGAGATGATGAACAGAAGGAAAAGTAGGCGAACATAATAATGACGTGTACTGCGATAACATTTTAAATCTCTTACACATGATGACACAAACATTTCAGCCTTTGCAAAATTATAATTATTTAGCCAAAAGATTTCAAAGAGACACACAATTATAGATGATGTAAATATAGAATTTTCCATCCACGCTAAGTGTAGCTAATTCAAAATTCATATTTCTTTTTGATATCATTTTATGCTGGATATTTAAGGATCCTTCATATTTTTGTTACAATGTTCAATATCATAATAATACCAACACTAAGGGCTCTAGAAGGGACGGTTTTGAAACGTATTATTAAATGTGTCCTTGTTTTCTTTTTTTTATTGTACCTATTTTCTCAAAATGTTATTTTCTAATTCACCACGCTTATATTAGCACGCTGTCATTGTTCCTTTCATAATTTGCACCACTGCTCCCTTGCCCTCACTCTGTAGTGTCTGTACAAAACATATATTGAACAACTTACATACAGTATGCTGTATATACTTATCTTGTTCAATGTACTGAATTAAGAATGTTCCATACTGTAAGCTGACTCTCTAGAGCTGCAAGATTTTTGTATTATCTGTACTACCTTTGTATGCAACATGTGTATAAATGTAATTGTAAAGTGTCATGGAAGATGTTGGTACTATATAAATCAACAATATTAATCACTGTGTTTTGCCTAAAAATATTTGAATTAAGATCCCCTTTTAACTGACTAGTACATTTATTTTCATCTGAATGTTACTACAGCACAGACATTCTTATTTTTGTACCTCAAAATGTATTTTTTAATCTTTTTTTTATATTTATAAGGTCATATAGTGAAGGATAATCCTGGTTTTAAAACTGAATATATGTAAACCATCCACAGCCAAGATAGTCCTGCAATTATTCTAGAAAGTAAATCACAAGAACCAAAAGCATGACAAGATTAATCCTTGAAGAACTGTCTCAGAATGGGATATGTATTATACATACTGTGCAGCTTATAATCACAGAGATAAGGAAAAGGAAAGTATATCTCATTTTTGAAAAAGCATAAAGAAGAAAAGGTGGAAATTGTTTTCTTTTCAGAGAAAAATTGTCCAATATATAAAATGTGGGGGGAAAATTATTTGCTGCTGTGTTCCATTCTACTCACAGCGTGGTACACTTGGTAAAGCACAGAATGATCAAGTAAAATTCAAACATCAGTAGACTGTAAATGCCTCTTTGTATACCTTATATTTACTACTCAATAGAGGCATTAGCAGCCAACTCCTACAGTAGCCTACTGTATATTATACAGTCAATTCTAAGATTTCCAATGTTTGTTACACATAAGCACAATGTATGCCACAGTAATATAGAATGTTTAAAGGACAACTAAAGCCACAGAACAACAATGAACCAAAAGGCAGAACACCTTGATATAAAACCAGTAATCTGTGTTTAACTTTCTAGCATCACACGACATTCTAGTATCACACAGTTTGGTCAACAACCATTATGTTCTGCACATGCTCAGTCCTTAGCTATGGCAGAAACTTGTTATAGTTGGTCACACCCATTAATAATCTCTACCCAATCCTTTTACAGGACAGATAAAGCAAGGGAGCATGTGACTGAGGTCAGGAGGTGTGGTATGACACCGCACATACACACAGTTACTTCATCCAGTTATTAACAGGCTTAAATTCACTTTAATATGTTAATATGATTTACTGAAGTGGCATTTTATAGCTTATTGGTGTTTTTAGTTTTTTTTCAGATCCTGGAGTATAAAAAATTAAGTTTAGTTCAAACTTACAGGGTTATTCAATAAAAGTTGTTGTCGTTTAAAATGGTGCTAATTTTGCCCCAACCAATCAGATCTTATTTAACATTTGAAAGCTTACATCTGATTGGTTGGGAAAAAATTAGCACCATTTTAAACGTTAAGAACTTTTAATGAAAAACCCTGACAGTTTAAACTTGTTTTGCCCCAATGTTACCCGATATCAAAAAGTAAATTAAACTAGGGGGCGGAGCCTGACCGTGTATGTGAGTGGACGTGTCTCTGAACAGTTCCCGCTCCATGGCTAACATATCTTCGCTGGGGGCGAGCTAGGCTATAGCAAACTTGACAAAAAACTCCCCAAACATAGGGGGGTAATAACCTGCAGATTACTTCCGATGCCTCTAAAGAAAAGCCAAATAAAGGGGGACATGGAGGACTGGCTCCATCCGGACCATGCCAAACCTATCCAAGATGGTGCCGGGCCTATAACAGATGGCGCGCCCTGTACCAAATCGGACCTAGGCAAACTCTAATGTGACTAGGAGAAGATCATCCAAACCTCTCAAAGCCAAATAATAAAAGAGTTACGCAAGGAAATCGCTCTCCGTGGAGACAGAGTCTCCACATTGAAAACAAACACAGACCATTTATTCAACTTTTGCCAACAAACCGAAATAGAAATTAAGGAACTGCGCCACAACATTTTTCTCATCCATGAGCAACATGGAAAATAGAGACAGATGGGGCAACATTGGAATACACGGAGTTCCTGAAGAGGTAACTGACCAAATATATGCCAAATATATGCCCGCATTGCTTACCCACGTTGCTCCTGATGTTCCCACAGAACGGTTCCAAACAGACAGAGCACACAGGGCCTTACGTGCTAGACCACTGACCAATGAACCACCCGGGACATTATTTGTAAACTCCACTAATTTCAGGCAAAGGAAGCCATAATGAAGGCGGCGAGAGAGATGGGCCCCACTGAGTTTGAAGTAGCTAAAATTAGCTTCTACCAGGACTTATTGCCGACGACCTTATCAAAAAGCCGGAAACTCAAACTCCTGATAGAAGTACTGAACGCCCAAGTACCGATGGGGCTTTCCGTTCAAACTTACAGTACATCTCTATCTCATCCATGGAGGACTCTGAGGAATTCCTAAAAAGACTGGATATCCACCAAAAGCGGATTATCATAATAATAATGAGAAGGACCGAAGGGCATCACCACCAAAAATTATGTGGACCCAAGTCGCCCCAAATCCACGTCGGAGCCCAAAGCAGTCCTGAAAGATGGATGTTAATATGGCTTTAAGGATATGGTAGGGGGGGAAGGAAATGTTTGATTTATTGTATGTTTTAAGATCATAATAATACGTAATTCACTTCTTTATGCCAGCAGTAGATATACCCACCCCTAATTTTCCATATTCAAGTATAACTCGATAAATGTTTATAAATTGCAGTTCGATGGCATTCACAAGCACCTTGTTGCAGTCTAGCCACAGTCACTAAGCTTATAACCCTAGCCTGTACAGTCTGTCTATTTAATGTTCCCCCATATGAATATTAACTCACTGAAGGCAACGTGAGAATCAATGCGACAAGTATAATCCTCATCAATCATTGACAATAAGAGTGGATGCTTAATAATTGGGCATGCCCCAATGTCTACCAATATTCTAACCCTGAAAAATCTAAGCCATGAACCACCCAACCCCCGTTACCCTGAGGTGACCACTGGAACACTATGGCCTGTTTTACTATCTCAGACTAAGATTAAGAGCTGAAACCAAGGTACCTTATCAGCCAACGAGTAATTATTTTCACCCGCCCGACTTCGTCGCCCTCCCTCTTAACAGAAGGAAGGCGATTTTCCCAGCGACGGAGATCCACCAAGTCACATAGAATACTACAAAGAGAAATCTCTCACACAAGTAATGAGGGTATAGTCCTTTCCCTTTTATTAGGGATCAATATATCCCAAAGCCCCCTGACATAAACCTATGTTTTCACCAATGCGAGTACAGAGTCGCTGCAAATGGGGTGTCCCTTAAGAGCTCTAGCCCACTTCTGATACTCAGGCCAAAGAAACCCAACTTGGGTGATGAACCAAGCTAACAGAACTCATAAAGGGAATTTAGGGTTATAGAATGCTTATTTATCTGTCTTATTATATGGAATGTGATAATATGCCAAGATGTATCTTAGTTCATACCAGACTGAATCACCTTTAGAGTTCGTTTTTTATAGAATGTGATGTATCATATTGAGGTCTATTAATGTTAATATGTTAGGGTTGTTTTAAGGGCCTCACAGTCCCAGCTTGGATTTTGGTAGCGCACCACCCCCTTTAGCGATTATATGATCAATGATGACTATAAGAAGCAGACTCAATATGAGATAATTCTAAATCTGAGATCTATTTATATTGCTCACCATGAGTGGTCCCTACCTTCCCTGCAGGTCCCCCCCCACCCTGCAGGATTGTTGACCCTTCTTATAGGGCAAGAGAATGTTCTTCCTTTATGTTTTCAAATGCTCCCTCTGCTCCCTTTCCCATTAGAGAAACCTGAGTTGCCTGTCCCACCACCCCTCTCCCCATAGGTTAAACTAGGTCTCAAGACCTAGAGGCATCCCATAATACAATATGCCCTTTACTATCTCATAATTAGACGTGGGCAGATCTGGTTGGAGCCTTGTGTCTTCTGACCTGCCCGAGAACCACCTAGGTTCCAACCCTATGATTCTCAACAGACAAATGTTATGCTTATTTCCTGTTTTAATTCTCTACATTATAAGGTTGAAAGGAGCCTTCCCTGTCCATATCGGAACAATTCCTTTACTGTATATAATTTACTTTTTGTTTTTTGTTAGGTTCACTTGAATAATATGGATATATTATGTTTTGATTCAACGATTTTTACTGGGAGAGGACGACCCTGACCCCTTGGGACAAACAACCCCATAACCGACCTAAAATATCAATTCTCCTCTACACCAAATCCGCGTATCTAGAAAAGTCCACTGCCTGAATGGATTCTAAACTTAAGGTCCTAACACACAATGCTAGGGGTCTCAATAACCCAGTTAAATGAAAGTTAGCTCTACAGTATTAACACAAACAACAATCAGACACTCTCCTAATACAGAAAACCCACTTTAAGATTAACTATAGTCAATGTCTATGCTCTCAATTCCCAATACAAAAAACTAAAAAAAATAAACTTATACTACATGCATTTGGCTCTATCCTCATGGCAGGGGATTTTAACGTGACACTTAACTCAAATATAGATAGGTCAAAACCCCTTAAATCAATGACAGGTTCAACTTCGTATAAACACCTTCAAAATTTAATTAAAAAAAAAAACTTACTTGACTCATGGAAACTATCTAACCCCACAGAAAGAGAATTCACTTTCTACTCCCCAGTTCATAAAATCTATACAAGACTGGATTACATACTTATATCCCCTCAACTAATTGCCCAAGTTCACATTGCATATATCTCGGAAATAGCCTGGTCAGACCATGCGGTCAGACCATGCATTTGTCTCTCTGACAAACCCACAACTGACCTGGAGACTCAATGAGGCACTACTGGAAAATGAAGAACATGTACAAGTACTAAATACAAATCTAACTAATTATTTCACAGAAAACAATACAGAAGGAATACATAGCTTGATACTTTTGGCCGCCTATAAATCAGTTATAAGGGGACACCTTATTCAATTAGCGGCCAGACAAAAAAAAACAGAGAGAGATAAGGATAAATCAATTAATCACAAATATTAAAAAAGGGGACAATCTTTTGGCCAAGCACCACAATGAATCAAAAGCAACTGAAATCCAAAATGCCAGACATGAATTAAGTCAGCTTCTCACAACCAAGGCAAAAAGAGCTTTACGTTTTACTAACCAATGATTTTATTACAAGAATAACAGACCCAATACCATGCTGGCCAACAAACAAAAGTTAACCCGAAACAAATTTCTCCCTCTATGTGATCACACAGGACAACTTCAACACGACCCTAACTATATTACCAATGCATTTCCCGGTACTACCAAAGGAAATATCCCTCTCTGAGATTCAATTAGTGATCAAACAGTTTAAAATCCCCTGGCTCAGATGGCTTTACCGCCCTTTACTATAAGAAGTTCCAGTCCACCCTGTCCCCCTGTCTACAAAAACTCTGCAATGATCTGGCAACAGGCAACTCTTCACTACCTCCAGATATGCTACAGGCATATATATCAGTCATACCCAAACCCGATAAAGACACAACACAACTCTCCATCTACCGCCCTATCTCTCTTATAAATGTTGATGTAAAAATTATAGCAAAGGTACTGGCAAACCGCCTGAGCCCAATTCTACCTAAACTGATCCACTACGATAAATGGGATTTGTACCAGGTAGACAAACTTCTGACAACATTAGTAAAGCTATAACATTAATGCAATATGCAAATACCTCTAAATTACCCTCAGTAATACTTTCCCTATATATCAAAAAGTCATTTGACAGGGTGGACTGGACCTTTCTCAGTAACATACTTCACCACTTTGATTTTTCAGATAACTTTATCCAGGGGGTTTTCAGCCTATACCTTAACCCTACCGCAATTGTAAGAAACATGGGCTTCCCTTCAGATAAAATATTTATAAAAAATGGCAAGCAGGGGTGTAGCTTTGCAGGGAAGGCCATCCAATCTGAAGTTCATCCAAAGTAAAGCTATCCTAAGTGAAATCGGAGTTTAACAAGGGAGTTAATTATCTGACATCTCTCTCTCTTTCTTCCAACAGATACGTATATCTACATCCATTGTTTTACCCTGTTTTTCATATTTCAACTTCATCCTATGTATTTCTCATAATTTGGTACGCATATCTACATCCATTGTTCTACCCTGTTTCCATATTTCAACTTCATCCTATGTATTTCTCATAATTTGGTACGCATATCTACATCCATTACTGTGTAATATTTCTCTAAACATTTTGTTATTTATGTTGAAATGTTTTGAAAAGGGTCAAAATTAGTTACTTTTACCTCTGTCTCCTTACTAATGAGTTTATGTGTGTGATGGATCTTCCCTGCTAGACCTTGTTGCACAACTGGTGATTACTTTGTTGTGGTAATTGCACTGTGCTAATTACTTAATTTCCCTGTCCTGTGTCTGCATAGGGGATAGCTTTGCAGGGGTGTAGTTTTGCAGGGAAGTACACCCAATCTGAAGCTCATCCATAGCGAGGCTATCCTAAGTGAAATCCGAGTTTAACAAAGGAGTTCAACAAGGAGATTGACAAGTAAATCATTACCTGACTTTAACAGTTTTTAAACAATGTATACAATTGTGCTCTGCTTTTGTCTTATGTACTCCCTGGCTCCAAAATCTCCTTCCCATTCATTCCCTTCCTATCCCTATTCTGTCTTTATCTCTGCCTCTCTTCTTCCATCCAATTACCAATATTCCTTCACATTTACAATGTACTGTTCCCTTCACCAAGTCCAAACACCCCAGGAAACTTCAGTACAAATCCTTAGCCCACCTCCACTCCGTTTATTATTCTCCTTCTTGCTGCTGGGGATATTGCTCCAAACCCTGGACCCTGCAACATTTCCATCTGCCGTCATCCTTGCATTTCTGTCCCCCCTACTTATTCCTTTAGAGGCTCTAATCTTTCTAATATTATAACTGTCCCTACTCTTTCACCTTCACTTCTACCTTTTTCCTGTGGCCTCCTTAACACGCGCTCTCTTGCTAACAAACACACCTTTATTCATGACCTGTTCTGTTCTAACACCTTTTTATCTCCTGGCTCTTATGGAGACTTGGATCTCCCACCATGATACTGTGGTCGAAGCTTTCATTACGCATGGTGGTCTATCTCTCATTCGCCTCGTTCCTCAGGACAGGGGGGAGGGGTAGGTCTCTTTTCCCATACCTGCTGCTTTAAACTTGTTTCGCCCTCTGTTGATTTTTCATCATTTGAAGTCCATGCTGTCCAACTTTTCTACCCCTTATGTCTATGGGTTGCAGTCGTATACAGACCCCCTTCTTCCTCAGCTTCTGCCTCAGCCCCAGACGCTTTCCTTACAGAGTTTGAAACCTGGCTCTCTATCTTTCTTTCCTCCGACTGTCCGGCTATAATTCTGGGTGACTTTAATTGTCACATTGATTACACTAAGCATCCTGGCCTTCTCGCTTTCTCCACCTAACTTCCTCCTTCTCCCTCCAGCAGTGGCCAAAGCAAGCACCCATAAGGATGGTCACATTCGTTGACTTGGCCTTTACTAAAAATCTTTCTGTCTCTCAGTTTGCTTAGTCCTTCCCACTCGCTGATCACAATCTAATACTTTTTCTACCACTACTCTCCCCTCTCCTCTGACCCTCCATTACTGTCCGTTCGCAACACCGTGCAATAGACCCTCGGCTCTCTCTCCTCTCTCAGTTCTAGCTCAATGCCCTCATGTCTGATCCCAACCCTGATTCACTAATACATTCTTATAACTCTATCTTATCCACTACTATTGACTCCTTTGCCCCCCTACAAACTCACAAACGTTGCCCCGTCCTTGGCTCAATTCAGATACCAAGTTCCTACGCTGCCGTACTTGTGCAGCAATTACAAGCTCATGTTGTTGTATCTTAATTCATCTCTTTCAGCAGCAAAACCCTCCTACTTTAGCACGCTTATAAAGAATAACAAAAATAACCCACGTCGTCTATTTTCGCTATTTAACACTCTCTTGAAGCCCTCCTCTACGGACACTCTTCATTTCATTAACGCTCCTCAGGATTTTGCAGACTACTTCAGAAATAAAATAGATGATATCTGTACTCTAATCCCCTCACCCCAGGACAACTCTCGCCTTCTTTTGCCTGCCCCACCGTCTGCAGTTCTAGAATCTTTCTCCCCTGTCACCCAGTCTGAAATATTCAACCTCCTATTGTCCTCGCCGCTTACAATGTGTATCCTTGATCCCATGCCCTCCCTACTCAGACACTGTGCTAAAATCCTTTCCTCTGCTCTTGCTCACATTTTAATTCCTCCCTGACCCTCGAGATTTTTCCTGCTGCTTTAAACATGATATGTAAAACCTCTCTCAAAAAACCCTCTCTGGACCCTACCTATCTGTCAAACTACCGCCTGTCTTCCTTTTACCTTTGCTTCAAAAACTCTTTAGAACGTCTCGTCTCTACACGCATTAATAATACTAATAACTTATTGGACCCATTGCAATCAGGATTACGACCAGGTCATTCAACTGAAACGGCCCTCTGCAAAGTCTCAAATGACCTACAAGCTGCCAAAGGGCAGTTGGTCCTCATTCTACTTGACCTATCAGCTGCCTTTGATACTGTGGACCACTCTCTTCTTATGCAGATTCTATATTCTCTGGGCATCCGAAATCAAGCTGCGGCGTCTGTCTCTAACAGATATTTCTTTGTCTCTTTTGCTAATAAGACTCTCCTGTTCTGCTTAGTGTGGGGGTACTTCAATCTCAAATCTCTAAATGTCTGCTCTCTATCTCTTCTTGGATGGCGCACCATCGACTTAAACTCAATCTATCCAAAAAGGAATTAATAATTTCCCCCCCCTAAACTGGCAACTAGTCCACCATTCTCCATCTCTATTGACAATATGGTCATTAACCCAGTTGAATCTGCATGCTGCCTTGAAGTGATCTTTGACTCCCTCTTTCCTTCCATCATCACATTAACAATGTCGCTATGACCTGTCGCTTTCTCCTTCGCAATATTCCCAAGATCCGTCCTTTTCTCTCTTTTTTCACTACTAAAATGCTCATCCGTGCCCTTATCATCTCCCGTCTCGACTACTGTAACATTCTACTGTTTGAACTCCCGGCCTCTCATCTCTCTCCTCTCCAGCCTATCTTAAACTTGGCAGCTCGGATCATCTCGCTCTCCTCCAAAAGAGAACCCGCAACCCCGATACTTCAGTCCATAGGGTGGCTTCCCGTCAAACAAAGAATTATATTCAATATCCTGCTTTAAAAATCATGCAAGACACAGGAATAAGTGGGAGTTTGGGCTTCCTATATTAACCCACTACTATAAGGCAGCTCAAATAGCCCAAATTTCTCAATGGGTCCATGGTAGTGGACAGATAGCCTGGGTAGATTTAGATAACAATCTGTTAGCCCCATTGCACTCTTTAAAAATTCTGCAGCTGACTAAAGACCAATATAAACTGTACTCTACTAACCACAATTTCATTATACAGGCTTCATTATCCTTATGGAACAAAATCAATAAACTATACTCCTTTTTTCCTCAATACTCAATCCTGACACCTATACTATACTCTCCTTCTTCTCCGGTGGGTTTAATCACAACAGAAAATATATTTTGGAATGAATTAGGTGTAAGGAACATAATAAATCTAAATAATGAAAGAGGATTTCTAATGTCATGGGAAGAGGCATCTTCTAATACCACTTCCCAAGGAACAAATGGTTTAGTTACACTAGAATTAGATATTGCGCCCAGTCTATATTAGATAAAACCCAGAAAAAGCAAGCAACACCAATAGAAACATTAATAACCAACTCCACTTGCATGCACAAAAGAATCTCTACAATGTACTCTGCCCTTGATGAATGATTCAATGTCCATCAAATCTGATAGTGTTTCTAAATGGGAAACTAGATTTAACAGAACAACAATGGATCCAAATATATACTAACTCGCATAGAAGCTCCCTAAATATAGTCACAAAGGAGAGAACCTTTAAGATACTGTACGGTTGGTATCTCACACCTGAATTCTTACATAAAATCAATCCCTCATTTCCTAACCTCTGTTTATGTAGTTGCAATAACCCGGCATCTCACTCCACTGTTGGTGGCAATGTAGGGATATAACGGAAAAACCGATTCAGGAAATTCTAGGACCCAGCTTCTCTTTATCCCCCTTTTTAATCTCCCCACACAAGGATATAAAAAAGCATCTCAAAGATTAATTTTACACATATGCACCGTGGCTAAAAGCCTCCTAGCATTTTCATGGAAAAGAACTTCCCCTACCAGGGGAGAGTTAATAGCCAGAGTTTGGCATATAATTTCCAATGAATATTTGGGACATACTCTCCAAAATTCATTAAGGCAGTAGACTGAGACCTGGGACATATGAGAATTAAAAATGCAAAGACCTGCAACACAATAAGCAACATCACATGGGAGGCGTGGTCCCGGGGGGTCGGGGAAGTCCAAACCTAAGGTATGACTATTCTATTCTTTTTCTTTTTGTTCTCTTTTTGACCAATGTTTTTTCGAATATATCCATATTACAAGATCTTCAACCCTGATATTTTCTGTGATATTTATATAATTCATGTCAAAGCACTGTTTAATTGAACCATGTTACAATTGTTTCTTTTTAAAGGGGAACTGTGGTCTCCAAACAAGTTAAGTTGAAATGAAAGGCCAGTTTTCTACCTTTAAAACGAGCCATCAATCACCTCTATGTGCTCCACAGCCCAAGATATACAGAAATGACTGACCAGAAAGTTAATGGGTGGGAGGCTGACATGTGAAATTCTGAGGCTTCTTCTGCACAGTGGCATGGGAGCACAGCCTCAGAATCCCTCAATGTGTGAGGGAGAAAGGAAGTTCCTCCTCCTCTCTGCGTGTGAAGTCCTGTCAGAGAAGGTAAAGGAATCTACAGCCCTTCTCCTTAACTGTGTGAAAACAGCCTTTTCAGGCAGAGTTCTCACTCTGCCTGAAAAGGCTGATTTCACAGAGTTTTCTGTAGGGGGGGTGTCAGGGGAGCAATTCCTATCAATTTACCTAAAGTCCATTTTGGACCAAAAAAAAAAAAACAAAATTAATTAAATTAAAAAAATTTAATTAAAACAATTAAAATTAAACTAAACTTTGCTCCTTGTTGTAAATACTTTAGACAATTTCCCTGACTCCTCCTTTATAAGCCTTTACTTATTATTTCCAGTAGCTAGTCCTGCTAGAAAATGTATTAATTTATTTTTTAATGGAGTCAGAAAAAGAGTCACAAAAGTTCAACATGAAAAACAGCTTACCTAACTCTACTGCTTAATGAAACAACAATAGATACAATACATAAAAAAAAACTTGTACTTATATCTATTATATGAACAAATTGTGAGTCCCACCCCTCAGCCCATATTCTATCCATCCTCCAATGCCACAGGACCCCCTTCCCCTCAGCCACCAATGGCTAGCCCATATAATGAGCAATAATAGTCTCCGAAAAGTCGAAAAACAGCAGAGCAAGATAGGCCTGTTTCAGAAATGGATTATTGTGTAGGTAAACACATTTTCTTTTTAGAGAATTAAAACAGAACTAACTTTCTAAATTCAAACAGCTATCAGCTGGCATTAAATACTTACGTGCGCACAGCCGTGCAGCCTCTGGTAAATAGGCTTGCGATGGCTGTGTTAGTGTCTCTCCTGGTACTTGCGCAGTTGCCGCAACACAAGACTGTAAGTTGCGCTAACCGATAGCAAACCGGTTAGCACAACTTTAAGAGGCTAAAAGAGCACTGCGTGGCCACAGCGCCCCCTGGTAAATGAACACAATAGGGTACTGTTGGTTTCGTTTTTTGGATCTTTCTCGTGCTGTTTTCTATTTTATATCATTCTACAAATAGTAGCAGCCAATTATTATTATTATTATTATTATTAAATTTTTTTTTTTTTTACATTTTATTTTCCAATATAGTGTCCATGGAAATCTGTGTGTTTGCCCTTATTGGTTAATTTTAGAGTAGAACAGGTACTGTACTGCAGTCTTAGTAAGGCCTCTGGTGTTTTCACCTCTGTACACTGAATAACAATTTTATTGTAGATAAAGCAAGAGTGCAGTAGCTTTGTGTATTACCCAGGGCACATTTTTCTGATTTCTGTTTAAGCCTTAAACATGTGCGAAAATAAATCAGATGCTTATATGTTTCAGACACTTGATTCTCTCCTCATTGTTGAAACTTGTTGAGATTATGTTAAATTAAACATATATTTACATATCGTAGAGTTTTTAATTTAGATTAAACAGTGATTATTGCATTTAATGGTGCAACTCAAAATATATAGATAGTGCTAAAAATAAAATAAAAAAACATAAATAAACTAATATGTTAATAAATAGCATGTCCGTGTTATATAATAACTTATATAATAACTTGAATTTTCTTTTTTAATTCCTTCTGTCACTTATTAGGCATAAAAGAAAAATAAAGAAGCTGGGGAAAAAAAGATTCCAAAGTAATTTTTTTGGAAAAATCTTCTAATTTGATTAGTGTAAACAAAGAAAATGTGCCCAAGGTTATAGCAGCATTCATTCTAGAGAAAACATCTGCTAGGAATAATGTTGATTGTAAAAAAAAAAAAGAGCGAGAGAGAGAGAGAGAAAAAGCCAAAAATATAATCAGCACAAATATGCTAAAATATGTCCTATATTTCTTATATATCATCACAGAGAATGATCCGAAAGGTTCCAGTACACATTCATGGGAATTTATGAAGATGTGTAACTCCGAATTTCCTTTTTTAATGTAATTTACAGCATCAAGGACAAAAAGACCAAAAGGTAGATGCATATAATACAAAAATTATAGAAAATTATGTTTCAAACTAAGATATACAATAATAGTAAAAAAAAAAAGTTGAGAAAATACCATAGCTTCCAGAACTCTGGGTTCCAGAGGCAGGAAGAAATAATGGACAATCCCCAACTAGATTGGACCTCAAACCAGACCTTAGAATATTTCCCATTTTTAAAGGTCTCCACAGAGAATTACCCCCTCCCATCGGCATGAGGGTGGGAGAACAACTTTACGACATGTTCCAAACCTTTCTTTTAATCCTCAATTTACACAGGCCCCAGTAAATTTAAATCTGTACATGGAACTATCCCTAAACCCCAAGATTCTTATTCCACATAATTTATCTAAACAATTAACATCAAACATTACTAACTCCGGTCACATATTATTAGACATGGCCGAAACTCACCAGTTTCATTCCGTTTTCGTATTCCCGGATCTCTGGAAAATCACGAAGATCCAAAAATCTGAAGACGGAACGGATTTTTGATTATCGAATGTTTGAGGCTATTTTCGATAATATTCGAAAATAGCCTTGAATGTTCGATAACCCCATGAAAATATGATCGGAGGCTACTTTTGAGTTTCCAATCGTATCGTAATCGAAAGTTCAAGGCTATTTTCGATAATTCTCAAACGTTTGATAATTATAGAAAATAGGCTCCGAAATCTCAAAATCTGGACGGATCATTCGGATTTCGGAACCAAGGAGTTCCGTGTCGGATCTGGGTACGAGTTGGACCTGTATCCCATCTCTACATATTATCAGAGATATTAATATCTCCTACAGGCCTATCATAAGACCAGCATGTCTGGTAATTGTTTGACTGGCTTAGTCTTCCATTTATAAATACTGTATTGGTTGGTGTATATCCTAATTCTGCAAAATAATATTCTTAAGTTTCATTTAATATTGGCCCATCTGTGACCTAAATGTGAACTCTGCCTAACCTCTAGACCGGTGATCCTCAAACTGTGGCTCTCCAGATGTTTGAAAACTACAACTCCCAGCATTCCTCAACTACAGAGGGAAGCCTAGGAATGCTGGGAGTTGTAGTTTTCAAACACCTAAAGGGCCGTAGTTTGAGGATCCCTGCTCTAGACCATCTTCACTGATGTAAACCAGGCCCATGGTCTGGTTTGGGGAAAAGGTTTAAGGTTTTGAAATGGCTAGGGTCCATTAACTTCTAAGGTTCTGTAATAGGTGAAATGTTGCTTTAAAGTGCACGTCCACCCCCAAAACTAAAATTTCTCCCACTACTGGTCCCACTGCATAGTGTTAAAAAATCCATACCTTACCTCTCTGCTCCAAATGGTTCTCCTGCAATGTCTGTCTAAAGACCCAGAAATTGAAGAGCTGGAGCCTGGTTGTAAGTGAAAAGGTTTCCTCCTCTTAGCTGTCCAATGAGAAATTTCTGGCTTGCCCACTGCAGCCCTTTCCCCCCTCCCTCTCAGTCCCTGTTTGCTGCCCTGTGCCCTAGCATTAAAACATTTTTCTGTAGTGTAGTGGACCCTACCCCACCCCCAACCGCCATATTTATTTGCAAAAAAAAAGAGAATCTGAAATGTACTTACAGAGGCTCGTCCCCCCTGGCGTTCTGCACTGCTGACTGCTGGTCAGGCCCCCTGCTTGCAATTTCCTGCAAGCAGAGGGCCGGGTCTGAACGTTGGGGGAACGAAGCTTAGTAAGTACCTTTCTGGTTCTTTTTTTCACAGATATGGTGGTTTGAGTGGGATAAGGTCCTCTACATTACAGAAAAAGTTTTAAGGTGGAAATACCCATTAAAGTTCTAGAAGAGCAGTTCCTAACTATTTATGACCATACAGGTCATAACCCTTCCCTGCCTCACTATCAGGCTTAAGCATTATTCTGTCATGACAATTACTAACAATAATTATCAATATTTTAGAAATTGTTAAAGACAAAAACCCTCTTGTTGATTCACCCAGAGCCACACGTGCTCTAGGCAAATCTACTGGAGGAGATTTACCAGAGGCTGCACAGCTCTTGGTGAATATCACTCACATGTAATTGTTTAACACCAGCTATCAGTATGCGCACAGCCAAGCAGCATCTATTAAATAGGCTTGCGGTAGTTGTGCAACTTTTTCTTCTTACAGTTGCGCAGCCACTGCAAACTAGTGGTTAAAGTCGCACTAAATTATTGTAAATTAGTTAGCATGACCTAAACCCCTAAATAGACACTGCAGCTCCACGTAAATCCCTCTTCATTTTTGTAAAGTTTAAGCAGCAATTACCTCCTTGTCTTTCACAAAAGTTATATTTTTTAACTCTCCTTTTATAGTTATTCATTTCTCATTTAAGTTGCTTTAAGTTAGTTATGTGTAAATGAAACTAACATGGAGATTTAATACACAAAGAAATAAGTTCAAAACCCATGCCACCCAATGTAATATCAGGTTAACGTGAGTTTTACACTAATTGTAGGGCACTGCGCCATTTACAAAAGTATTCGGAAATGGCACAGCTCTCTAAACACAATACCATTTAACTTAAGTTTTGCGCTACCTCGTAGCGTGAAACTTAACATGGTATCTTATTTGTAAACTGTGCAAAATAATTTTTTAACTAATCACACAGTAATTAGGATTAACTACCACCAATCTTAAATCAGCTTTTTCTCATCTCTCACCTTCCTATCCCTTGTTTTTTAGCTTTGGGAATTTAACTTATTAAAGAGGGCGAAACTATCCATTCTATAAAACTAAACATTATTTCTCTGTCACTGCATGGCTAATTGGTTCAGCATTAAGGCCAGGAAAAGAAATAAGCATTATCTGTTACTCTGTGCTCTTTCTGTGCAGATAAAAACAATCATGCAGTTAGCTGCTGCCTGTGTTACTTATGTCCCAATGTAGCAATTTACCTAAATTAATCAATTACAAAGCCTCCCCCCCCCACCAAACAAACACCTTCAAACTCCTGCAGCTGAAAGAAAAATCTTACTTGATTCAAGCAGTTATTACAGCTCCCAGTGCTGCTTACCTTCCCTAGGTACTAAAAAGGTACCAGGGCACTACACAGTTTTACATAAAGGTACCAGGGCACTACACAGTATTTTAATAAAATTAACCCAAAGGTGCGCATGGCTTAGGACTTAACGCAAAAATATACCATAAAAGGAAAAAGTTAAACCCAGCACATTTCATATGAATAATAAAATAATGATAATAATAAAATTCACATTATTGGATGTGCTATGGGAAACATTGGAAAGTGCAATATTAGGCAACCATACAAGAAAAAGATAAAATCATTTAAAAACACAAAAGCACCCCATATATTAGGTAATCAAAAGTATACAATCATATATACTTGTAACCCCTTAGTAAAGAAGTCAGTCAGACTATACCATCACATATCAGTCATCCAGTCCTGTCCGAAGTCGGAGGATCAGGAGATAAAGTGCTGGGGTATAACCAACGCTGGATGCGTTTCAACCTGTCGTTTTGTTTCAAACTGTCACGCCTTATACATGTATCAAATCTAACGAGATGAGCCGGAAACAACCCTTCCCTACCTTCACTAGCAAAGCAGTTTTACCTTTACTTTCACTATAACACAAAAACACTGGTTCTATTGGCTGTATGAGGGCACAGATCATCTCCACTGCACATACTCCACATTCTAGCTGTGCCTCAGTTTTGGGAGGGGATGGATACATAGAGAGGAGACATGCATACTAACTAGGAGTGAGCTGAACACGACATGATAAGATCTAATGGCAGGGAGCACTGAGAGTCACCCTGATGAAACCCATGCACACTGGTGCATTGTCGGTGAAACACGCCTAGGTTTGGAGTGAGGTTTGCTGCCTGAAAAACCCTGCTTGTTCTATGCCTTGATATCACTTCCGATCGGACGAGTGAAGCCTTTAATCCATTCAGAGGTACTGCTGATTTGGCACATTACAATTATGTCCTCTGGGAGGACTGAACTGGACAAATTATTTGTGGTGTGTCCAGGTGAAGAGGCCAGGACTCGGGCCCACGTAAGTCCCGAACCTCCAGGAAAATCCATTGTGCTGTATATGTTTATCACGATTTCCTTCTTTATCAGACAGTGGACGCCTTCTGTTGAATTGCAGTGCAGCCAGGCGAACGGGTGAAGAACCTGCTAGGCTGAGGGACGTAAGTCCCGGTTCCCCTGCATTTCTTTCATATCTGCCTTATGTCTCAGCCTAGCAGGTTCTTCACCCGTTCGCCTGGTCTTCACTGCAATTCAACAGAAAGGGGCGTGCCCTGTCTGATAAGAACTGTGTTTTACCTAACAAAGGGCCATACTATAAAGGTTTGTTAATACTTGCCATTTTTTATAGCCGCACAGAAGGTAACTAAGCTAGGAAACTGTCTTCCAGTGGACTTGTGATGGCAGGTTTTAATAGGACATTTTAAAAAAGAGGGAGGAAGAAGTTGCAAGTTATGGTAATATTATAAAGTTAGAGTTGATCAGGGATATTTCCATATCCGATGCCAATGGAGTACAGGAAGGAATTTTGTTCCCCTTCCATAAATTCCCCTTCATAAAAAGTAGTTATGCAGGACACTGAGGGTATTGCTAGATGGGTTGGAACTTGATGGTACATATGTCTGTTATTCAACCTCCAATACCTCAATAAATATACTATATCACCAGGCAATGATCAGAATTTTCTCCAATTTATAAAGCCAGTGGTTTGTCACAACACCTGGACCCTATTCAGGTAGAGAAGAAAACTCCACCAATGTATTGCCACCTCCAAGACCCACTGACAGTAATGGTAATGACTTTTTTTTAATAAAAGCGCTTCCTGAGCTAATTCAGTTCTGGTTTTGATTGCACACAAGAAAGTTTCGCGGAGTAGGCTTCTTTTTACTAAGAGCGTGCAAAAAAAACATATATATACAGTATATTCCTTCAGCAAACATATGCTTACAGTATCTGTTGAAAGAACCCTATCACAGAGATAGAAAGGTGAGTATATAAAGCCAATAGGATGATTACACATATATACTTGAGTATAAAACAGAGATTTTTAGGTTAAAAAATACCTTAAAAAATCTGTCCTCGGTTTTTACTTGGGTTATCTGAAAACTTAAGGCAGATCATCAAAAAAGTCTGTGTAAAGCTGTACTCCAATTTGCAGCAAGGAGACATGTTAGTCTCAGACATATCTACAATTTGCGCATGGAGAACATTTTAGCATAAGGAGGACCAGGGGGGGCGAGAAGGAGACCGGAAAAAGACAAGCAACGGAGCAGTTCAGAGTCGGGGCACGAAATAAGTTATGCATGGCCGCGCACCCATAAATCATCAGCGTGTCTCACAAGGCTTTGAAGATGAGGAAGCCTTCAGGTAAACACTCCGAGAAGACCTGGCAGCCCTCAGCTACAACTCAGCTAGTAGGAGATCTTTTTATGTTAGGGGTGGGCGATAAAGTCTACCTTAAAACTTTATGCAGTGTGTGGGGGGTAGGTGGGGGGGGGCTGGGTGTCATGGTATTTAAATGCATTACTTATATTATTTACCACATAGCTATTAAGGAGCATCGTCTATGTTTAGGGGGGGCGATAAGTCTACATACTTGTATGCAGTGGGTAGGGGTTAGGGGGGGCTGGGTGACACGTATTAATGCATTTATGAACATTATCTATTTATTAACCATAATATTATTTATTTACCATAATCATTACCACTAGACAATTAAGCCCTAACGGGCGACTAGACATTAGAGACGCATACATGCATTGCACACACAGACAGAATACACATATACATACAGACAGACACACACATGCATCCCTATACAGTACATACTTATAGAGATACACAGACATGGGTACACATACCAGAAATACACACACGCATACAGGCACAACATCCACAGATGCATGCAGACCCACCAAGATGCATGCGACCCAACATGCATGTAGGAACAGAGACATTTACACATACATCCAGAAGACATAAATACCAGCAGACACACAGAGCCAACATGCATACAACACACATACTTGCACAGAGGACACACATGGTGCAATAAAAACACAAAAAGTGCATGCAGACATACATACCTGCAGGTTAGGCAGACATACATCCATACAGACATATACACATGCATGCAGTCCAGACATCACCAAATGCATGCATACATATAACACCATACATGCAGAAAGGACCTTATACATTCATACAGACATATACACAGTATGCAAGAGAGAAATACACACAGATGCAGACAGACATAACACATGCATGCATACCCAACACACACACACAACACATCATCATGCACGCAGACAGGCATACACACAGCATGCATTGCGCCACGCACACACGCATTAAGACAAGACCATACACAAGCATGCATGCACCAGACGGCAACAACCATGCTGCAGACTGCACAGATACATGTGTATGCATGACACATGCAGACAGACACACAACATGATGCAGACAGGACATTCAACATACATGCACACATGCATGCAGACAGACATACACCATCGCATAGCACAAGAACATGCACACAGCATGCAGAAGCAGGGACATAAACATACCACAGTGCAACACATGTCGGAGAGCGTATTTAATAACATTGTCCTTACATCCTTGCCCCAGTGTGGTTGTCGCCCCTCTAGTGTTTGCATCTGTAGTACTGCAGCAGTGAACACACACACACACACACACAACGGAGACAGGGAACCGGAAATTGGCATTAAAGGATTTTATTTATATGATAATTATTTACATAAATTATTACCATTATTACCATGTATTATTACCATTATTTAATTACCAGTACGTTAAAAGGAAAAAAAAAACTGACCTTCTGTTATTCAAGTTATTTTTACTAATTACAGGTTGGCCATTAAAGTGTTCATATTTTCTACCCTCGAGTTTAGTACTCAAGTCAATCTTTTTACTTTTTTCAGGTAAAAATAGGTATCTTGGTTTACTGGGGCGGTCGGTTTATACTCGAGTATATTACGGTTAAGAGGCAGCAAACCGAAGACACAAAGACAACGAGAGAAGCAAAGTAAGCTATTTAAAAATAATGAATATATGTGGAACAGAAAAAACATCACAGTGAACAAAACCCCAACCACACAAATACTAAACTCCTATATCAATGTGAAAATACGACACAATTAGAGAGAAACAGAAAATATATTTAAAAAACTGGAAATTATCTTGTTGTATGTCGTTCAGATTCACTGGAAGTTTAGTTTATTTCGCTAGTCAGGCGGGCTTGCTTCTCAATACAGAATTGACTTTGTACAAGAATACCCGGGCAAGGTCCCACAATAGGCATACGATCAGCCAGGTGTTAGGGGGACCTTCTGAATGCAAGGCGTTAAAATGCATTTTGGCGTGTTATCAAAACGTCAGGGTTAAGTGTCAAAAACAGCATTGTTACATGACAGACCAGTGGTGTCAAAGCCTGAAAAGAGGTTTGTAAATGGCTACTTTCAGATCTATGCAAGTCCAACAATGGTAAGCTGTTATAACTCATTGTGCGGGCTGCATGGTTCTACCTTTTTTGGTAACCATGACCTCCACAAAACATGAGTTAAAGTCCACACCACCGCTGCGGCTGTAGGTGTATCTAACCCTGGTATTTTTGAGCTTATCAACATTGGTGAATGGATAGAGCATTATATACTTAAAGCAGAAAAGTTCTATAATCTTGCTTTATACATGCTTCTTTTACTAACAAAACACAAGTTTTAGATTTCTACTTAAATGCAGATCAGTACCATGACTGCAGTCAGCATATGGTTTAGACGAAAATTACAGAGCAATCGTTATCTATGTCATGCGATTAAATGAATAAAAAAGCAGCAGGTCCTATTGAGCTGCTTAGCATTTGGAAGAGGTTTTTTGAAAATAGTTTGCAGAGAAGGTGGCATCTGCAATTGTACTCTGGAAATATAGAAATGTGCTGATAAAAAAAAATCATCTTAAACAATAAGTGCAATAGCTGCTTGTCGTGGTTATGGCTAAATCTAAGTTGGAATGAGCTGACGCTGGTGTCTTCAGCATAAAGCAAAATGTGATTTTGACTGTTTCTTTCGTGCTGTACATGAAAATGTTGTGGTGTTTTTTTAGCAGTTGGTAGGGACACATTCGCTTCTACATGGCAAAAGAGATTATTCCCATAACACTTTTGTTAAATCGGAATATGGAAATGTTTAATGACTTTTTGACTGTGTAGCAAGTATTACCCACCTTCCAGAAACAAAACACAAGCAAAACTTATCATGCACACTAGTAATATCGTATCTGAAACAAACACAAAAACTCAATAATGTTAATGGCAGACATAACAATGACAGAAGAATCCTGTATTAAACATCCCCAAGAGTGACAGAGGTACAGTTAAGTAAGATGGAAAAAAATTTAAATAAAACACGTCATATCCATTTATAATTTCATGACCCTTTAGTCCTAGTAGGTTTGAGAATAGGATACTAAACAAACTTTGTAGGATGCAAGGGCAGGTTCTCCTAACATTAATGGGACTTGCCTATTGTGTAAGGTTCAAAATGTAACAATTAAAGAGATTTGCAAGCTTAAATCATTCTTTCTTTATTGTAGCTCAGACAATGATGTATTCATTGTATTTTTATGTATACTGTACCACAAGATATACCTCTTTGAAATCATCTTGTTTTACTACAGAAAGCCACTGCAGTTACTGTCACTTTACTTTACTGTAATTTTAGGTGACACAAATTACTAATAGGAGAATTCCTCTCTCCTTTTTGAGTGAAGCCCATTAAGAGGTATGGCCTCACTGTGCAAGTAAAAATACCTGCAGGATGTAAAAACATCACACTAATTGAATCTTTTTTACTGTATTAAAGTGCAGATAGGAGCAAAAAGGAAATAGTTCGAAGTTTATTATGTTAAAACAAATATAAAACTTCCTATGGCACGACAGACCCTTATGCGAGGTGTATAGTTTAACACAATCAAGGACAACAAGTGATGGTGTATCATTTTAATCTGCAGTTTTGAGTTACAAGACAGGAGGAAAAACTGGTAGGTTGGAGTTTACCATGTTACTAAAGCTCTTACAGTAAATGCTTGTTGCTCATCATTCTTTAGAAAAGGCTAGAAGAAATTAAAGTGTTAACCTGTGGTGTCCATAAGGGTGCCACTACTTAAATGGCTTTTCCAAAAAACAAGCTAGGATGATATAAGGAATAATATGCTACCTACAGTGAATAAAACGGGTATTACTTAAACCTCGGGTTCCCGACCCATATAAAAACACAAGGCAGTTAGGCCGAGGTTTTTATAGAGGTCCAGGGGGACTCGAAGGTTGATAGTAATATCCATTATGATTCTGTAGGAAGCATTATTCCATTAAACAAAAGGTCAAAAAGAAAAAATCACAGACAGACCACTCTGTCTCCTCCTCCCTCTCTCCCCCTCCTGTCCCCCCTCCTGTTTAGTAGCAACAGAGACCATTTTTCTAAATACCTAATAGTAACTGCTATTCTATCTTAACTAAAGAAAGAAGACAATAAACATATCATCTCGCCCCCGGTGCAGTTCTTAATGAATACTGGAATGAATTAAGCTGGGGTCACACAGTAACGATAAAGCCACCGATACCGTCGGATCCGACGGTATATCGGGGCTTATCGTTACTGTGTGTTAAGTTTGTTCCCGAACGGCGCGCGCGGCGCCGAACGATCGGGTCGGCCGTTACAAGCGTCGAGGAAAGGCCCAAAAAAATTCCATCGGCGCGCTAGACTCCCTATAGGAGTCAGCGCTGGCAGATGAGAAACCACAGTCCCGAGCGTTCTCCCTTAGGAGAGAGTAGCTCGGGAATGTGTGTATGCAGATCTTTGAGATGGCAGACAAGGATCTTGCAGATCCTGTCTGTCATCTTTGCAGCAATCTGTACTGTGGTACCTAGCTTTACTGTGTGAAAAGGAGGAGCTGAGCGCATTCCTATGAGTCAATTGAATCGGCCCGCCATTCCTCCATTATAGCACAGTAATACATCAGACTAGTCACCTTTAGTTGTACAAAAACGGGCTTTTGTTATCTACATTAGAATTCGGGAGGAGATTAAAAATGGTGGAGGGCAGGGAATACAGGAAGTCATCATTGAACAATCACTGACTGACGAGATATTTATAGGGATTTTTTTGTCGCCCTACACCTCCCATTTGGAAATGCCAGGCCTATGTATTTATCTCTATCTTCTTGATCTTAAAGGACAACTCCACTCCTTCATAAGAAAAAAAAAATAGTTAGAAACGAATGGCCCTCTTAAAATATGTTAATATCTAGTTTGTCACTATGAATTCATTACTGTATGCGCCTATGCTCTGATGTTGCTTCATGGAAACAATTTAGAAACACGTATAGCCTGTACTGGCCTGGGCATGCTTCAAAAGAGGCAGGACAGGGATTAACATTCAGTCATTGGTGTTATGCCAATGTCACAATCCATAACTGATAGTTGCTAACTGGAGAATCAGGGGAAGCAGAAGAACACAAGGGGGAAACAGGACCATTGTGCAGGGATTTCAGGTTAGATATGATATTTAGATTCTGAAACTATTAATTTAGGGCTTGGGGGGTGGGTATTACCTTGTATGTAAGTTTTACATTTTGGGGGGAACTGCCTTTAAGTTAAGAGTCAATTGGAAATCCCTGTACTGCCCCGAAGGAATTCAACAAAGGACCTAAGTAGAAAATAATTGAAAATGAAAGCTATAGTGGACTGCTAGGAAGAGTTGATTGGTTCACATCTAGTAGTAGACTTGAGATTACCTGAAGGAACGCCTCCTTACGCTTCTAGGGCCTGAAGTTTCCAGACTTCAAGGGACAATTTGTGACAAGTGCCCTTGTCCGCCCAATAAGGTCCATTAGTCATGTTCACAACGGTTTTTCTTTGGGGGAAAGATGGGTGGCCACCAACCTGCATAGGATCATCTGCAAGAAGGGATAAGGGGGGGAGAGGACGGACAGGATGAGAGAGGATTGTAGGCAAGTTGTTGCGATCCATAGACCTCTACTGCCTGTCACTCTGCCTGTCACTCCCCTGAAAAGCGGTATCAATCGGATACAGAGGGTGATCAGCTCAAAAGGACAGGCAATTCTCTCAACACTAGGTCATCCTTAGTCGGTCTGGACAATCCCTGCATAAAGGCTGCCCAGTAATTGCTTTGTGATTCCAGGATTGTCTCCGCCGACAAGAGTATGAAATTCTATGGCATACTTCCACATGAACAGGGGATCCTGACGGAGTTGCATCAGCGAGATGAAGCAGCTAAGAGTGTTCCTGGAGCCATTCAAAAACTTTGCAGTACATGTCCAAGAAGACTTGTATATTATTGACTAGTGGAATTGTTTTCTCTCCCAAAGGGGGAGGCCCAAGCAAGGCGTTACCTTCAAGCAGGCGATGATATAGCCACCTTGGCCTGGTCAGAAACAAATGATGATTCAAAATTGAATCCGGACTGATTTTAAGAATGCCTGGTAGGCATTAGGCATTTACCTTCAAAATGGGAAGGTGAAGGTAAAACAGGGTCTCTTTGATGCGCTAGGGCCGGTAGGGACCAGACGGCACCGGAGCTGGAGTAGAGCGAAGCCGGAGCCGGCGGGAAGTCGGTGCCAGCCAAGAGAATCCATTGTATTGGGCCAACTGCCCCTTGATGATGTTCAAATACATTCCATGATGTAGACAATGCACTCTTGAGTGCCTGCATAAATCGGCCATGGCTCCTCAGGCGTTTACCATGGCCCAATCTACGTAATAAATACTTCCAGGGTACTCACAAGAAGTACGCTTCAGGAGGAGACCCACGTCTGTAGCGTTTGGGATACTGGAGAGCATGAGGCTGATGGGAAGTTAGCAGGATTTGAGGACACCACCGGAAACTGGATACTAAGGAGAGGTTGTGCTGACTGCGGAGCTGGAGATGTGAAAAAGGAAGGTAATGTAGTTTGGAGCTGGAAAGGTAAGTATAGACTCAGGAACAGGCAGGTAAGTATTGTCTCAGGAAAACTGGCAACGATAAGTATAGTCTTGGATCTGTTAAAGGCAAGTATGATCTCTGGAATGGCAAGGTAAGTATTTACTCTGGGAAAGGCAAGGTAAAGTATTCTCTGAAAACTGGCATGGTAAGTATTCTCTGGAAACCGCAAAGTTACTCGAACCAGGAGAGGAAAGTTCCAAAGGAGCCTGGGGTCAGCAAACGCTACAATCGGGCGCCGGTCCAGGGGGACGCCGGCTTATTAACCAATGTCATGAACATCTACGATGCCGTGCTACCCAGAAGCAAAGAACGGCTTGGGACTGGAGGAGCAGGTAAGTTCCTGACAGTATGTTACTATAATCCATTATGTCTCGTGGGCTAAAAAAATTGTTTTCACAGTAATTTAAAAACTACCAGCACTCTATTTTTTACTACCTATTACAATTCTTTCCATTTTTTTACATTTACACAGTCCTAACGTGTATGTTTTATACAACGATAATACTGACAGTTTGGAGGTTGGTTTGATTGAATGTCAAATTAAAGAACGGTTTATAGTGTTAGGGACATGAGCACAAGCTATACTGGTCCTTTGTCTCACTTACATGTAACGTTCATTTCACAGATCAGAAAAAAAATAATCTATTCTGCGGCAAAACTGGTAATAGAGATCAGACTGGGATTTGTTTAAAACAGACATGGAGATTCAATAAAAGTTCTTATCATAAAAAATGGTAAATTAAGTTGACCCCAACTAATCATACCCTATTTAACATTTGAAGCTAACATCTGAGTGGTAGGACAAAATTGCACCCATTTTAACAAATAAGAACTTTTATTGAATCTCCCTGAAAATGTTCCTAATTATGCTCTTAAACCAGATCACAGCGAAAGGTGCGGGGGGAAGCTTATTTTGAAACGCAGATCGGTGCTTCGCGTTGGGAGTATATGTTTCTTACGGTTAAGTTTTCCTAATGCCATTTTATTGTGCTGAAAAGGCAGAAAAAGGAATTCAGTAGGTTGAACCACAATAAAAGCCAAGAAACACCCAAATGTCTGGTTTCTTTATTTCTGATTAGCATCTTTATGTTGCAATGACAAAATGTTTTATGTTAAGTACCACCAATTTTGCAGTAAGCAGCCAACAAACATATTAATCAAAAATATTCGTCAATTCGCATCTCAAGCACATTTGCTCACCCTTTCAAAGATTTCCCCCTTGCCAGAACAGTGATATCCAAATCTGAGTTACTGAGATTATCACACATAGGGAAATGTAATGTCCTTGGCAACAGGCCTTCTATACATGAATTAATATTCAAATTGGGAAGCGGCACACCAATCACTTTCAGATGTCCAATGATGTGAAATTCATGCAATTAATATGTTTATCATGTATGTAGCACCAATAGCACTCCATAGTTCTTGGAATTTTAGAAAATGCATCTTGTGGCACTTAAACATCTTCACATTCCCATAATGCCGGGAAAGCTTTAGTGTTTTAGCCTCTCTAAATTGTATAGCAGAAAAGATTAAATCCAGCATGTAATTGTATTCACAGTTAGTTTTAACCTATCTGTATATGAGAAAATGGTCGTTCCTACCATGACATAATGTACGCATATAAAAATAATATAGTGAAATATTTTAAATAAATGAAAAATTTATCTTTAAGGATTTTCGTTTCTGCACTTCTATTTTGAACACCATCACAAATAATACCATCTCTTACTATGATATAAGGGGTTTAAGAAGACAACATAAGGTGTTTTGGGGGGACTTCCTATCAGATATAAAATGTTATTGGGGTGTCATTCCGTTATCTCTGCCCGGAAGACGAGTAAAGCAGATTAATTAGACAGCTCCCTTGTTTTGTGCCCCACGTGAGTTTCGAGAGCACATTGGACGACATCTGTCTATGTTCTCACTGCGGAAGAAGATGGGGGATAAAAGTATTAAGGAAAAATTTACATAGTTACAAACAAAGGCTGCACTCCCTGACATTGTCTAGCAATCCTTTATTTAAACCGATCACTAAATGATGCCAGGGGAGCTGTACCACATGTTATATCGCTGTGCGAAGACACCAGACGATAATCATTTGTTGGATACCCAACTTGGGCACTTAACTGGAATGGTGATATGTGTATAAGTTTGAGACCAAGGGTTTTGAAAAACTGGTAGAATGATGAAACAGAAGGAAAAGTACGGCGAACATAATAGGACGTGTACTGCGATAAATTTTAATCTCTTACACATGATGACAACAAACATTTCAGGCCTTTGCAAAATTATAAATTATTTAGCCAAAAGATTTCAAAGAGACAACCACAATTATAGATGATGATAAAATAGAAATTTTCCATCCACGCTAAGGTAGCTAATTCAAAATTCATATTCTTTTGTGATATCTTTTATGCTGGATATTTAGGATACTTCATATTTTTGTTTACAATGTTCAATATCATAATAATACAACACTAAGGCTTCTAGAAGGGACGGTTTTGAACGTATTATTACCAATGTGTCCTATTTCTTTTTTTTTATTGTACTATTTCTCTAAAATGTTTTTCTATTCACCACGCTTATATTAGCACGCTGTCATTGTTCCTTTCATAATTTCTGACCACTGCTCCTCGTTGCCCTCACTCGGTAGTGTCTGTCACAAAACATATATTGAACAACTTACAGTACAAGTAGCGTATATACTTAGCTTGTTACAAGTACTGAATTAAGAAGTTCCATACTGTAAGCTGACTCTCTAGAGCTGCAAGATTTTGTTATTATCTGTAACCTTTGTATGCAACAGTGTGAAAATGTAATGGAAAGGTCATGAAAGATGTTAGGTACAATAAATCAACAATATTAATCACTGTGTTTTGCCTAAAAAATATTGAATAAGATCCACTTTTAAAACTGACTAGTACATTATTTCATTGAATGTTACTCAGCACAGACATTCTTATTTTTGTACCTTCAAAATGTTGTTTTTAATTTGTTTTTATATTTATAAGGTCATATAGTTGAAGGAATCCTGGGTTAAAACTGGAAGTATATGTAACCATCCACAGCCAAGAGTAGTCCTGCAATTATTCTAGAAAGTAAATCACAAGAACCAAAAGGCATGACAAGATTAACTCCTTTGAAGAGAACTGCCTCAGAATGGGATTGTATTATACATACTGTGAGCTTGATATCACAGAGAAAGAAAAGGAAAGTATATCTCATTTTGAAAAAGCATAAAGAAAGAAAAGGTGGGGAAAATGTTTTCTTTCAGAGAAAAGATTGTCCCAATATATAAAAATGTGGGGGGAAAATTATTTGCTGCTGTGTTCCATTCTACTCACAGCGTGGTACACTTGGTAAAGCACAGAATGATCAAGGTACAATTCAAACATGAGTAAGACTGTACATTGTCTTTGGTATACTTATATTAACTACTCAATAGAGGCAGTAGCAGCCAATCCTACAGTAGCCCTACTGTATATTTTACCAGTCAATTCTAGAGATTTCCAATGTTTGTGACACCAGTAAGCACCATGTATGCCACGTAGTAATATAGAATGTTTAAAGGAGCAACAAAAGCCACCAGAACAACATGAAACCAAAAGGCCAGCAACACATGATAATAAAAACAGTAATCTGTGTTTAAACTTCTGATCACCGATCTAGTCATCACCACAGTTTGGTCAAACAACCATTGATGTTCTGCACATGACTCAGTCCTTAGCATAGCAGAAGAACAACTTGTTATAGTTGGTCACACCCAATTAATAATCTCGACCCAATCCTTTTACAGACAGAAAAGCAAGGGAGCATGTGACTGAGGTCGGTAGAGGTGTGGTATCTGAAACCGCAACATTACACACCGTTACTTCATCCAGTATAAACAGGCTAAATTCACTTTAATATGTTATATGATTTACTGAGTGGCATTTTATAGCTTATTGGTGTTTTTAGTTTTTTCAGATCCTGGAGTATAAAAAAATTAAGTTGAGTTCAAACTTACAGGTTATTCAATAAAAGTTGTTGTCGTTTAAATGGTGCTAATTTTCCCCAACCAATAAGATCTTATGTAAAACATTTGAAAGCGTACATCTGGATTGGTGTGGAAAACATAGCACCATTTTAAACTGAAGAACTGTATGAAAACCCGACAGTTTAAATGTTTTGCCCAATGTTACACGCGATATCAAAAAGTAAAGGGAAACTAGGGCATTTGAGGGCGGAGCCTGACCGGGTATGTGAGGGACGTGTCTGTGAACAGTTCCCGCTCCAGGCTAAATATCTTAGCTTGGGGGCGAGCTAGGGCTTTAGAAACTTGACAAAAAAATCCCCAAACATAGGGGGGTAATACACCGCGATTATTCCGATGCCTCTAAGAAAATGCCAATAAAGGGGGACATGGAGGGGACTGGCTCCATCGGACACATGCAATACTATCAAGATGTGCGCGGGCCTATAACAGATGGCGCGCCCTGTACCAAATCGGACCTAGCAAACTCTAATGTGACTAGGAGAGATATCACAAACGTCCAAAGCCAAATAACTACAAGAGATACGCAAGGAAATCGCTTCTCCGTGGAGACAGAGTCTCCACATGAAAACAAACACAAAACCATTTATTCAATTATGCACCAACCACAACCGAAATAGAAATTAAGGAAACTGCGCCACAACATTTTTCTCATCATGAGCAAATGGAAATAGAGACAGATGGGCAACATTGAATACCGGAGTTATGAAGAGGTAACTTGGACCAAAATATGCCAAATATATGGCCCGCATTGTTTACCACGTTGCTCCTGTGTTCCCACAGAACGGTTCCAAACAGGACAGAGGCACACGGGCATTACGTGCAGACCACTGACCAAGAACCCACCCGGACATTATTGAAACTCCACTAATTTCAGGAAAGGAAACCATAATGAAGGCGGCAGGAGAGGAGATGGGCCCCCACTTGAGGTTTAAGTGAAGTAGCTAAAAATTAGCTTTACAAGGACTTATTGCCGACGAACCTTATCAAAAGCCGGAAAACTCAAATCCTGATAGAAGTTACTGAACGCCCCAGTACCGATTGGGGCTTCCGTTCAAATTACAGTACACATCTCTATTCATCCATGGGAGGACTTGAGGAATTCCTAAAAAGACTGGATAATCCACCAAAAGACGGCTTATCATACATAACTAATGAGAAGGACCGAAGGGCATTCACCACCAAAAATTGATTTGGGACCCGTCGCCTCCAAATCCACGCGGAGCCCAACAGCAGTCCTGAAGATGGATGTTACATATGGCTTTAAGGATATGGTAGGCGGGGGGGAAGGAAATGTTTGATTATTGGATGTTTGAAGATCATAATAATAATAGTAATTCACTGCTTTATGCCAGCAGTTAGATATTACCCACCCATAATTTCCATATTCAAGTATAACTCGATAAATGTTTTATAAATGTGCCGTTCGTGGCATCACAAGCACATCTGTGCAGTCTAGCCACAGCACTAAGCTATAACCCCTAGCCTGTACAGTCTGTCTATTAATTGTTCCCCCATGAAATTAAACTCACTGAGAAGGCAACGTGAGAAATCAATGCGCACAAGTATAATCCTCTCACACTGACAATAAGAGTGGATTGCTTAAAATGGGTCATTGCCCAATGTTACCAAATTCTAACCTTGAAAAATCTAAGCCCATTGAACCACCCAACCCCCGTACCTGAGGTGACCACTGGAACATCGATGCCTGTTTACTATCTCAGACTAAGATTAAGACTGACACAAGGTACCTTATCAGCCAAATGAGTAATTATTTTCAACCCGCCCGACTTCAGTCTCCCTCTTTAACAGAAGAAGGGCGATTTCCCAGCGACGGAGATCACCAAGTCACATAGAATACTACAAGAGAAATCCTCACACAGTTCAGTTTTGCCTTTTTTATAATGAGGGTATAGTCCTTTCCCTTTTATTTAGGGATCAAATATTCCCAAAAGCCCCCTGACAATTAAACCTAGTTTTCACCCCAATGGAGTACAGAGCGCTGCAAATGGATGGGGTGTCCATTAAAGAGCTCTAGCCCACTCTGAATAACGGACCAGGCGAGTCAGTTGAGACAAAACCAATGGGGTGATGAACCAAGCTAACAGAAACTCATAAAGGGAATTTAGGGTTATCGAATGCTTATTGTATCTGTCAATATGGTTGATAATATGCTAAGATGTATCTTGTTCATACAGACTGAATCACCTTTAAGTTCGTTTTTTATAGAATGTGATGTATTCATATTGAGGTCTATTATGTTAATAGGTTAGGGTTTGTTTTAACGGGTCTCACATCCCAGCTGGATTTTTGGTAGCGCCCACCCCCTTTAGCGATTAATGATCAAATGATGGATATAGAAAGCAGACTACAATATGAGATTAATTCTAAATCTGAGATCTGATATGAGCTCACCATGATGAGTCCCTACCTTCCCTGAAGGTACCCCCCCCCCCTGCCAGGATGTTTGGAACCCTTCTTATAGGGCAAGAGAATGGTTCATTCCTTTATTTTTACAAATGCTCCCTCTGCTCCTTTCCATTAGAGAACCTGAGTGGCCCTGTCCCACACCCCTCTCCCTAGGTTAAAACTAGGTCTCAAGACCTTAGAGGCATCCCATAATCACAATATGCCCTTTACTATTCCATAATTAGACGTGGGCAGAATTGGTTGGACGCCTTGTCGTCTTCTGACCTGCCCCCGAGAAACCACCTAGGTTCAAACCCTAGATTCGTCAACAGGCAAAGTTATAGTTATTTCCTGTTTTTAACTCTACATATAGGTTGAAAGGGCCTTCTGTCCATATGCGGAACACAATTCCTTTAGGTATATAATTACTTTTGTTTGTTTGGTTAGGTCACTTGAATAATATGGAATATATTAGTTTGATTCAACGATTTTTACTGGGAGAGGACGAACCCTGAACCCCTGGGACAAACACCCCATAACCCGACCAAAATATAATTCTCCTCTACACCAAATCCGCATCTAGAAAAGTCCCACTGGCCGAATGGATTCTAAAACTTAAGGTCCAAACACACAATGCAGGGTCTCAATAACCCAGTTAAATGCAAGTAGTTAGCTCTACAGTATTACAACAAAAAACAGTACAGACACTCTCTAATACAGCAAAACCCACTTTAAGATTAAACTATAGTCAATGTCTATGCTCTCAATTCCCCAACACAAAGCTAATTGCAGGAAAAATAAAATAAAACTTAACTACATGCAATTGGCTCATCATCATTGGAGGGGATTTAACGGACACTTAACTCAAAATATAGATAGGTCAAAACCCCGTAAATCAATGACAGGTTCTTAACTTGTTAAAACACTGTCTCAAAATTAATTTAAAAAAAAAAATTTTACTTGAACGCATGGAAACACTATCTAAAAACCCCCCCCACAGAAAGAGGGAATTACACTTTTACTCACCAGTTCATAAAATCTAACAAGACTGGATTACAATACTTATATGTCCCCTCAACTAATTGCCCAAGTTCAAATTGAATATTCTCGGAAATAGCGCAGATCGTCAGACCATATGCATTTGTCTCCTGCAAAACCCACAACTGACCTGGAGGAATCAATGAGACTATGGAAAATGAAGAACAGGACAAGTAAAAATACAACATCTAACTACTTATTTAACAGAAAACAATAAGAAGGAATTACATAGCTTGATACTTTTGGCCGCCTGATCTAAAACAGTTATAAGGGGGACACCTTATTCAAATTAGCGGCCAGACAAAAAAACACGAGAGAGATAACGGATAAATCAATTAATCACAAATATAAAAAGGGACAATCTTTTGGCAAAGCACCGACAATGAATCAAAAGCAACTGAAATCCAAAATGACAGAACATGAAATTAAGTCAAGCTTCTCACAACCAAGCAAAAACAGCTATTTGACGTTTTACTAACCAATGATTTACTACAAGAATAACAGAACCACAATTACCATGCGGCCAACAAACCAATAAGTTAAACAAACAAATTTCTCCCTCTATGTGATCACACAGGACAACTCAACACGGACCCTAACTATATACCAATGCATTTCCCGGTATACAAAGGAAATATCCTCTCTGAGATTCAATTACGTGATTCAAAAGTAAATTCCCTGGATCAGAGACGTTTTACCGCCCTTTACTATAAGAAGTTCCAGTCCACCTGGCCCCCTGTCGAAAAAAAACTCTGCAATTGATCTGGCAACAGGCAACTCTTCACTACCTACCAAGAGAGTGCTTACCAGGCCATAATATATCAGTCATACCCAAAAACAAACCCGTATAAAGACCACAACACAACTTCTCCATCTACCCCCGTCTCTCTCTATAATGTTGATGGGTAAAAAATTATGCAAAGGCAAAGGTACTGGTCAAACCGCCTGAGCCCAATCTACTAAACTGGATACCACTACGATAAATGGGCTTTGTACCAGGTAGACACAACTTTCATGGACAACATTAGTAAAGCTGATAACATTAACTGCAAGTATGCAAAAGTTACTCTAAATTACCCTTCAGTATACTTTCCCTATATACAGAAAAGTCAATTCTGACAGGGTGCGGACTGGACCGTTTCTCAGTAACAACTTCACCACTTTGATTTTTCGATATTATCCAGGGGTTTTCAGACCTATACCTAACCCACCGCAATTGTAAGAAAAATGGGCTCCCTTGCAGATTAAAATATTTGATAAAAAAATGCAGCAGGGGATGTAGCTTGCAGGGAAGGCCATATCCAATCTGAAGTCATCACAAGTAAAGCTTACCTCCTAAGTGAAAATGAGTTTAACAAAGGCGAGTTAATTATTCGACTCTCTCTACTCTTTCTCTCCAACAGATTACCGATTACATCCATTGTTTTACCCTGTTTTCATATTCAACTTCATCTATTGTATTTCTCATGAATTGGTAGCTCTATACTACATCCATTGTTCTAACACTGTTTACATATTTCAACTTCATCCTATGTATTTCTCATAAATTGGTACGCATATCTACATCCATTAACGTGTAATATTTCTCTATAAACATTTTTGTGTATTATGTTGAAATGTTTTGAAAAGGGTCAAAATTAGTTACTTTGACTCTGTCTCCTTTACAATGAGTTTATGTATGTGTGATGGATCTTCCCTGTATAGACCATTGTTGCACAACGGTGATACTTGTTGTGGTAATTGCACTGGTGCTTAATTACTAATTTCCCGTCCCGTGGTGTCTGCATAGGGGATAGTTGCAGGGGTGTAGGTTTTGCAGGAAAGTACCCCTAATCTGAAAGCTCTCCATAGCGAGGCTATCTAAAGTGAAATCGAGTTTAACAAAGGAGTTCACAACAGGAAGATTGACAAGTAATCATACCTGACTTTAACAGTTTTTGTAAACAATGTATAAATGTGCTCTGCTTTTGTCTTATGTACTCCTGGCTCCAAAATCTCCTTCCCATTATTCCATTCTATCCCTATTCTGTCTTTATTCTCTGCTCTCTTCTTCCATCCAATACCAATATTTCCTTCACATTACACTAATGTGTTCCTTCACCAAGTCCAAACACCACCAGGAAATTCAGTACAATCCTTAGCCAACCTCCACTCCGTTATATTCTCCTTACTTGATGTGGGGATATTGCTCCAACCACTGGAACCCTGCAACATTTACATCTGCCGGTCATCCTTGCGTTTCTGGCCCCCCTACTTATTCCTTAGGAGGCTCTAATCCTTTCTAATATTTAACTGTTCCCTACTCTTTCACATTAACACTTTCTACCTTTTTCCTGTGGCCTCCTTTAAACACGGCTCTCTTGCCTAACCAAACACACCTGTATTCATGACCTGTTCTGTTTAAACACTTTATCTCGGGATCTTATGGAGACTTGGATCTCCCACCATGATACTGTGTGTCGAAGCTTTCATTACGCATGGTGGTCTAATATCTCATTTCGCCTGTTCCTCAGGCAGGGGGGAGGGGTTAGGTCTCTTTTCCCATACCTGCTGCTTTAAACTTGTGTTCGCCTCTCTGGTTGTTTTTCATATTTGAAGTCCATGCGTCCAACTTTTTACCCCTTATGTCTATGGGTTGCCAGTCGTTATACAGGACCCCCTCTTTGCCCTCAGCCCAGACGCTTTCCTTAAAGAGTTTGAAACTGGCTCCTATCTTTCTTTCCTCCGACTGTCCTGGCTATAATTCATGGGTGACTTTAATTGTCACATTGATTGACACTCAAGGGCAATCTGGCCTTCTCGCTTTCTCCACTCTAACAGGCTCCTTCTCCCTCCAGCAGTGGACCAACCGCACACACAAAGATGGTCACTTCGTTGAGCTTGGCCTTTACTAAAAAATCTTTCTGTCTCTCAGTCTGCTAGAGCTCCGATCGGACCACTATTTTCTACCACCTACTTCTCATCCTCTCCTCTGACCTACCATCTACGGTCCTTGTTCGCAACAACCGTGTTGCAATAGACCTTCGGCTTCTCTCTCCTCTCTCAGTTTAGCCTCAAGCCCTCATGTTGATCCCCAACCTGATCACTAATAACATTCTTATAACTCTCTTTATCCACTACTATTGACTCCTTTGCCCCCCCTACAAACTCACAAACGTGTTGCCCGTCCTTGGCTGCAATTCAGATACCAAGTCTACGCTGCTGAACTGTGCAGCAATTAAAAGCTCATGTTGTTGTACTTAATTTCTTGTCAGCAGCAAAACCGTCATACTTTAGCAGGTTATAAAGAATAACAAAAAATAACCCACTACGTCATTTGCTATATTAACACTCTCTTGAAGCTCTTCTTACGGACTATCATTCATTATTAAGCTCATAGGATTTTGCAGACTACTTCAGATAATAAAATAGATGATATGCTGTTCTTAATCCCCTCACCCCAGACACTCTGCCATTCTTTGCCTGGCCCCCCCGTCTGCAAGTTCTGGACATCTTTCTCCCGCTGTCCACCAGTCTGGAAATTTTCGACCTTTTGCTTCCTCGCCGTTACAATGTGGTGTATCCTTGATCCCATGCCATCCCTGACTAGACACTGTGCTTAAAATCCTTTCTGTGCTATTGCTCCATTTTAATCCTCCCCTGACCTCTGAGCTTTTCCTGCTGCTTAAACATGCATATGTAAAACCTCTTCTCAAAAACCCCTTCTGGACCCTACTATCTGTCAAACTACCGCCCTGTATATTCTTACCTTTTGCTTCAAAAACTCTTAGAAACGATCGGTCTCTACACGCTTACTAAACTCATCTAATAATTATGGACCCATTTCAATTCAGGATTATCCACCAGGTCATTCAACTGAAACGGCCTATGCAAAGTCTAATGACCTACAAGACTGTCCAAAGGGGCAGTGGTCTCATTTTTACTTGACCATATCAGCTGCCTTGATACTGTGGACCACTCTGTCTTATGCAGATTTATATTCTCTGGCATCGAAAATAAAGCTGCGGCCATCTGTCTTCTAACAGATATTCTTGTCTCTTGAAGCTCTCCTTTATGCTTAGGGGGGATAGGCTCGGAGACCGTCTCTCTAAACTCTGATATCTCTTTGGTTTAGCTAATTATGATCACTGTACGTGTACTCCGAGAACCCCTGTTCAATCATCAAATCTCTAAATGTTGCCTCTCTATATCTTTCTGGATGGACGCACCATCGACTTTTAAACTCAATCTATCCAAAAAGGAATAATAATTTCCCCCCCCTAAAACTGGCAAAACAGTCCACCATGTGTCCATCTCGATGACAAATGGTCATGGTACCAGTTGGAATCTGCATGCTGCCTTGAAGTGATCCTTGGACTCCCTCTTCTCTTCCATAATACATTAACAATGTCGCTTATGACCGTCGCTTTCTCAGTTCGCAAATCTTCCAAGATCCCGTGCCTTTCTCTTTTTTTTCACTATAAAATGCTTATCCGTGCCCTGTTATCATCTCCCGTCTCGCACTACTGTAACATTCTATGTTGAAAATACCGTGCCTCTATCTCTTCCTCTCCAGCCTATCTTAAATTGCATGTCGGATATCTCGCTCTCCTCCAAAAGAAGAACCCGCAACCCGATACTTCAGTCATAGGTTGGCTTCCGCACGTCAAAAAAAGAATATATTCAATATCCTGCTTTTTAAAAATCATTGCAAGACACAGTGAATAAGGGGATTTGCGGCTCCCTATATTAACCCATACTATAAGGCAGTTCAACAAATAGCCCAAATTTATCTCAATGGGTCCATGGTAGTGGACCAGTAGCATGGGTTAGATTTAGATCATACATCTGTTAGCCCCATTGCACTCTTAAAATTTGCAGTGGACTAAAGACCAATATAAACTGTACTCTACTAACCACAATTTCATTATACAGGCTTCATTATCCTTATGGAACAAAATCAATAACAATATACTCTTTTTCCTCAATACTCAATCGTGACACCATACTATACTCTCCGTCTCTCCGGGTGGGTTTTAATCACAACAGAAAAAAGATTTTGGAATAGAATTAGGTGTAAGGAAATAATCAAATCTAAATAATTGAAAGAGGTTTCTTAATGTCATGGGAAGAGCGATCTTCTATACCACTTCCCAAGGAACAAATGGTTTAGTTACACTAGAATTAGATTAATATGCGCCTAGTCATATTCAGATAAAAACCAGAAAAAAAGCACAGCAAACCAATAGAAACATTAATAACCAACTCCAGATGATGCACAAAAGATCGATCTCAATGTACTCTGCCCTTGATGAATGATTCACATGTCCACAAAATCGATAGTGTTTCTAAATGGGAAACTAGATTTAACAGAACAACAGGATCCAAATATTATACTAACCTCGCATAGAAGCTCCCTAAAATAAGTCACAAAGGAGGAGAACCTTTTAGAGATATGTAGGTGGTATCTACACACTGAATTCTTACATTAAATCAATCCATCATTTCCTAACCTCGTTTATGTAGTGCAATTAACCGGCATATTCACTCCACTGTTGGTGGCAATGTGGGATTATACCGGGAAAAAACTGATTCAGGAAATTCTAGGGACCCAGCTTCTCTTATGCCCCCTTTTTAATCTCCCACACCAAGATATTATAAAAAAGCATCTCAAAGATACTAATGGTACACATATTGCACCCTGCTGGCTAAAAAAGCTCCTAGCATTCTATGGAGGAAAAGGACCACTTCCTACCAGGGGAGGTATACAGAGAGAGTTAATAGCCAGAGTTTGGCGATATAATTTCCAATGATATTTGGGAACATACTCTCCAAAATTCATTAGGCAGTAAGTAGACTGAGACTGGGACATTGAGAATTAAAATGCAAAGGACCGTGCAACACAAAAGCAACATCACATGGGAGGCGTGAGGCCGGGGGGTCGAGGGGAAGTCCAAACCTAAGGTATGAATATTCTATTCTTTTATTTTTGTTCTCTTTTTGAACAATGTTTTCGTATATATAATATCCATAGTACAACGATCTTCAAACCCTGATATTTTCTGTCGAATTATATATCTCATGACAAAGCAATGTTTAATTGAACCATGTTACAATTGGTGTCGTTTTAAGGGAAACTGTGGTTCTCCCAAACAAGTTAAGTTGAATGGACAAGGCCAGTTTTCTACCTTTAAAACGAGCATCAACATCACCTTCTATGGCTAGCAAGTCAGAATGCGACCGAGTAGGGGGAGCTAAGTATTGAGTTCTACATGGCAAGAAGCAACAGAATCAGTGAGTGAGGGGAAGTCCTCTCGCTTTGAACCTGTCAGCGAGGAAAGATTCAGCCTTTCAGTGTGAAGCCTTTTAGCAGGTCTTGCCGAAGGCGATGTCAAGAGTTCTAGGGTGTGGGTTTGGTCAAGCATCGTCGGCTTGCAGGGCGGATTGACGTGGTCGGGTTTAGCACCGAGGGAGTAGGGAACATCAGTGGACGCGAGGGCGGGGCCACGCGCAAAATGGGCCATGGGGGCGCAACTGGACCAGAGGGTCAGTGGACAGGGCTAAAGGAGAACAAACGTGATGAGTCGTAGGCAGGAAGCAGGAAGTGTCCTCGATCTGTGCGATGTGTGCATATAACCGCAAAATGTACGGAATCTATCAACTTGCTAATTGATAAACACCTTTCGGCAAGTCATTTAAGCTGATTCAAAGTTATTCTGGGTGTCAGGGGAGCAATGTCCTATCAATTGTACCTAAAGTCCATTTTTGGACCAAAAAAAACATAAATAATATAATGAAAAAAATTTAATTAAAAACAATTAATAAAGTAACTAAAACTGTTCTCTTGTTGTAAATACTTGTAGACAATTTCCCTGACTCCTCCTTAAAGTTTACTTATTATTTGCCAGTAGCTAGTCTGCCTAGGAAATGTATTAATTTATTTCTTTTTTAATGGAGTGAAAAAAGAGTAACAAAAAGTTCAACAGGAAAAACAGCCTTACCTAACTTACTGGCTTAACTGAAACAACGAATAAGATTACAATACATAAAAAAAAACTTGTACTTATATATATTGTATGCAACAAATGTGAGTCCACCCTCAGCCCATAGTTCTATCCACTCCCAGCCACAGGACCACCTTCACCCTCACCACCAATGGCTTAGCCCATAAATGAGCAATAATAGTCTCCCGAAAAAGTCGAAAAACAGCAGAGAGGAGTAGGCGTGTTCGAAAATGGATATTGTGTAGGGGTAAACACATTTTCTTTTAGAGAATTAAAAACAGAACTAACTCTAAATCAAACACGTACAGCGGCATTTAAATACTTAAGTGCGCCAGCGTGCAGCCTCGGTACCAATAGGATGCGATGGCGTGTTGTTAGTCTCCTCCTGGTACTTGCGCAGTTGCCGCAAACAAAAGACTGGTAAGTTGCGCTAACCGAAGCAAACGGATTAGCACAACTTTAGAAGGCTACAAGAGCCATGCGTGGCACAGCGCCCTGTGAAATGAACAACAAGAGGGTACTGTTGGTTTCTTTTTGGCATCTTTCTCGTGCTGTTTTATATTTTATATCATTCTACAAATCTAGTAGCAGCCAATTATTATTATTATTAATATCTATTTTTTTTTTTTACATTTTATTTTTCCAATATAGTGTCATGGAAATCTGTGTGTTGCCCTTATTGGTTAATTTTCGAGAGTAGAACAGGTACGTACGCAGTCTTAGTAAGGCCCTCTGGTGTTTTCACTCTCTGGTACACTGAATAAAATTCTATTGTAGATAAAGCAAGAGTGCAGTAGCTTGTGTGTATTTACCCGGGGCACATTTTTTGATTCTGTTTACAGCCTTAAACAGTGCGAAAATAAAATCAGATGTTAATATGGTTAGGACACTTGATTCTCTCCTCATTGTTGAACCTTGTTGAGATTCATGTTAAAAATTAAACATATATTACATATCAGTAGAGTTTTTAATTTAGATTAAACAGTGATTATTGCAATTAATGGTTGCAAACTCAAAATATATAAGTAGTTGCTAAAAATAAAATAAAAAAATTCATAAATAACTATATGTTAATAATAGCATGTCAGTGTTATATAATAACTTATATAATAACTTGAATTTTCTTTTTAATTCCTTATGTCACTTATTAGGCAATAAAAGACAAAATAAAGAAAGCGGGGAAAAAAAGATGCCAAAGTAATTTTTTTTGGAAAAATCTCTAATTTGTAGTGTGAAACAAAGAAAATGGTGCCAAGGTTATAGCAGCATTCATTCTAGAGAAAACATCTGCTAGGAAATAATGTTTGTTGTAAAAAAAAAAAAGCCGAGGAGAGAGAGGAGAGAGAGAAAAGCCAAAAAAAAAAATGATAATGCAGCACAAAGAGCTAAATACTGTCCTTTATTCTTATAATATCATAACAGAGAATTGATCCGAAAGGTTTCCAGGTACACATGCATGGGGAATTATGAAGATGTGTAACTCCGAATTCCTTTTTAAGTAATATTACAGCATCAAGGACAAAAAAGGCTCACACCAAAGAGTAGTGCTATAATACAAAAAATTATAGAAAATTTATTGTTCAAATAAGATATACAATAATAGTAAAAAAAAAAGTTGAGAAAATACCATAAGCTTACAGAAATCTGGGTTCCAGAGGCAGAGAAAGAAATAAGGAACAATCCCCCAACTAGATTGGACACTCAAACAGGACCTTAGAAATATTTCCCATTTTTAAAGGGTCTCCACAGAGAAATTACACCTCACCATCGGCCATGAGGGTGGGAAGGAAACAACTTTACGACTGTTCCAACCTTTCTTTTAATCCTCAATTACACAGGCCCAGTAAATTAAATCTGTACATGGAACTATCCCTAACCCCAAGATTCCATCCCACATAATTTATCGAAACATGAACATCAAAAACATTTACTAAACTCCGGTCACATAGTATTAGACATGGCCGAAACCTCACCAGTTTCATTCCGTTTACGTATCCCGGATCTCTTGGAAAATACGAAGAGATCCAAAAAAATTCTGAAAGACGGAACGCGATTTTGATTATCGAATGTGAGGTATTTTCAGATAATATTCGAAATAGCCTTGGAACTGTCGATAACCCATGAAAATAGGATCGGAGGTACTTTTGGTTTCCAATCGTATATCGTAACGAACGGTCAGGCTATTTTCCGTCTAATTCTCAAACTTTGCATAATTATAGAAAAGGAGGCTCCGAAATCTCAAAATTCTGGACGGCTCATTTCGGATTTCGGAACAAGGAAGTTCTGTGTCGATCTGGGTTACGAGTTGGGACCTGTATCCCATCTCTAATATTATCAGGATATAATACTCCTACAGGCCATATATAAGACCAGCATGTCTGGTATTGTTTGAATGGCTTAGTCTTCCATTTATAATCTGGATTGGGTGTGCATATCCTAATCTGCCAAAATAAATTCTTAAGTTTAGTTAATATTGGCCCACGTCGTGACCTAATGTGAACTGCTAAACCTCTAGACCGTGATCCCCTCAAACGTGGCTCTCCAGATGTTTGACACACTACACCACCAGCATTCTCACAAACTACAGAGGGAAAGCCTCGGAAGGATGGGGAGTGTAGTTTCAAATCACCCTAAAGGGCCGTAGTTTGAGGTCGCCTGCTAGACCATCTTTCACTGATGTAAACCGGCCCATGGTCTGTTTGGGGAGAAAAGGTTTAAGGTTTGAAAGGCTAGGGTTCCATAAACTTCTAAGTTCTGTATAGGTGAAATGTTGCTTTAAAGTGAAACGTTCACCCCCAAAAACTAAAATTTCTCCACTACGGTCCCATGCATAGTGTTAAAAAAAATCCTGACTTACATTACCTGCTCCAAATGGTTCTCCTGCAAGTCTGGTCTAGACCCGAAGACATTGAAGAGCTGGAGCACTGGTTTAAGTGAAAAAGTTTCATATGCTTGAGCTGTCAATGAGAAATTTGGTCTTGACCAATGCAGCCCTTTCCCCCTCCCCTCGTCCTGTTGGCTGCCCTGTGCCCTAGGCTTATTAAAAATTTCTGTAGTGTGAGTGGACCCTACCCCACCCCACAACCGAGCATATATTTATTGCAAAAAAAAGAGAATCTGAAATGTATTACAGCGGCTCGTCCCCCCTGGCCGTTCTGCAGCTTGGAATAGTGGTCAGGCCCCTGCTGCAATTCCTGCAAGCAGAGGGCCGGGCTGAACGTGGGGGAACGAGCTTAGTAAGTAACACTTTCGGGTCTTTTGTTCACAGATATGGTGGTGGGTGGATAAGGTCTCATACATTACAAAAAAGGTTTTAAGGTGGAGAAATACCCATTAAAGTTTAGAAGAGCAGTTCCTAACTATTGTATGACCTCATACAGGTCATTAACCCTTAACTGCCCCCTCACTATCAGGCTTAAGAATTATTGTCATGACAATTACTAACAATAATTATCACATATTTTAGAAATGTTAAAGACAAAAACCCTCGTTGTTGATTGCAACCAGAGCCACACTGTGCGCAGGCAATCACTGGAGGGAGATTACAGAGCTGCCACAGCTCTTGGTGAATATCAACTCACATGAATTGTTAACACCAGCTAGTATGCGCACAGCCGGCGCATCTATACAATAGGACTTGCGGTTAGTTGTGCAACCTTTTTCTTCTACAGTGCGCAAGCCCACTGCAAAACTAGTGGTAAAGTCGCACTAAATTATTGTTAAATTGTTAGCATGACTAAACCCCTAAATAGACAAGCAGCTCCAAGTAAATCCCCTTCTTCATTTATTGTAAAGTTTAAGCAGGCAATTACCTCCTTGTCTTTCAACAAAAGTTATATTTTTAACTCTCCTTTTATAGTTATTCATTTCTCATTTAAGTTGCTTAAGTAGTATGTGTAAAATGAAACTAAACATGGAGATTTAATACACAAAGAAAATAAGGTTCAAAACCCATGCCACCAATGTAATATCAGGTTAACGTGAGTTTACACTAATTGTAGGGCACTTGCTCCATTTACAAAAAGTATTCGAAATGGACAGCTCTCTAAACACAATACCATTAACTTAAGTTTTGCGCTACTCGGTAGCGTGAAACTTAACATGGATCTTATTTGTAAACTGTGCAAAATAATTTTTTAACTAATCACACAGTAATTAGGATTAAATACCACCAATCTTTAAATAGCGTTTTTCTTCTCTCACATTCCTATCCCTTGTTTTTTAGTTGGAATTAACTTATTAAGAGGGCAAAACTATCCATTCTATAAACTAAAACATTATTTCTCTGTCACTGCAGGCTAATGGTCAGCATTAAGGCCAGGAAAAAAAATAGCATTATCTGTTACTCTGTGCTCTTCTGTGCAGAATAAAAACAATCATGCAGTGTAGCTGCTGCCTGTGTTACTTATGTCGCCAATTGTAGCAATTTACCTAAATTAATAATTGCAAAGCCTTCCCCCCCCCACAACAAACACCTTCAACCTGCAGCTGAAAGAAAAATCTTACTTGATTCAAGCAGTATTACAGCTCCCAGGTGCTGTGACCTTCCCTAGGTACTAAAAATGGTACCAGGGCACATACACAGTTTTACTATAAAGGGTACCAGGGCCACTACACGTATTTTAAATAAAATTAACCAAAGGTGCGCATGGCTTAGGACTTAACGCAAAAATATACCATAAAAGGAAAAAGTTAAACCCAGCCACATTTCATTAGATAATAATAAAATAATGTAATTAATATAAAATTCCACATTATTGGAGTGTGCTATGGGAAACATTGGAAAGTGCAATATTGAGCAACCATACAAGAAAAAAGATAAAATCATTTTTAAAACCACCAAAAAGCACCCCATATATTAGGTAATCAAAAGTATACAATCATATATATTGTAACCCTTAGTAACGAAGTCAGTCAGACTATACCATCAACAATCAGTCATCCAGTCCTGTTCGACAGTCGGAGGATCAGGAGATAAAGTGCTGGGGTATAACCAAACCTGGATGCGTTTCAACCTGTCGTTTTGTTTCAAACTGTCACGCCTTATACATGTTAAAATCTAACGGATGAGCCGGGAAACACACCCTTCCATACCTTCACTAGCAAAGCAGTTTTACCTTACTTTCACTATAACACAAAAACAACTGGTTCTATTGGCTGATGAGGGCACAGATCATCTCCACTGCACTCCACATTCACGTGTGCCTCAGTTTTGGGGGGGATGGATACATAGAGAGGAGACATGCATACTAACTAGAATGAGCTGAACGACATGATAAGATCTAATGGCAGGGAGCATGCTGAGAGTCAACCTGATGAAACCCATGCACACTGGGCATTGTCGGTGAAACACGCCTAGGTTGTGGAGTGGGAGGTTTGCTGCCCCTGAGAAAACCTTGCTGTGTTATACTTGGATTCCCTTCAGATCGGAGGGAGTGAAGCCTTGTAATCCATTCAGAGTACTGCTGATTTGGCACATTCAATTATGTCCTCTGGGAGGAGCTGAATGGACAAAATATTTGTGGTGTGGTCAGGTGAAGAGGCCAGGACTCGGGCCACGTAAGTCCCGAACCTCCCAGGAAAATTCCATTGTGCTGTATATGTTTATCACGATTTCCTTCTTTATCAGACAGTGGAACGCCTTCTGTTGAATTGCAGTGCAGCCAGGCGGACGGGTGAAGAACCATGCTAGGCAGGGACGTAAGTCCCGGTTCCCGCATTTCTTTCATATCGGCCTTATGTTTATTGCTACTCTGTGGACATCTTATTACAGCAGGATACGCCTGCCCACTATTCTGACATTGGGGAATGATATACAATACAGTATGGTGCACTTCGTAACCATTCAGTCCTGTGGTATTACCGCATTGGAACCAACAAACCTGTAACTGTTTCCTTTCAGAGGATTCATTTGAAATTGAAAACAGTAGTGATTCATTAGGGATACTTTGTGTGGAACCACCTGTCTTGGGATTTCTAAGACTGTTACAATCAGGGTCCATGGCAGCTCATACCTTAAAAAGGACACAGGGACGCGTGATTGCTCTTGTATGTGATTTTAGATAACTTAATTGCTAATTGGCATTCTTGTCATATATGCATGCTTTAATTATGTTATAAAGTATCTTTAATAAATTGACATTTGATGGAAACCTACCTGCGACTATTATTATTTTTGTGGATCTAATATGAGTGTGCCTTTTTTTTAAGGGGTCTTTTTTCGGACCTCCCTTTGAGGTTTGTTCACTTTGTCTTAGGTATTGTGCTTCTCCCTTTTGGCACCGCTATATTTTTACTTTCTCCTATCCACGTTTTGGCTATTGGTTTCTGCACTCCCTATATACTAGTCGTGAAGGGAGCCCTTGAGGTTCCTGACAGCAATAAAAATATAGAAACGGATAAAGGCAAGTCATTTGTTCCCTTAATATATTGTATCTCTCCACAAGTAGAGTAGAGTTGTCATAGTATTTTAAAGAAGAACTTAATAGTGTACAGTAGAAAATGTGTTGTATAGCTGTCAGTTTAGGGGTATACCAGAAATCTACAATGACTGATTTTCTGGTGCCGCTATTGTTAATCTGCAAAAACATCTGCAAATTTTGGAATCTTAAGGGATAAGTTATAGAATTTTATCAACTGATCAAAATAAGGTATAAGAGGTGTGTACTGTATGTTGTGATAAAAATATTCCAGCTGAACAAGTTGGGTACTTGATCTAGGCAAAAACCAAACTGGAAAATTTAAACAAAAAAAGTTGGATTAACACAACGGTATTTACTTAACCAACCAGCCCTTCCTCAATTCGGACGAACAGGGTGACCGAGCTCGGTCACGCGCAGGCCACCCCATACCAGAAGCCCATACCAGCAGATATTCCAGATGAGGACTGATAGTGCCAAGGATCAAGCCTAAGATATCAGGGCAAACAATGACCTTCCCACAAGAGGATGTACAGTTGATTGAACCAACAAACCATAACACCAAATTGTCTGCAAGGAGCTGGGAGTCACATAGATCAAGGGTGTAGTATGTCTGGAAGGCTTTGTTCAGCTTCTAAGGTAATACTATTTATTATTATTATTTTGTTGGCCTACAAACTGATACACTGGACACAGGTTGTTTCTTCATGGCACAATCTGATTTTGAAAAAAAAAAAAATTTTCTCAATTCCATTCAATTCCCAGACACTTCAGTATTTCATTAAGTGCGTAAGAACAATCATTACTAAATTTTACCATTGGAAGGATAGAAAATGCTTTTGGAAAGTGAAGCGAGGAATAGGAAATGACAAACTAAAGGTCAAATAATCATCTAACTACTGAGTGAGGATGATGGAAAGCAAATTATAAAGGAGTTGCTAGATGTGATAGTAATGCTGCTATCACCCCAGGAGATGATCAGTAAAATAAAAAAAAGCATACTTTTTTTGTTAGATTGAAAATAATCTCAAATCCCATAGTTTGTTGAATTTGGATGGCAAAAACATGGTTGTCACCATATAAAGCACCTGAAAAATAAAATTATTCAAATTTAGTTTCGTACTCATGTGCAAATCACTCATTGTGCAATATTTATTATACCTTAAATAATGGTTCCAGATGCAATAATAGATGCAAAATTGTGCCTGTTCTAATAATCTGTAGCAACCAATCAGTGTTACCTAACTGCTGTGAACCAGAAAAGCTACATCTGACTGGTTGCTGCAAATTAAAAACTTTTCCACCTGTTATTGCATCAGATTCATGTTGCAGTGATTCATGGTGGCACACAACAGCAAGGAACATTGCAACCAATTATTAAGATGAAAGGAGGAGCCACAAAGGGCAGTCTTCTAAATGCAGGTTAGTCTTTTAAAAAAAAACACCCTGTCCATGACTTCGTAGTGAGATAATGTCATAACCTTGTGTGTATGATATATGATGCCAGACAGTGGGGTCTGCTTCACAAAGCAGAAAGCACCATGCCAATGCATCTGTCAGACCTGCAAAATGAGTACTGTTGGAGGTGGGTGGTAGGAGAAATTGTTGACATTGTACCTGTAGGGAAATTAGGCAGCACGTGTTCTTCCAGTCAGTTTGCATAAAGTCATGTTACTTTGAGATTTCCCAAATTTTCAATTATTCCAATGACCACGTTTATAAACAAATTGTTTTTTTTTTTTATAACAATAAATTGTAAAATTGATTCATAATTGTATCTATGTAAAATGTGTTATTATAAATTGTATTAATGTTTTAAAGGCAAGACAAAAAACTTGATGTGAGAACAATACACAAACAGGGTTATCAATAAAAGTTCTTATCGTTTAAAATGGGCTAATTTTGCCCCAACCAATCAGATGTAAGCTTTCAAATGTTAAATAAGATCTGATTGGTTGGGGCAAAATTAGCACCATTAAACGATAAGAATTTTAATGAATCTCCTAAAAGATTTAAGCAGATTCTTCAAAACAATCAGAATTCATATGCATATGCCCAGTTAAAAAAAAAAAAAGTAATATAAATGCTAGAATCCCCTAGCCACATTAATACCCCTCCCCCATGTTTAAACTGTTTTTGGTAATTATTAGAGTTTTGTCTATAAAGTGCTTACCTTTAGTCACAATTCAAATATTTTAGAAAAAGGAAATAAATAAAACCAGCTGTTCTCTGTAACCATTTTGTGTCATTTTTTTCTGCTCTATTTTTGTTTTACCTTGAACTTTTTCATTGTTCGACCTTATAATTACTGCCTGCAGTTCCTATGTTTTGCTATTAATCTCTGGTCTGATCACTCATGCATGCATCCTATCTTGACCTCTTTTCTTGCTTTTCCTCCTCTAGCTAAATAGGCTGAAGGATGGTTTTGTGAACTGAAACTCAGAGAGTGAACTGTTTATAGACAGATAAGCATTAATTTCCAAAAGTCTTTTTTTCTTCTCTCAAAATTCTTATCTTGTATGCACCAAACTTACAAAACTGTATATTACGGCTACCAAGAGATTAAAGACATTTAGGAATAGACAACTCTACTATAACAAAGGATTATAAAAAGGTTTCTGATTCATTATTTGTCACCAATAGCAATTGTAAATGGAAACTTGCAATATTGTCTATTTTTAACTTTTATGTTTCGTAAACCACAATACTGGCAAAGACGACCATACATTTAAAATATAGTATTTTCAACAACTTTGTGGATTCCCAATACATAGATTTCGAGGTGCACCCCCTGAGGTTTGTGCCACGTCAGGTAAGTATCAAACCAAAATGAAATATGCAGGGAGGCACACTCAGGTAGAGGTTAAAGCTAACTTCCATTATTAAGTGCTCAACATACAAGCCAGGTACACAACGTTTCAGGGGTCCAACCCCCTTCCTCAGGTGTAACCAAATACTACATGTTCCACTGAGGAAGGGGGGTTGGACCCCCTGAAACATTGTGTAACGGCTTGTATGTTAGCACTTAATAAATGGAAGTTTACTGTTAACCTCTACCTGAGTGTGCCTCCCTGCATAATCATATTGATTTAAATATAGTAGGCTTTCCGGATTGATAAATAGCATGACTTAACCTATCAGGGGACTGCAAGTGCAATTACTAAACATTTACAGGGCAATGCACCAAGTTGTGGCTATCGGCAACCCCGTGCAAACAGCCGGCGATGTTATATGCAGACAGTGGAGCTCAGAAACATCGCTACACTGGCGCTGTTCTATTCCGACTCTTTTAACGCCAGCTATTCGCTAGCGTTGAAAGTGCCGCAATAAAATGCCAATTTTAGCAAATAACATCGCTTTCATTGGCTGCGAGGTTAACTGTCGCTTAGCCACGCAGCCGCAGCAGGAAGGAATTAAGTATGCTAACCGATATAACACTGGTTAGTGATGTAAACTCCAAATCAGGAGCGGTGCCAATGTTGGTGCATCCCCTGTTAGGCTCTGGTGATCTTAGTAACTTCTCTTGGGGACAAGCCCTATAGATAATTTTTTTTTTTTTACAAAAAAGATATTTATAATGCAAATAATATCACTAAAGGATATCCAGTGAAAAAGCACATCCCTTTAATTCAGAAGCCCAGTTGAGTGTATGAGACCATATTAGTTATTGTAATATTATCTAAAACATTTTAATAACATGTTATGATGATGAATAAAGAGGCTTCCATATATATCAAAAGTTTTTGGGTGGAGTGCAAATAAAAGTTCTTAGGTTAAATGGCAAAACATGCTTATTGAGAGGAAACCTGCTTTGTTAGTCTAATAAATTTTCTTCCATTTTTACTGCTTTTCTCTTTATTTTATGATATTATATTTGAATATATATTAACAACTCTACAACCTGATTATGGGGAAACCTAGAAGTACATACACTAAAATGCACTATACCAAGTAACTAATAATTAAGAGTGGTTTGTAAAATACATTTTATGTACATACATAATAATATAATTAGACATATTGTATACTTCAGTGCATAGTCCATAGAGCATATTGCTAAAAAAACAATGAGAGGTACATAGACAATCAACTCAGCTGACAGTTGTTTTACTGTTACCTTCAGCTTTGGGTGATTGAATAAACAGCAAATTTGAGTTTGTCTTGTACATTTACACTTTAGTAAAAAACTGAAAAAAACACTGTCCTGTGACCAGTCTGAGCATGAGCAGCTTTATGTAAATTAGATATGACAAGAACATTAACTGATGAAACTGTTAGATATGAGCTTTGTGTGACTACTAAGTGTTGTAACAGCATACAGAATATATACACAAAATGATAATAGTACCTAAATTTAGTCCATTATCCATTCATTATGTGCACCTGTTTAATTAATGTGTTATACATTACTATTTCCTTTGTATTATCCTTTATATTGTATAAATAAATATATATATATATACATATAGGAAAGGTGGGCATGGGGGGCATTTCTCAATATTACCGTGTCAATGCCGTAAATATATGTATATAAGTTATAGTAGTCACTTTTATTAGGTACATGGCAAAATATATAAAGCTTTTAAGTGCACTTACCTTGCTGGTTGCGCTCTTTTAATATAGTATAGTCAAAATGGATGGTTTAACCACACCTCTGTCACTTCTAAAGCCTCTGCATGTGTTACACTGGAAGGAGGGAAATTCCTGTATTTCACCTAATTTTGTGCTGTTTGTAAAACATGTGACAATCTTAGCAAATACAAACATTCTTCTAAATGTGTGAGACAGCCTCACTCACACCCCACCCCTTCCCTCTCAATAGATTAAAGCTGGGTACACACAGTAACGATAAAGCCCCGATACCGGCGGATCCGACTGTATCGGGGCTTTATCGTTATGTGTGTGCGCTCGTTTCCCAAATGAGCGCGCGGCCGCCGAACGATCGGGTCGGCCGTACGCTCGTTCAGGGAAAGGCCGAAAATTTCCATCGGCCGCGCTAGACTCCCTATAGAGGTGTCTAGCGCGGCCGATGGAAACACACAGTCCCGAGCATTCTCCTTATGAAGTTCATAGGGAGAACGCTCGGGACTGTGTGTATGCAGATGTTTGAAAGATGGAAGACAGGATCTTGCAGATCCTGTCTGTCATCTTTCAGAAATCTGTGCTGTGTGTACCTAGTTTTAAAGAAGAGCTGCCGTTTGATGGACAGGAAATAATATCTATATATGATAGGGGGACTGAAAGGAAAACATGCCTATTTCTCTGAGAATGAAATAACCATGTGATCAGTTTAATTACAGGGGGTGTGGAATTTACAATTTAAACTGGATGTTTTGGAGCCAGAAGAATTTGGCAGGCAGGGGTTTAGGTATATGAATACCCAGGAATATATAGAGCTGCCTATTAGTAATAATGGAATGTTAAAACTATGCATGTAACAATGTATTAAACATTTAGACCATACATTTACTGACCATGCATATAGTGACTATGCATATACGGACTAGAGATGGCCAAATTTCCGAAAATCCGTTCCGCTCGATAATTCGCGCATTTTCAAAAAAATTCTAAAATTTTAAAATCCGCAAGTGGAACCATTAAAGTCAGTGGGGAAAAAAATGCAGAAATTTCCACCTAAAATAATGGTTTAAATAGCAATGGTAACGAAAAAGGAAAACTTTTGCATGCCCATTTCTCTAAGAATGCTGGGAGTAAGTTAATTATTTATTACATTATTTAAGCAATGCTATATTAATAGGATGAGGCTGTGAAGTATCATCTGTTGTAAGAAGGCTCAGTTTCATTTTATGCTTTATGGAGGGCTTTTTCCTCTTTTAAGCCCACCTCACATTAAGCTATATAGCTGACTGGTATCAATCCTATCTCATAGAGCCAAAAACCTGTGTCCTGTACTGATAAAATCTAATAGTTTGAAACATAGCAGTATAGTATCTTTTTTTAGTTAATGGGTAATGAAAGACAGATTGATAACTTTAATTATAGAAAGATCCAGTGGATCACCAATTGATCTATTATTGGTTAGAAATTTGAGGGGGGAAATTTTAGCTTCAGTTTCTACTGAACTTTAACACTCTATACAATGTTACGATAAATATATTAAGAGAAGACAAAACCCTGGATTTGAATATTTTCCTGTATAGATTTATCAAAACAAATGGATAATGAAACCAGAAAAAGTGATAGTGTTATACAACTAATATAAGATGGATAATGTCTGTCTTATCTAGATGTTAGGTTGCACTTTATGTATATTTAACATGTATTTCTAAAGTACTGACACTTCTAGTAAAATCAAAAAGATGTCGGTGTTGTGGATATATATTATTTTTAACTTCTTGCCTTTTTTTCTGGTGTATAACGATTTTATATCATATGTATCCATATATAGCTAAACATAAACCCATACAATTACCACTGTGCACCAACGGGCACACTTCTGCTAGTATACAGAATAGCAATATACATGTAGAATGGAAGCAAAATAGAATAATGCTGATTATTTTTCACAAACAGTCCATTTACATTTTGAGAATCACCATTCTGTTCTTAGGCTTGCAATAAAAAGGGACCATCAAATTTTATTTAAAGATTCACAAATAAATGACTTAACAGTATTAGCAACATTACTTATTTATTTACTTATCTATCTATTATAGAGATAGTTATCAATTGTCTATAAAAATTTAAGATTTTTAAAACATTTTTATTGTGGATTCAGTTTGAAGCTTTTATTGAAGGACCTAAATGTAATTATTATGAAATCAAAATCTAAATAGGGGAATCAATAGTGGGTAAAATTATTTTTTTTCTTTAAACTGTGACAAATTGCACTTTCATACTTTTAGTTACTGACCATTATTTTGCCCAAAACCATACAAATACCTAACATATAGCAAAAAGACATAATGCTAATTCACTATCCCACCAGAGATTATGTATAAAACATCAAAACTTTTAGAAACATATCTTATCCTAGGAACCAAATCAGCAAACTATTTAGTATTGTTCCCTGTAGGCTGTTCTATTTATCACTTATGCTGGTTAGAAAATGAACTGCAGGGGCTTCCAAATTGGCGTGGAGACATCTGTATAGAAAATAATCAGGGGATGTGACCAATTAATATACAAGGCGTGGGCAACATTGCCACTGTATAATTCTTTGAGGATTGTTGGTATTGCTGGTATTTATGTTATCCTGCAAAAGAGAGACTGTCTCAATTTAAAGGTATCTTTAACAAAATACCCCATACCTTGCACTGTAAATACTTTAGACTAAATAAGAACATGAGAAATGTAATGAAACAATGTTTATGTATGTACTTTTGTGCTCTCTGTAATGTAAAAAGACGTGTGGAATCCTGTAAAATTTGTCCTATAAAATAGACATGTGATTAGTCAAGCTATGACTATGGCAAGCTATGACTATGGGGGGCTTCTGTTTTGCCCTCCTGCCTGCCCATATACTGTGTGAATATCTGTGTGTAACTGTCATGCACTAAAACCCTGCGATCTTGCACCAGAAACAAAAAGATTTGATAAGTAAAGTTGGATAATAAAGCTTATAACTAGTAGCAGCATCTTTACTTTCAATATTTGTATTCATATTGTTGGGAAAATTGTTATTTTAATGAATATTAATAAAATATCTAGTAAAGCCACCATAATTAATTAATAATATAATATAAATATAACATAATAATATAATAAAAGCCACAGATCTTAAAAAAGTCATGCTGGCCCATTTGGCATTAATGAACCATGGGTTGTGAATTTAAGTTGCGGCATCTTTGACATAGTGGAAATGATTCAAGTTTTTTGGGCATGAAGATTGCAATAGTATTTCATTTTTTATTTACAGTATCATAAAACTTTTGAACAACTGTTCAGTTGATTTTTTATTTACAGTATCATAAAACTTTTGAACAACTGTTCAGTTGAGGTTCTAAACACATACAAATGAAAAGATGGAATTAGAATGCAATAAGAGGAGCTATGAAATTACTGAATCACAGAATTAAGGAAAGTATGTAGCATTACTGGCTTATTGTAGCATTGCTTTAAAAGATCTGTCAATTGCAGTTTTCCATCTAGTCAGGGGAGTAGCTTGCCAAGAACTACAGTGACTGTACATTGATAGCCAATTACTATAAAATTAAGTACCGTGTGTATGAATAGCAATGTTTCACAATGTAAGTGTTTCAATCACTTCATAAAACTGTTCAATCAATTACTTTAAATAGTTAATAACAAAGAAATCAGTGTAGAACATCTTTTAAAGTGATTAAAAGCATTACCTGTCATGAACAGATGTTCAATATCGTAATAAACTGTTGTTCATTGCATGCCAGCTATATGTATTATGTCAAGCTTACAAGATTGGTAATGAGTGTGATTTTATTGTTATTCTTTTAAATTATCTATAACGTATTTAGCTATACCTTATCATTAAGTGCTTTCACAATTAATAGTGATTTCTTCAAGCATAGTCAGATTTTTGAGGTTGAGTTTTCTGTCCTTTTCTAACTGATCCACTCTTCTGTTTGTGTTTGGAAAGGTACACCAGCTTGGTGTATATTTTGCAGCAATGTTTTATCATTCTGATTAGTTAATTCAACAATTTTATTTAGCCCTTTATTTAGAACAATATACATTAGTTCTAATTGATACAATAATTCAACTGATCCTCAATTACTACCAAAGGATCCTCTAAAGCTTGACCTCATTTCATATTATTAAAGGTGACTTTTATTTAAAAAGACCATATATATATCTTTAAATTTACTCCAAAATCACGCTTCTAGCTGCAAACAATCCATACTTACGGCAGTATAAGGGGTGGTGTTTCCTAAATACACTGTGAGCTGTGACATCCATGTTGGACCATATGTGGATGGTTTACACTATGTGCATATTCTCAGTGTCTGCTTTTCTCTCATCCAGCATCCCCCCTCATTATTCCCCCACCCACCCCTGCTACCTCTCCTCTCCATGTGGTTGTTATCTCTCTATTTTATTACCCCCTCTCATTCCTCAGTATATTCTGGATTTTTCTTTTTGCCTTTTGGATTTATTATTTTTATCTTGTTATCTAATGTAATGAGCTCCTTACTTTCTGTTAACCTTTGCTTTAATCATTACTGCTCTGACTTGAGGAAGAGGGTAGTTCCCTCGAAAGCTTGTGTACTAAAATAAATTGGTAATCCATTAAAAGTATAGGCAGAAAAAAGGACAGAGAATGGTTGCAGGTCTGTAAGTAGTTTGATTTTTATGGAGGGTGGTTTTTTTTTACACAGCTCAGCATGTGCCTGCCACAGAGATTAAAGGAATAGTTCACTGCAAAAGTAAACGTTTCCTTTAATGTATTGATTGAAGCCCAGGAGGTTAAGGAGCTATACCCTATTTTCCGTTCTTCAATCAATATCTCTGGAGCCAGGGACAAAGGTACTGTAAGTATATTTACCTTTTGCGTGATCCACTGCTGCAGAATGACTGGTCCCGACCACTTCCTGGTTCTAATCCATTATATCGCGCATGCGCAATAATGTGCGCTATATTGGATTAGAACCAGGGAGCAGCTGGAGATTTTCAGCTCTACAGCGGTGGATCGCATTTAAGGTAAATATACTTACCTTACCTGAGATATTGATTGAAGAACAGGAGGTAAAGCTTCTTAAACTCCCAGACTTCAATCAATACATTAAAGGAATCGTTTACTTTTCGAGTGAACTATTTCTTTAAGAGAGACAGGAAAGACAGTGAAACTTTACAAGCCTTCAACTTAATATCCAAAGAAGCTAGATGAATCAACCTAGTGATGTTTAAATAGCATGACCCTTGTATTGAGTGCACTTGTATGGAGACCACCGTTACACTTTAAAAGAAAGTTTGCTAAATAATATATATATATATATAATATTATATATATAATATAGTCGTAAAGTTTTCTGCTACCAGAGAATTAATTATCACATATATCTTGTTTCTCTATTTCCTGCATATCTATGTGGGCTAAAGTTCTAAGTGGAGTACCTAAGAGTTCTTACTGGGGCCACATCCTTTTAGTCTGTTTATACAGTAAATGACTTGGAAGTGGGTATCCGTAGAAATGTCTCTCTGTTTACTTTAAGTGATGTGTAAATGCTGCAAGCAGACCTAGATTAATGGGCAGCTGAGTGGCAAATGAGATTCAGTGTTGATAAATTTAAGATGATGTTTTTGGGGATTAACAATCCTCGTGCCACCTACATCATAAATAGCTCTGTGCTTGGTGAATCTTTGTTGGAAAAGTATTTTCGGGTTATGTAGCAAGCAGTGCCAGGTAGGACTAGAGCTAGCAAGATAATTTCTTGTATAAAGAGGGGAATAGATTCAAGGGAAAAAAAAAACATTTTTCTCTGGTATATATAAAAAAGGGACTTCTTGGAAATGGAAGGTGTTCAGAGAAGGGCAACTAAAATAATAAGGAGAATGGAGGGGCTTGACTGTGCAGACAAATTAGAGAGGTTAGGGTTAGACAAGTTTACACTGGAGAAGCGTCGATTGTGCGGGGATATGATTAATTTCTATAAATAAATTAATGGGCCATAAAATAAACTCGATGGTGCATTGTTTATCAATAGGTCATATCAGAGGACTTGTGAACATCCTTTAAGATTAAAAGAAAAGATGTCTCATGTTTAGGTTAGGAAAGGTTTCTTTACAGTAAGAACAGTGAACCTGTGGAACTGTCTTCCAGCAGATGTTGTAATGGCAAGTTCATTGAATAGCCATTCAGTGGGCTGGATAAGTTTCTACAACAAAAAAATACCCTGGATTACTGGTATTAATACAAATACTGTTGTTTTGATTGATCTGGGGAACCTTTCCATTTGTCATTTGGAGTCAGGAAGGAATTTTTTCCCTTTTTAACTTTTTTTTCACTTTCCTCTGGATCAATTACTAGGAGGCATATTTATAAAAGAGCGAAAAGTCGATTTCGCTTACCGCATGTTTTTTCGCTAAAAAACCAGTTAACGTGATTTAAAAAGGTGACGTTAACGAGTGGCGAGAACTTTTCCGTGACCTATCGCTAAAACCCTTTTCGCCATACTTCGCCATACATCGCAAAGGTAATTTGAGCGAAAAGGGAGCGAAAAGGCATAAAGCGATTTATAAAAGGTGAAAAGTGTGCGGAAGTGGAATATTATCGCCAACTTGAAAGGTGGCGAAATGGCATCTTTTTACCATGTCTGTTGGGATTTTGGATTTTTTCATGATTTTTAAAACACATTCATATAAATGATCTTACTACTATTTTAAAATTTTTTTGAACAATCTTTGAAGGTATAGATTTTAAATTTTTGCTAAATTTTATTTTACTTTCCACAATGACTTTATTCGACGTAACATTTAATTTGCCTTTTTCTTAACATTTTTAGCTTGGACTTTAAATGAGGTCTGCTATTTTGTCTTTCCCGTGAAAGCACCCGCACCCCATTTTTTCTTGGAGCTTTTTAGCGGTCTCAATTTTGCGTTTTAGTGCTTTTACTTTCGCATGCAACACATGCTCATGCATTTGTATTTGTGGCTTAGGAAGGTGGACTAAGTGGTCCGTGGTTTTTTCTTGATCCATGAAAATGTAATATTTTTCTTGTAACATAGTAACATAGTAATTAAGGTTGAATAAAGACATACGTCCATCAAGTCCAACCTATTCACCCTTTTGTTTTTTAACCCTACCTAACAGTTGATCCAGAGGAAGGCAAAAAAAAAAAAAACAGCTAAAAAGGGGGGGGGGGGGGAATCCTTCCTGACTCCAAACGGCAATCGGAAAGTATCCCTGGATCAACCAGATCTATATGTATTAATACCAGTAATTCTCAATATTTTTTAGTTTTAAAACTTATCCAGGCCTTTTTTTAAAGCTATTTAATGAACTTGCCGTTACTACTTCTGCTGGAAGACGGTTCCACAGTTTCACCGTTCTCACTGTAAAGAAACCTTTCCTAACCTGAAGATGAAACTTCTTTTCTTCCAACCTTAAAGGATGTCCACGAGTCCTCTGATATGACCTATTAGTAAACAATGCACCAGAGAGCTCATTGTATGGCCCATTAATATATTTGTATAAGGTAATCATGTCCCCACGCAAGCATCGCTTTTGCAATGTAAACAACCCTAACTTGTCTAATCTGCCTGCATATTCAAGCCCCTCTCTAAAGGAACAGATTTAGAAATTTAATAGTTTAATATCCCTTTAAAAGTGATCCACATCTGCTCTGTATCTTTACCTAGAAACAATTCAACCCAGTCTATGAGAAGGAGTGATTCCTTTAACAACATAAAATTAGCTTTCCTAAAGTTAAAAGTTTTTTTTAACTGGGTGCACTTTAGTTTTTTGCAACCTATATTAAATGACACTATGTCATGGTCACTATTCCCTAAACTTCCCATTACCTTCATCTCCAAAATGAGCTCAGGGTTATTATATAGATATTAACATTAGGATTATGACATTTGTATTAAAACATTTTCACTTAACGATTTTTTTGTGAAAAATCTTTCAATATTTACATTAACTATAAAAACAGAAAACAAAAAACAAGGCCACTACTTAGGCACACATGAAAAAGCCTATCTCCTCTCAGTCTCTTCAGCCTTTTTTAATGTGGCCCATGTCCACCATAATAACTTCAAAATACTCTGCCATATTTTTTGAGTAATTCAGAGTTCGTGCAGCATTGGGGACTGCTGCTGTGCCTCCTCCTGCTGCGGCACCTGCTGCGGCACCTGCTCCTCCTCCTGCTGCTGTTGCTCACCCTCCTCATTGTGGTCCATCTCCTCCTCCTCTGGAGCAGTTGGTCCAACATCATCTGTAAATTTTGCAAAATTTAAACCTTTTTTTAAAGTCTAATCTAATGTTAGGTGACATTAGGAACATTAAAATCTTTGTTCTAATGGCCTTTGTGTTAAGGCAAGTTCCATTAGAGTAAAAATCGCATGCGTAATCACGTGCACAAACGCATGCGCAAATGTGCTAATCAGACACGGAAATACAAGCATGAGCACATGTGCAAACGCATTCACAAATGCACAAATGTAAATGTAAATGTGAGGTGGACATTTTTTGGGTTAGATTGTGTTATACTGCGCTACTTTCCGCTCTTTATCGCGCCTGTTCACGATTTTGAGATGCAAGTCTTTTCCCCCCGCTTTTTTTATAAATACGATAAGCGAAAAGAAGTCCCAAAAAGCGTAGTTTTCGCTGCGATGTTCGCCGTTATTAACTAGGTGAAAAATTTCGACTTTTATAAATATGTCCCTAGGTGTACAGTATATACGGTTGGACTAGATGGACATGTGTCTTTATTCAACCTCCATTATTATGTTACCATATATTTCACTTCATACTTCTATAGGAATCATTAATCATAAGGAAAATAGTTTAGAATATTAAGGGGGAAACAGGAATAAGGGCATAATTGCAGGTGTCATGCATACCTTGATTCCTATTGATTACACAAGAAGCATTTTTTGGTGGTTTAGAATAGTATTCTAAAGCAGAGAGAATGTTTAATTAATGTGCCATTACCTTGTCATTATGGATTATCAGATCAGCCAGCCACAGTTAATTGAGCAGATTTGTATTATTTACACATAGAAAAAATGCACATTTCCAGATTCATTTGGTAGTAATATGTTTTAGGGCTTGTAATTTACATCATTCTGCAATGTTTAATTTACTTCCCTCATTCTATTTGTGTCTAGATGTCCTTGCATTTCACTTCAGATTCAACATCATGGATTTACGAGTGGAAGTACAGACATAATGGGGACATTGCATCTGTATTAGCACAAACATAAGGAAGGCCTATATATTACATGCGGTAGTGTGTAAAAATTTTACCCGAAGAAAAAACTTGTGAAGGTTCTCATTCATACAGGTCATGGTATATCTGTTGTATTTAGTTAGATCAACTGGATGAACAAGTTTAGTTCTTGAAGACGTTTTGCTAAACATCCGACTGGCTTTCTCAATTTAGAATGAATTGAGAAAGGTGTCAAAAAAGCATTGTATATGGCAGACTGTTGGTGTCGAACCCCCCCACCTCTATTCAGGCTTGGTTTCTTTATTTTCACATAAATGACCTCCTTGATGCCTCTCTTAAACCAGTCATGTTCCTTTGCCAATATGTTAACATTACAATCTTTAAAGGTACCGTATGTCCTTTTTAATTAAGATGAAGGTACACTTCTGTGCTGGGCCATACATTATTGCAGTTGCTGTTTGGTCTCCCCTACATACAAATCAGAGCACTTTTCACAGCACTGTACTGCGTATATGATGTCACTTTTTTGTGTTTCGGTATTGGGTCTTTCGGATGTACCAATTGCTGCCTCAGTGTGTTGTTTGGTTTAAAGTAAACAGGGATACGGTGTTTTTTGAAAATTCTTCTTAATTTCTCAGAGACCCCTGCTACATATGGTGTGACCATGTTGTTTCTCCTGTCCTGCTTTCCCCCTTCACTGTTGGTATACGTGTTCTTTTCTTCTACTTCTTTTGACAAAGGCCCCATATGGATATCCACAAGTTTTAAGGGCTCCTCTGAGATGTTTTATTTCTTTAGCCTTCACCTCTGTGCTAGTGGGGATGTTCTATGCTCTGTGTTGCAGGGTTCTGTTGACACCCAGCTTGTGATCGAAACGGTGGTGGGAGTCAAACATTAAATACTGATCTGTGTGTGTTGGTTTTCTGTAAACTTCTACTTCCAGTTCCTATAACAGCTCTTAGCCACAATGCAATCACACCTTGCATTCAAAAGGCCCTTAACACCTGGCTGTGATATGCTAATTGGGACTTTCCAGGATACATAATTGCCAACAGATTCTTGTATAAGTCATTCTGAATTGAGAAAGCCAGTTGCTCTAACTGAATACAACAGATATTTAGGAAAAAACACAAATCAAATCAGTTTCCCAATCGCACTGTTTTGCTAATTGTAGTTGTCACCATTAAGGGTCTATTTCATGGTTTACACTTTGATCTACACATTCACCTGTTTTTCTCATTATCATATTTCATCTAAAATCATGGATGTTCACAAGTGGGCCAGTATTCCAATCCATGAATATTTCAACCCAAATGGAACACTGCACCATATATAGCTTGATAAAAATGAATTCTACCATTTAAAATTACGGAACATATACTAATTTGAACTGTAATTGGTAAAGTACAATAGAACACTCAGCTAGCATAATATACATATACACATATTATTATATTATGTTATACCTGTGTATGTATTATATATGACTTAATAATATAATAATTGTATAATATGTATTACCCTGTATACCCTGTATACATGTAATGTATGACTATGTAACTGTAAAGTGCTACGGAAGATGTTGGTGCTATATAAATTAATAATAATAAAACATATACTTACTTTGTATGGTACATTTTCAAACTGTAAAATTTTAAGTGTGAACAAAAGTAGTTATTCATACTGATTATTTTTATGCTGCTTGTAATATTATATTCAAAGCTAGACATAAAGCTGGCAGCCCCCCATATAGTGTATGTGCAGTGATGGTAATATAGTTTGGATTGTGCTTTTAAATGGACCTTTAAATGAATTTTACCCTACACTGATTTTTATAGTGATTATATAACTCTGCCTTTGGCATAGCGATATATTTCTTATCTGATTTGATATTCTTCTGCTTTAAATCTGTAGTGTTTGTAACTTACACTCTCAAATTTAAATGATTACAAATTTGAATAGTGGGAATATTTCTAGCAATACTGAAAGCAAATCTAATAATACACAAAATTTGTAATGTAATTGTACACATCAAACTATCATCCAAGCCAATAGATTGGGAATTTAGATAGATAGGTGGGAATTTCAGTCATTGTTCTATGAAGTAAACATTACATGGTCTGGACAGACTAGAAGATGGCAACTTTTTTCCAAAGTAAGTCTTAAGCTGTGTATACACAGGAAGATGTTTGAGCCCAGCTGATTGGTTAGCCAGCCTAAATCATAATTGGTCATGGAAGACGTATCGTGACCGATAGTGATTTTCCACAATGTCTGATCTTTTGTCCAGAAAGCCACCCTGACATCAGATGATCGCAAGCAAATAGTACCGCAGATATTTCGGGCCAACTAACACTCTGAAAATATCATTCAGTCTGCTCGAAATATCTTCTTGTGTTTACACAGCTTTAAACCCCACTAAATGTGTTGATATCACTTTTTCTGAACTGCTCTCCTTTTAAGGGTTGCATGGACACCACAGTAACAGACACCACAGCACCCATAAACCACCATGTACATTGCTGTTGGTCCTTTTTTCCCATTGCATGTGATTACCATCTATTTTGCAATTCCAATGTATTTGCATGAAAGTAAATGCTTCAAATGTAAAAACAAAAACCACAATTGAAACTGTATGTGACTGCATTGTACTCTGCTCCAAAAAAAGCATTATTTCAAATCTACAAGCTGATTATTTACCTCAAGTATGTAAACAGAACAGCTCCATGCCTGTATGTGCTTGTTGAATAGGCATTTTAGAGTCAGTGAAGTCAGGCACTCGATAATAGGACTTTGACCTATGTGGCCTGGGTGGAATTTCAATTCTATTAGGTTTTTAGGGTTTGTCTCTTTGCCATTAAAAAAAATTGGAAATGTTACCCTCTCACAGAACAACGGGCAATAGCTCACCACTCCACTAGACACATGTTAACTCTTACATAAGAAAACAAATGAATACAGTTGGTGCAAATATTAAGCCTATCTACATAATGGTGCTTGCAGGGCACCATTCTTATTGTTAAAATTGTGTCCATTTTGCCCCAACCAATCAGGTATTATTTAACATTTGAAAGCTAACATTTGATTGGTTGAGACAAAATAAGAACCATTTTTAACGCTAAGAACTTTTATTGCATAACCCTGTTAATGTCTTAGGAGATGTTTAATTTGTATATGCACATTTGTAACTATATTGAATCAAGCCACATTTTAAATGCATGCTACAGAGAGCATTGGTTTTAGTTCTGCACAGCCTTGAGTTTTATTGAATATGTATATATATATATATATATATATATATATATATATATATATATATAATAATTTTATCAAATGACTAGTGTTGAGTCACTTAAAAAAAACGATATGCAGAGTAGCTGGGGGAGAATAATAAGCAAAGCCAATCTCAGCACAACTCTTTGCAATGCATTTTTCATTAATTTACCTAGTTAAAGGTTGGAGGTTATGTATATGTTTAAAACACGCAAATACATTATTATGTATTAAACATGGTAAGGGATGATGGGACCTGTAGTTTAACCATTGCAGTATTGATCCTGAAAATTGCAGTTTTTATACCTCTAAAGTTACTTTTTCTACCAACGGATTATTGGATACGAAGTTCAGTATCAACTCAGATTTTTAATCATGAATTGTTGTGACACAATCATTGCAGTTCAAAAAGGTGCAATTTTTATATCACTTAATACCTTTTAAAAAAATTATCCTGTTTGGTTTGTCATGCACTACAAGACAAAATCACTTAAATGCTAAAAAAAAAAACTGCATCATTTAGGGCAGCAAGGAATATGTCACATCAACTCATGGTTAACATTATCTTAGATGTGAGAATTACACTTTCTAGCATTTCTTACCGACAAAGAGTCGTTGCAACAAATTTATTGGTGCCCTAAGGTGCCTACCTTCCAACACTACCCCTTTAATTTTCTAAAATCTGGAGACCAATCATGCATATTTCAGTATATTATTATTATTATTATTATTATTATTGTGGATTTATATAGCGCCATCATCTTCCATGGCACTTTATTAAAGGAACTGTAAACTTAAAAAATCAAGTGTTTGCCAATCGTTTCTATTATTCACAGGGAGGTGAGAACGCTTATTCTCACCTTCCTGTGAATAATAGTTTGCTCAGGGGACACAGCCGAACTTACCTTAACTGGCGCTCCACTCGCAGGTCCTTCTGATCTGACAGCCGCGCTGTCCTGCTCTCCCGATCGTGCACCTATCTTTTGTATTGGTGCGTATGCGCCCAAAGATAGGCGCGTGGTCGGGAGACAGGGGCAACGCGGCTGTCAGATCAGAAGGAGCGAGTGGAGCGCCAGGTAAGGTAAGTTCGGCTGTGTCCCCTGAGCAAACTATTATTCACAGGGAGGTGAGAATAAGCGTTCTCATCTCCCTGTGAATAATACAAACGATTGGCAAACACTTGTTTTTTTGGTTTACAGTTCCTTTAACACACTATAGATTTTTTAGAATGGTATTGGGTGTTCTGTGGCTTCTATAATTGCTTTCATTTTTGAAGAAAGAATGTGAAAGTATCATATTTTCCTTTTCCTGTGTAAGTATAAACTATAATTTACCATTGAACATCATTAGTTTATAATCCAGTTGTTTAAAATTGCATGCTTTATCTAATAAATTCATCTGAATGATTTTATGACTATCTCTTTCTTTTTAAGCTCTTTTCCAGATATCCTTCTGAAAACCTTCACAATACAACAGCAGCAACTAGGACTAATCAGTTATGAGTTACTCAATTTTTATTTCTGTGCCTCTGTCTGTCTGTCTTATTGTCTTTACGTGTGTGTTTGTGTGTATGTATACACACTCTATCAGGGAGATTTATGTAGAGCCACAACAGCTTGATGTAAATTTCCTTTTAAAAAATTTATCTTACTTTGCACTTGTGGGTAAATGCCTTCTATTCTAAAAGCCACACTGTTATATGCGCAAACCACACATTGAATTAGTGGCGCTGGCTGTGCTTGTTACTTTTAAGAAACTTGCGAAACTGAAGAGGTTAAAGTTCCACTAAACGATAATGAATCGGGACTTTTAACACCGCACCTCTGCGTGAATTCCTCTGGCAGTGTCTGTCTATATATCTGTCTGTCTATCTATCTATCTCTCTATCCCTCTATCCCTCTATCCATCTACTGAAATAAAAGTTCCAGGCACTCTCAGGTCTTGTGCAAAAATTAAATTTTATGCAATGTGCAAATCACACAAATAGCAACGTTTCGGTCCCCCTTCTTGGACCTTTATCAAGCCATAAATGAGTGAAAGCACATAACACACTAACCCCCAACCTCCCACCCATATCAATGACATCACTAATTAATCAATCAGTTACTCCAATCAAAGTGCAGAGTGGTATATCCTACTTAAAATCATACCCGCCCTCAATTAAAGTACATGTCATTCCTAAAAGTGTCAATAATGTCATTCAATAAATAACCAGTAAAGTGTCATTAATAAAGTGCAATACATAAAGTGCAATTTCATAAAGTGCAATTATCCATTATTATGACACAATTAAAGTGTCAATAGTGCCTGTAAAAAAATTTAAAAAGCAAAGACTGCATGTATACATTAACTCTTCCACAGCAAATATAGTTATATAGTACATATCTCGGATAAAAAAATGATTAAACAATACATATCAAATCTGTCTCATAATGTTTAAATATAAATGATTAACTATACAACCCAAGGTATAAGGCAGTGACCCCTATGGAAATTATCACCTATTATTGAGGAAGCATTTAAATAGGCACTGTTCATTTAAGCCAAACGGATTGACAGTATTCAGTTTGGCAACCCAAAAAACTTACCTCTGAAGAAGTTTTGACCTATCACCCCCCCTGTGTGGAACTGGTTCATGATCTATCGCGGTAAATAGTAAATCCGCGATGGTGTGACCTTTTTCTAAAAAATGTTTAGCTACGGGTTTTATTGACCTTCCGTCCCTATATGCTACAGTACATTAATATCAGACCTATGGCCATCCATTCTCGTTTTTAATATAAGATCTGCCTTCCCCACATAGGGGAGTTTACAGGGACATGTTAAAAGGTAAATTACAAAAGTTGCAGTACAAGAGATAAAGTGCCGGATTTGAAATACCTTTTTCCCATGGGGATGCTGAAATGTAGTACCAAAAACCATGTTTTTACATGTTATACAATTTTTACAGTTATAACAACCCACTGTTTTTTTAGGCAGCCAAGATACTACTTTTTTATAACTTTTTATGGGATCAGTATTCACTAGTAAGCCCTTTAAGTTCTTTCCTCTTTTAAAACCTATAGTAGGTTTAGATGGTAATATTCATTTCAATTTTGTATCTGCTGTTAAAATGTTCCAATTGTTCTTAAGACTCTGTTGTATGTCCGGACCCATACTGGAAAAGGTAGTGGAGCAAATTAATTGCTTCTCATCCTTCAACGTAGTATCGTCCCTGTTTGAAGAAAAGACTTTCTGTTTTGCTTTTATTAGAGCTTGCATTAACACCTTTGCTGGATAACCCCTCTGTAAAAAGCGTTTTTCCATTTCCTTCACTTGTTCTTCCCTTTTGTCTATTTCTGAATTGTTGAATTCTATCTATCTATCTATCTATCTATCTATCTATCTATCTATCTATCTATCTATCTATCACCTATCTATCACCTATCTATCACCTATCTATTATCTATCTATCTGAAATCTAATCTATCTTCTTTCTCTCTCTTTATCACTATCTCTTATCTAATCTATGTATTTATCTATCAATCTACATATGTTTTATCATTATTATTTTTTGCATTTAGCAAATGTACTTTTCCTTTCAAGAATTCATCATAGTGTCAATTGTCTATAAAAATGAGTAATGATTGCTATTATCATTTACTGCACCATGACCCACGTTACAAATGTACTGACCTGAATCTCACATTTTATGGAAGCAATATGTTGAGATGTAATGTTCAATATAGTCATTTTCAGTTGTGCTCATGAGACAGATGAGCTAAAAATGACTTAGTCATAAATGTCTTTGACCGAACCTTTAAAAGCATCTCAATAACCATGAAAATTGTAATGGAATAAGAAAATCATTTCAATATACATAACCAGATTGATGCAGCTTTCTGAGAATATATGTTATAATGCTAACATCTATGACATGAATTGCCTAAATGAAATTCTTGTTAATGGTATGACACCTCCTGTAAACACACATTTACACAGCTGCCATATATTTCATCTAGTTCCTATTCTTTATTCACTGCAGTAGTTCTGATAGTTAGAAGTAAAATATCTTAATCTTTATCTGATCCCTTTTATTCAGTTTTAAACTATTTTTCTCTTCCCCAGAGATTGTGTTATATGAATTGCCATTACTTTACATTGCCAGGAAAATGCTAATAATAAAACAGAGCAGAAGTTCTCATGATATTCCATCAAATACATATTTGCATAAAGTAATATCAGATTCGACTCAGGGGAATCTGTTCTACCATTTTTCTTTAGTGAGAATCTTGCTACATTCCATTTTATCCTTCTAAAATATTGTTATGTATTGGAATCCTACTTTGAGCTGTACATATACGGCGGGTGACAGAAACAGAATGAAGAAATGACATGTTTGTAGATACAGTTGCCGTTACCATAAGGATTTATCCATGGCACAAAGGGCAAATCCTTCAGAATGACTTCATTTATTTTAAGAAGTTGACAACTTTTTGATTTGAAGCTGCAAAGGTACATTTACCTTTCAACAGTTTCATATTTTCCTTTTTACTTTGTTGCTTTTTCTCTAATTTAAAAGGAAACATTTATTTGTAAGTAAACTTCCACTTTTCTTATTCTTGATGGATAATTGAAGTGTGAAATGTGCTTTGTTAAAAAACAAAACATGGAATAAATGTATGCTAATAGTTTACTAAATCGCCACATAGAGCTTAGAGAGGGTTTAGGACATTTGCAGATCTTGCTCCACCCCCCAATAAGTTTCAAATCTAATTATTATAATTCTTTATTTAAAGGACTCGTAAACCACCCCCTAAAAATTGCCAACATATCTGACTAGCCACACTCACCACCTGAAACTTGCTACTCCCTGTCACAAACAAAGAAAATAAAGACTCTGTAACATTTTGGCATAACATTTTGACAGCAGAAATCCTTTGCCCCAATGTCTGATTATCAGCTGCCAGGGCAATATGACTGTTAATCAGACGGAGGAGTTCAGGATGGAGGGTTGGCATCAAATAGAAGATGTTAAAATGTTACAGTGAGACAGGTTTTAAGTAAAGCTTGGTTTCAAACTGATCATATTGTTCCTTGCTTCATAGTTATCTTTATGGCAAATAGTTATCTTCATGGAAAATAGTTACCTAGCATTTGCTTTTGCTCATTTATAGTACAATCTAAATCGATCTTAGATTTAGAGACTCATCTGTACTACCGACTTTGGCATCTTCCATTTAGGTGACTATCAGGAAAGAACCCTTTCTTTCTTCCAAAGGGAAATTATCCCCTTGTTATAAACACAGGGTGACAATATAAATAGCTAGCAATACTTACTATACTATACAGCCCAAACTTGCCCCCTCAGTAGGAGGAGAAACTTTCCAATAAACATATGAACAAAAACCAGATATGACAATTTAGAATTATTAAATTACTTATTATTGAAGCAGACAGCAGTTCAGAATTCTACACAGCAGTGTAGAATGATGGCACACACTTTAGGCTCAGCAACTGCCTGGGTGCTACCTCCAAGGAGATATTTAAACATAAGAAAATATGTAGGTGCACTCCAAGGTCCTATTTCAGTGATGTTATTCAAGTGAGTAGCAACATTTAGGCCCTGTTTCTTTTGCCTTTATCAAGATATTTGGCTTGAGAAAGGCCCTAGAAACAGGGCCAAAACATTGCTACTCTTTTGAAAGAAATAATTGAAATAAGACCTTGGAGTGCACCTACGTATTTTCTTATGTTTAAATATCTCCTTGGAGGTAGCACCCTGGCAGTTGCTGAGCTTAAAGTGTGTGCCATCATTCTACACTGCTGTATATATGTATTTTCTTATGTTTTTATAAATTTGTTTATGATTGGAACAAACAAGCTGGATTCCTACTACAAGTGCACCAGGTAATATACAAAGTTATGTTAGTATATATCTGTAAGGGCACTGGTCACATTCTGCAGCCTTTTTCCAAGTGCAGCATTTTTAGGGCTAACACCAGAATTCACTAGGGCACCATTAGGATCACTCTACATCTTTCCTGACACCATCTTATTGTCATTACAGGTATGATCTGCTGTACTACCCTATTAATTACTCTCCACTGTGCATCCCTTCCTGTGCTTCATTGTAATTTTTGCCTGGTATGATCTGCTATCTTATCTCAGTCTTGTCTGGTTGTTTATTGGGAATTTCACCATTTGTTTGATCCTCACTCTGTTTTCATTTAATGTGTCTGTCTCCCATTAGCCCATCCCACACCCCAGCTGAATAGTATAACTAATTTTAGGTGTATTCAGGCCAGTTATAACTGTAAGGGCCCTAGTCACATTCTGACGTTGGTCACATTCTGCAGCCTTTTCCAAGTGCAGCATTTTTTCAAGTGTAGGGCTGAATTAACACCATAAATAAACCAGAAGTAACCTGAAGTGCTTTGACACTGAACTCTGCTCATTTGGGTTAGACCACTGAACCCTTCCCATTGGATTATTACCCCATTATCATGTTCCATATAACCTTGCTCTTCATCTGCCTGGTTACCTACATACTAAGCTGCCACCTCACTGCAACACCCCAATGTTGGTAAGTCTATTTACATTGCACCCTCCATTGTATCCTCTCCCCTCCTTACTCACCATGAACTCCTTTCCATTGTCAAACACTCCCCAGCTTCCTCCACTAATAGACAAGCACATGGTTGTCCCACTTTCTATCCACTGAAATCCCCTCAATTATCTTAGGGGATTTCAATATCCCCATTGATTCCAACATCTCTGCTGCCACTAAACTTCTCTCTTACCTCCTGCCTTGGCCTTACTCAATGGTCCTCTGCCCAGACCCATTGTAATGGGCACACACTGGATCTGGTCTTCACCCGCCTCTGCTCCATATCTAATTTCTCCAACTCTCCCTTTCCTCTATCCGATCATCATCTTCTCAAATTTAATCTTGTGTCCCGGCTGTAACCCCTATCAAACAAGCGTACAGATGCAGGGACTTACGTAATCTCGACATTCACTCTCTCTCCCCCTCCAACAACTTATCTCCATGCCCTCCTTCTTTGACTCTGATCTTGCAGCGGTCTACTACCATACCACGGTTTCCAATGCCCTTGACTCTGTTGCTCCCTTATCCACCCGTTGCCCTAGTCACAAGAACCCACAACCATGGCTTACAGATCAGATTAAAAAGTTGAAAAGGCAATCCTATATAGCTGAACGACGCTGGCGCAAGAGTAGCGTCGTTCGGCTATATAGTGCCCTTTATCGGATCAGAGGTGCTTTATTCTTAGCTAAACAAAACTATTTCTCTTCACTCATATCCACACAATCCCATAACCCCAAACAGCTCTTTAAAGTATTCAACTCCCTGCTCTGTTGACATCCTAGGTCCCCGACTGCCTTAATGCCATCTCTGCCTTTATGTCCTCTCGCTTCCTCAAACTCAACATGGACAGGACTGAATTTGTCCTTTTCCCACCCTCACGATCTGTTCCCCTCCCTAGTCTTACTATTTATATTAACAATACACCTATATCCCCATCTGCTCATGTCCGCTGCCTGGGAATAATGCTAGATTCCGATCTTTCCTTCAAACAGAATGTCAATTCACTTGCCAATTCCTGTCGGCTCCAACTCAAAAACATCTCCCGCATTTGACCCTTCCTCTTGAATGAAGCTACAAAAATCCTAGTCCATGCCCAGCTAGACTACTGTGTCTACCTTTTCAAGCAAGCATATAACCTGGCCTAGACATTACCCCTCTTACTACCCAATATGATCCAACCCGCCTTTCACACTCCACTGTCAATCTATTTACAGCTTACCGATTCCCGCAACCTTTTGTCTCACCCCCATTTCCTCTAGACTGTAAGCTTTTTAGGCAGGGTCCTCTCTCCTATTGTATTACGGTATTGCTGTAAGAAAGTCATCACTCTGTTTACTTATATTATGTATTACCTGTGTATGTAATATGTACGACCTTGTATAACATGTATTATCCTGTATGTAATGTATGACTATATAATTGTAAAGCGCCACGGAAGATGTTGGCACTATATAAATTCATAATAATAATAATAATAATAATAATAATAATAATAATAATAATAATAATAATAATAATAATAATAATAATAATGACATATCCCATGTCACTTTGGGGGATTTCTCTGCTTCAGCTATTTAAAGTTATTATATTTTACTACATGTATCTCCAACTTAACTTACAGGTTTTTCCTATTCTATATTTATTGATACTACTCCTTATATCTAGATTATACCAATATATACACAAGTTATCCCCAATTTCTGCATTAAGTATATTCCAGCTCCAATAAACTTACAAATTATTTTTTATAACACAAAGAGTATTTGTAGGCATTGCCCAGCTTCCTAAAGTGATGCTCTAACAAATTAAACTTTTATTTTTGTGTTTAGTTTGTTTTACATTTGTGTAAACATAGATACCTGGGATTTCTGTTTTGGTGTATATTCAGAATTCTCCTAGAGGCATCATATAATTCCCTCTCTGATAACACTCTGACACTCTGGAGACAGCTCAAGGAAACTATATTTAGAGGTACTCTGCATGCAATCCATATAACAGATGGTGATAAGCATATAAAGTAGGAAACTTACCAGCTGAACTTTGCAAGTGATTATAAGGATTTACTGCAGTCTATACAAGGTTGTGTTATCTATTTTATAGCTATAATAAAGTTTCTACAGTAGAAGTAGACCGGAAAATAACCTGTATAAACTCTTTTGTCAAATTATTTTAGTATAATTGTCTAAAGTGCCAGCCACTGTAGCAAAGAAAGATAAGAGGCATCTTAGATACTAACCTAGGTTTTTAAATATGCATGGATGCCTGACGCATTTGCTTGAGCGCCACATCACATGTGGGAGGGATGGACGAGGTGTGGGCAGGGGGATGTGTGCGTGCAGAGTTTTTAATAATATTTGTATAATGAACAAAATTTACTTGGTTTGGCAAGTGTCTACCTTGTGAAAGTCTTTTTTGAGAGAAAGCAAAAAAAGGAGAAAAAACGTATATATGAATAAAAGCTAAAAACTGAAGTTGCTATATACGTGTCAATATTAAAACCATGTTTAAAATATTGCCTGTAAGTTAGAAACCTTAAAAGGATCCCCAAATATCTTATTAGTAATGTGTATGTTCCTTTTTTGGTAGATATGCCATTTGATTTAGTATCCTTTTATTTCCTTCCATTTTACCATTTTGAATTTAAGTTTTTCAATCCTAATTTAGTAATTTAAGCACTCTTAAACTAGAAAATTGCTAAAATCTAGTGAAGAAAAGACTGGCTGTAAGTTTGAAGATTCTCATTCATCCAGGTCATGGTATATCTGTTGTATTCCGTTAGATCAACTGGACTTAAAGTTTAGTTCTTGAAGATGTTTCGCTAGTCATCCGACTGGCTTTCTCAATTCAAAATGACTTGTTCTCGAATCTGTTGGCAATTATGTACCCAGTCGAATGACTTGCAAAACGTCTTCATGAATTTGCTAATTGGAACTTTCCAGGGTACAGACTTTCCAGGTCACAGATTCTTCTACAAGTCATTCTGTATTGAGAAAGCCAATTGGATAACTAGCGAAATGTCTTCAAGAACTAAACTTTAAGTCCAGTTGATCTAACTGAATACAACAGATATAAGCTGTAAGTTTGTTGTGAGGTTAGAAAAGAAACAAATTGGCCAATGTCTATTGTACTGCATCATTCAGTATGAACTATCAGGCCTATGTAATAAAGGTTCTTATCGTAAATGATAATTTTGCCCCAACCAATCAGATGTTAGCTTTCAAATGGTAAATAAAATTGAGCTAAACAGGACACAAGGAGATCTGTTAAAAGGGAGCAGTGAAAGCAGAAAGGGATTGGCAGCTCTAAAATATAGAAAAGGATATAGGCAAGCCATTTTATTAACTTTAGTGCCCCTTTAAGAAGGGGGTCGGTGCAGGAGTGTGTATCATAAATCTTTTGTCAGCTTAAATGACTAACTCCTTTAAGCTGCACCAAAAAAAGGGCAAATCCCTTTGTTTCCAACAGGATCAGTCCTTTATCTGCAATGTGCATATCCTGAGGCTTTCAAATGCATCACGAACAGTCATTACGGTCCTTTTACTCCCTTTAGTATAGTAAGCTGTTTCTGCTGGCCTCCCAATTTATCTAAAGCTGTCTTTCTGTCTCAGTGGGCTGACATCCTCTTCAGAAATGTAATGCCAATAACTACAGTAAATAGATAATTTTATCTATTCTATATTTAAAATAATAGAACTGTGCATAGAACATGGTACAGTATAAACACACACAGGAAGATGTAAACCTCCCCACTTCCTTCCAGGTTCCTGCAATGCAGTAATCATTACCCGTGAGGTAATGATGGAGGAGGGTAAGGGCAACATTGAAAAGGCATTTATTTTTGAGATACTAATTAGCAAGAAAAAAACCTTTTGCTTTTTTCATTGTTGCCTGTACCGTTTATACAAACAGCGCAGGGCCCATTAAGTATGAGTTAAACTCGCACTAAAGCGATATTTTTTACGATTCAATTGGGTTCGCAATCAGATTTTGGATTTTCAGAAATTAAACAAGTTCCTCACAGATTTGTTCATCTCTGATAATGATATATTTTCCCCTATAAGTAATAAGTGCAGCAACAGGCCACCCTCCCCACAATAAGAAGAATCGGCCCCTTATGTAGAGTAGCACAATAGCTGAAAGCTGGTTGATCAATTAGAGATGTTCTGGTTTTCGTGACATATTCAACAGGTTTGCACTGGATTAAGAGTTTGGAGTTGCGCCATGGTCCCAAAACAGCGGTTGAATTCAGCTTCTGGGTAAATCTACCCCATTGAATTTCCCAGATGTATTAGCTACCTGTTCTAAATCTGATTCATTTTATTGTGTGTGCTGTTTTCTTTTTTTTTAGTTTTTTTAGTCATAATAACAGGCAGAATTGTCCAGAAATAAATATGCAATTGACAGCTTGCAATACATTTACAGTGTTTGCTTTTGTATAATTTAGTTTAGGATAAAAATATATATCACACATTTATTCTGTAGGAGTTATTTTCTTTTTGGTTTTCATCTTAAGATGTAATGACAGTTTCAGTATACTAGCATTCTATAGATATTATTTTCTTATAAAAAAAAGATTCAGCCTTATAATTAGAGATGGCTGAATCAAGGGTTAGCGAACGATACATTCAAAGGTTAGCGAACGATACATTCGAGGGTTAGCGAAAACGATCCACACATTCGAGGGTTACCGAAATCAGCTGATACTTTCGAGGGTTACCGAAAATGAACAATACATTCGAGGGTTAGCAAACGATACATCCAAGGGCTAGTGAAAACGATCCGTACATTCAAGGGTTACCGAAAACGGACAATACTTTTGAGGGTTAGCGAATGTCCCGTAAATTCAATAATTACAGCCGCAAGTTCGGAAAAACAAATTAGTTCGAACTAGTTTGAATAGTTTGAGTTTGTCCGAACTCAAATTTCGACTCGAACTGGGGTTTGAGTTTGAGTTCTAGTCCATCCCTACTTATAATAAAAAATGTAATTCATAGAGATGTCCGAACTTCGCAAAATCCGGTCCGCTCGAGGATCCGCGAAAAAAAAAATCGAAAATCCGCGAGCAGACCCGTTAAAATGAAAAATATTCTCGAAATTACGTAATTTCTCGTATTTTCAAAAAAAAATCGAAATTACAAGTTTTCGCGTATTTTTAAAAAATTTTGAAAATACGAGAAATCTCGTAATTTTGAAAATTTTCAAAATCGTATTTTTCGAAAATACAAGTAATCCTCGTAATTTCGAAAATTTCCAAAAATAAGTATTTACGAAAATAAGAGACATCCTCGTATTTTCGCAAAAAATCTTCGAAAATACGAAAAATTTCGTAATTTCGAAAATACACGAAATACGCTGTTCGGAAGTTCGGAAGGCGGGAAATCCGGAAAAATCCGCCGTTCACGAACGGGATAGATCCGCGTCGGATCCGGGTTCGGATCCGCGAACCGGCCATCCCTAGTAATTCATATGCAATTTACCCGACAAACCTAATTTTCTTGGTTCCTTATTCTTACTGGTTCATCTGAGACTTCCAAGTATAACTTGAGATCATGATCCCTTACTGGTTTATCTGATGCTTCCAAGGATAACTATCCACAGGCAGGATCAGTCCCCTCTGCAGTTGTTGCGAGTTGGTTACAAGCTCATAAAGGAGAGGCTGCTACAGTACCAGCTGTCAGCCATAGGGTTTGATGTCACCATCATGGCCTTGAATGACGTTCACTACCAAGAAACATTGGGAAAAGTAAGATGTGGTGTGGGAGGTCTGTAAGCAAGGAACATTTAATGAACTGGTAAGTATAACAAAAATTAAGTTGGGGAGGGGGGTTTGATTTGGGAAGCTGCACATGATTCTAATTATTTATTATGAGGCTGGAGAACTATACAGGTAATTTCACACATCCCTCCTTTGAAGTTCTCCTGTGAGAAACTAAAATTCTAGGTCTTTACTGCTGTAAGTCCCTTTTTGCAGGCCATGAGAAAACAGCCAAATCTGTAGCCCTCCAACTCATACAGTGTTATTCAATAAAAGTTCTTATTGTTAAAAATTGTGCTAATTTTGCCCCAACCAATCAGATGTTAGCTTTAATTAATTTTAAATAATATCTGATTGGTTGGGGCAATATTGGCACCATTTTTAACAATAAGAACTTTTATTGAATCTCCCTGATAGTGTAGCAGAGTTTGAGCCACAATAGGGTACTGCACAATAAAGGCTGATGTAAGTTCTGGTTGAGAGTCACAGAAGATAAGCAGCTCTGTTTGCCCCATCCAGAGCATACAGTAATGTGCTACAAAAGATTAGTAAGCAATGAGTTCCTGGCTGCAGGCATAATTGCTAGAAGGAGTACTTCCAACAGTTTTTTGCCTATTATTTGGTCTATTCAGTGTCCAGGCAGAAATGGAAGAAAGACATTGGGCTTCATTTACTCGGCGCAGCAATCGCTCTGGGTAAATGTTCCGACGCAAATTAATATTGCATTAGCGCCTATGAATAAAAGGAATTTACCCACAGTATGATTTTAATGTCACCTATTTGCAAACCCCACGCAGACAGCTCTAAAATGAAGTTAAAGTCACGCTAACTGATATTAAATTGGTTAGCGCAACTTTAACCCCTGAAAAGAGCCCAGCGCCTCATCATAAATGAGGCTTTACTTGCAGACACAATCAGATGTTAAATAATATCTGATTGGTTGGGGCAAAATTAAGCACCATTTTTTACAATATAGAACTTTTATTGAATCTCATCGTATGTATTGTCCCCGATTAAAGTTTGGTGAATTATATCAACATTTAATTATGAATGTTTTTCACACATAGTTCACACATATAAAAGTCTCATTAGTTGATAATCACAGTTGAGATTGTGAAACAGTTTTATTGTAACCTAATTAATGATGCCTGATTTTTTTTCTTTTTGTGATCTAATCCTCCAATAGCATGAAGTGAACAAATAAATAGACATAGGGCCATATTTATAAACAGCCGAAATTAGCGCAGTAAAATTACCGCCGCACATCGCCGTGGAAAAAATACTGCTACTGCCATATTTATAATGGCGATCGGCATTGCGGCGAAATGTTTCATGGCCGCAATGTGCGGTGGTAATTTGAACTATCTTCGTGGCGATACTGCAAGGTGGTGAAGTGAAATTGCTGAGATTAGCGCGGCACTTCGGTTACCGCCGCTTTATAAATAGAAGCGGTGGTAAGCCATTTACCTGCTGGACTCCTGATATTTAACAATATTTGTAACAATTTTTCCTTTAAATTCAACTCAAGCTGCAAGTGCTGCAAAACCTCTAAAGCTAATTAATTTTTAAATAAAGCAGAATGAGAGGTACAAGATTTGATTGGTTGGGGTAAAATTAGCACTATTTTTAATATTTAGAACTTTTATTGAATCTCCCTGTTTGTCTCTCTTTAAACGGAATATACACACAGCTATGCATCATATAGATGTGGAACATGATTTTTTGTGTTTTACTTAATGCAGATAGTGTTAAGCTGTCTAGTCATTGTCACTTAGTCTTGATAGGCAAGAACAAATATTTGAAGGAAAATTAACAGAAGACTGATTTCTATATTGTTGGTCATTTACTGATGACTGTTTAGTTATATTGCTGAGAAAATTATTCAGGTGGAATAACAATAAAAACACCAGATTATCAATCTTTTAACCAATTGTACCATTAGTTGGGAACAAAATTACCTTGGGATCTGCTTGTGTTCTTTATTGCTTTTAGTCATGTAAAATGGGATTTAATCTAGAGACCTCCAATTCGCAGGACTCCAGATGCTCCAGGACTCCACATTTTCCCTACAACCACCCAATAGAATGCAGTGAGGGTAGTTGGGGAAAAAGTCATTCAGAGAAAGTTGTAGTTTTAAAACAGGTAGAGGCCTGCAGGTTGGAGAATGTATGTATGTATGTATAGTTTATTTATAATGCACCACTTGGGGACACAGCACTGTACAGTAATAAAATACAATAAAGTCATACAAGGGGAACAAATACATAGATAGTTCAGTACATAAATATATAAATCATATAAATAGAAGTGCTAGAGCTTTGCCACAAGAGGTAAAGAGGACTCTGCCCGTAGAGCTTACAAGCTATTTAGGTGGGTAACATACAGGTACAATGGAATGGGTATAAGTGCTGGAGTGAGATGTATGCAGTGTAAATAAAACAATCATGGACTGTGCTGGTTTACAGGTAAAGCATAATAATTCCTTTAAGTGAATGTTAAATTCCTCTTATAACCAATAATTCTTATATCTTCATAGTTTAAATTGGGGAGGGGCAGGACTAATCTTGTTAACCCTCTTTATACTGGTAAAGTAACTCACACATTTTGTGTAATATGTATAAAATACTGATAGCTTGTCATGCTGTATCCCAATCCTGCATCTCTTTTAGTCTCAATTCCCCAATCTTCATGGCTCTTTGTCTATAGATAAGTCCCCTTTTCTGGGATGTTGGTGACACCTCACAGAAAACGTGACACTGTTGTCCCTAGGTATTAAATTGCAAAGTATTGAGACTGAGTCCTGAGAGATACAGTTGGAATGAGCACAGTAGCAGAATTGGGCAGAGAACAACAAACTTGAACCAAGCAGCTTGCTGATTCCATTCGGTTCCTGCCTAGTGGAACCTTATAACCAACATCTAGTTCACACTAACAAAATTTAAAAAAAATATATACCGTATTTCAAAGTGACAAATTAAACCACACAAGGTTTACTGCACAGTGCCAGCAGTTTAACTACAGTATGTTTGCACTGGCTCTTGTCATATTAATAGATATATTTGGTACATTGCTGTTGAAGGACTGAATTGATATAGCATTCAGGGGAAATATCATATATATTGTATTGGAAACTTATACTGACTTTTTTAAGAATGATATATATGAAATTTTTATATTTTTAGATAACTTTAGATAACTTTCAAAACTTAACTTTACACAGAATACTTTTAATTTTCTGAAAATTCTTCAGACCAAATCATTTTCTCTCTCATTTTTTTTTGTTTAAATCAGTTAATGGGGCAACTATAGTTGCAAATTCTGGTATGAAGCGTCTATAGTACCCAGCAAGTCCTATAAATGATTTAATGAAATGAAATTTCTGGCTTTCCCTTACAATTACTCAAAATAAACCTTAGATATTTGACTTCTTGGAAACCTAATGCACACTTTTTTGGACATAAAATGGTTGTAGCAGTATTAGAGATGAGTAATGTAGGATAAGGTGATACCTTTTTATTATGGACTAACAGTTCATTTTTACAGACAAGCTTTCGAGAGATTCACTTCTCTCTTCTTGACCTGAGGAAGAGAAGTGTATCTCTCAAAAGCTTGTCTGTAAAAATGTCCATAATAAAAAGATATCACCTTATCCTACAGTACCCATCTCTTAGTATACACTTTTTTGGATTAATGGTAAACTCTGCCTGTACTATTTAGATTATCACTTCTCTCAAGTGTGAGAGCATTTCCATTGCCCTTTGAAAGATGGCTGATGCACCATGCAGTCCAAACTGCATAGTCTTAAATTAATACAATCTTCTAGGCATTATAAGAGCAGTTTTTTTTCCTTTGAGCCAGGCTCTAAATGGATCTGCCAATACCCTTTAGATAAATCTGTGGTAGATGTGTATACTGCTCAAACAAGCCTATCAACAATGTCATCAATGCGTGGCATTGGATAACCATCAAAATTGGAGAGTGAATTCATTTTACATTTTGACATGTGTATGGCTAGTTAGCTATTTTTAGTAAACAAGACTCATTTCACAAATTTCTGTATTAGTCTGTGTGAGCACTTAACAACCAAGCATAATTGTTAAGAGAATGGGGGGGGGGGGGTCTATCTATCTATCTATTCAGTGAGCAAAGTTGTAAATATTAAAAAAAAAAATATTTCTACATAGTTTAATCATATCTCTTTGTACAGCTTTAAGGAGGTGGGAACCTTTACAGGCACCTCTACTGCATTTAGATAAATTGTGGTAAATAATAGTTATCACTTTAAATTTAGAAATGAGCAGCAAAACCAAAATGCAACGCACCTGTTTGATACTATAATGCAATTATACAACATTATTATACAACATTTGCTCTTGTACCCAGGCAAAGTAAAATTTGTTTAAATCATGGAAACTGGTCTGGCTCATATTTTCTGAAAATGTTAAAGTTGATATCTATAGAGGATTTAAAACTGCCTTAACTTTTAAGAATGAAATTGGTACAAACTGTTAAATTGCTTTAAAACAAGAATCCCTGTAGAAAAAATTAATGCCTTTTTACTGCTTTTTAAAAATTATCCATCTGGATTTAATCAATATTGGTTTAATATTTCTTATACTGTATAATTCATTTTGGTATCTCAGGGTAGCTCGTTCAGAATAAAAGTAGCAATTTTGTCTTGACAAATGTAATCTCTGAAGAATGAAATAATAAGCATTAAATATTACTTTGGTTGAAATATCTGTAGGTTTTTATCAAATTAATGATATTAAAAGCTTCTTGTAATTGACTGCTTTTACTTTAAGACACCTCTGTTTATGTGTAATGCCAAGCTTAAAAAATGATTTCATGCAATATTTTGTTTTAGAAAAGGAGGTGACAAATAAAAAGGATTTCAAAGCTAATACTCTTAATTGGCCTAAAGTGGTACATGAACCAGAACTTATAGTAGGTGTTTTGGTTGGATATTGACTGGAAGCACACAATTTGCATTATTTTTTTTTAAGTACAGCTTTTCAGCCTTGAAGGATGTTCTGTATTTCTGAAACTTGAAGGATTTATCTTCATGTCCCTTTAGGAATTTGTTGAGTTTGTTCCTCCTGATTAGGAGTTGTTTATGCAGTATATTTGCTAAAATTACATGTCTACTGCTGGAGGGGGACTCATATTTTGATTTATTGTAAATGTTTTTGCCTTTTAGTATATTAAGCAATGCTATTAAAGTTTCCCAACTGAGTTTTGTGATGGTTTACATGTTCTGTAATATAATAACATCATTATTTAAACATTATGACCCATTTGTCAGGTTTTGCTGTATAAAGTACATGGTAATATATGCTTTGTATATGGGTTGTGCTTATATCTTTACCTAGGCATTTAAATAATGTACATTTTAATATAATAAAGACATTGATGTTATTCACATTATAGCGTATTTAATTCTGTACTTCCTTAATCTGCTTTGGTCAACTAGCAATTAGGGATGGACTAGAACTCGAACTCAAGCCCAGACTCAGACTTCTCGGACTTTCAATGTTTCCAGACTTTCGATCGTAAATTCGATAATTATTGAATTTACGATAATTATCAAATTTATTGGCCATCCACTATCTCTAGAATGTAGTGTAGTATAATGTAGTGGCTGGATAGTGTAGTGGTTAGAGGCACTGCCTTTGATATGGGAGACCAGGGTTTGAATCCTGGCTAGCGGTGGCTGAACAAATGATTGGATTATTATAATAACCTAGTGATATAATATTGTTATTATATTACTGGGTAATCATATGGTCATTATACTAGGTTACTAGGTTATTATATGGTTTTTCTATTACTAGGTTATTATGGTTATTATATTACTAGAATATTATATTACTAGGGTATTATAATTTAATAACCATAATAACCTAGTAATATAATAACCTAGTAATATAGTAACCATATAATAACCATATTATGTACTGGTTAAAGGCACCACCTTTGACATGGGAGACCAGGGTTCGAATCCTGGCTGGGGGCAGCTATATAAATTTTGGATTATTATAATACCCTAGTAATTTAATAACCATATAATAACCTAGTAATATAATTACCACATGATAACCTAGTAATATAACAATATTATATTGCTAGGGTATTATATGGTTATAATATTACTTGGTTATTATATTACTAGGGTATTATAACAATCCAAGCCAGGATTCAAACCCTTGTCTCCCATGTCAAAGGTGGTGCCTTTAACCAGTACACTAACCAGTACACTATCCAGCCTCCCTTTGACATGGGAGACCAGGGTTCGAATCCTGGCTGGGGGCAGCTATACAAATTTTGGATTATTATAATACCCTAGTAATATAATAACCATATAATAACCTAGTAATATTATAACCATATAATATCCTAGTAATATAATATTGTTATTATATTAGTAGGTTATCATATGGTTATTATATTACTAGGTTATTATATGGTTATTATATTACTAGGTTATTATGGTTATTATATTATAATACCCTAGTAATATAATAACCTAGTAATATAATAACCATATAATAAACTAGTAATATAATAACCATATGATAACCTAGTAATATAATAACCATATGATCTAGCATTTATTTATATACATTGTTATTATATTACTAGGTTTTCATATGGTTATTATATTACTAGGTTATCATATGGTTATTATATTACTAGGGTATTATATGGTTATAATATTACTAGGTTATTATATTACTAGGGTATTATAATAATCCAAACTCTGCCCCCAGCCAGGGTTCGAACCCTGGTCTCCCATGTCAAAGGTGGTGCCTTTAACCACTACACTATCCAGCCACTACATTATATGGATAATATATTACTAGGTTATCATATGGTTATTATATTACTATATAACCTAGCAATATATCATACATATAGTGTAGTGGTTAAGGGCACCACCTTTGACATGGGAGACCAGGGTTCGAATCCTGGCTTGGGGCAGCTAAAATACACTAGTAATATTATAACCATATAATACCCTAGCAATATTATATTACTAGGTTATCATATGGTTATTATATTACTAGGTTATTATATGGTTATTATATTACTAGATTATTATGGTTATTATATTATAATACCCTAGTAATATAATAACCTAGTAATATAATAACCATAATAACCTAGTAATACAATAACCATATAATAACCTAGTAATATAATAACCATATGAAAACCTAGTAATATAAGAACAATATTACTAGTTTATTATATTAAATCCAAACATTTGTATAGTTGAGCTAGCCAAGATTCAAACCCTGGTCTCCCATGTCAAAGGCAGTGCCTTTAAACACTACACTATCCAGCCACTACATTACACTACACTATATACTAGAGTTAGTGAACGGCTCATAAATTCGATAATTGTCGAAAGTCCGATAAATCCGGGTCCAGGATAGTTCGAGAAGTCCGAGTCCGTTCATAAAGTTTGTCTCGAACTTGGGCTCGAGTTCAAGTTCTAGTCCATCCCTACTCACTGTGGGTTAGCTAACACACAAATCAGGTAAACCTTGGGTGCCCAACACAATGCAAGATTCTAAGCCAGATTTCATCCCCAATTAACCTACCTCACACCATTTGCAAACAATTTAATAAAATGCAAAAGAGGGACACACCGGGAGAAGAGATGCTGCAGACCATGCTCTACATTATATCAAAAAACGATTTAGAGGGTGGAGATACCCATTAAAGTGTACTATTCCAATTTTGCATTAATTGAAGAATGAAAGGTGAAGGAGCTATGTATTACCTCCCATTCTTCAATTAATTTAACAGGAGCCAGTAAAGAAGATAGAAAACTTACCCGCGAGTGCGAATCACCACTGGCTCATGTTGAAGAATGGTAGGTAAGACAAAGCTCCCTTACCTATCATTTAAGATTACAGTAACAGCCTAAAAAACTGGAGAGCTAGCAATACTGTCTAATGAACTGTGGGTCTGACAATACTGGATAATAAAATGGAGGGCTGAAAACACTGGCTAATGTACTGGAGAGCTAACTAATACTGACTAATGAACTGGAGGGATGACTACAATGGGTGATGAGGGCTGAGGACTTGCTGGAGGTGAATTTCATTTGGTTAGTTAATTAGGACTGCCCTGCTAACTGTATATTAGACATAAAGCGTGGACTGGAAAGAGAACTGGATTAGCAGTGTTTATTTTGAATGTTCATTTTATGCAAGTGAAGCATCTTAATTGTTTTTCTGGAGGACATTGTGAGTCAATTAATTTTGGATGACTGCAGTACTTTTAAATGTAGATGTTATTGTTGTGCAACATAATCACAATTAAAGGGATATTGCATAATGTCCAAATTTTTGGGAAAATTATGTTTCGGTATTTACCCTAAAAAAATAAATGAATGTGAGCTGTACCCCAATGTTAATATGATGCGCGTTAAAGTTAAAAGGGAAGTTCATATGATACACTTTGAAGCATACCACACCAACTTCCCCTGTAACGCGTAGCACACCAACTTCCCTTGTAATGTGTACCACACCAACTTCCTCGTTAACCCCTATCACACCAACTTCCCCTTTAACCCATACCACACCAACTTCCCCTGTAAGGTGTACCACACCAACTTCTCCTGTAAAGTGTACCCCACCAACTTTCCCTGTAATGCGTACCACACCAACTTCCCCTGTAACGCATACCACACCAACTTTCCTTTTAAACCATACCATGTCAACTTCCCCTTTAACCCCTACCACTCCAATTTTCCCTGTAACACATATCTCGCCAACTTCCCCTTTAACGCTGGGGTGCAACATCTCACATTAATTTATTTTTTAGAATAAACAAAAATGTTGACATTTTGCAATATCCCTTTAATAGTGACCATGTTGCACAATAACACCTACATTTAAAATTACTGTAATCAATCAGATTGAATTATTGACACATAATGTCCCCCAGAAAACAAAATTCAGATGCCCCACTCACATAAAATTTATGCTTGCAAAAACAATGACACATGGAAAAGAAAGGTGAGTGATTCCTTAGCTGCTTTCTTTGCACCAAACTGATGATAATTGTGATCTCCATGAGTAGCTGCTTGCCCAACCCCCAGTAGAAGAGCCTTATCTTAGATTGGCCAGTGAACCTCTCAATCTTGACTCTGGGCAAACCACAAGTGGGAGGAGGAGACTGAGTGTGCACTCATATGGCATTGTGATATCACATGTTCTGCTGCTCCTTATGATTGACGGCTCTATCCTTCTATCACAGCAACAACAGAACAAAATGAAGCAAAGCATTGTTCTATCCTGAGCAATTGGGCATTTAGGAGGTGTGCAATTAGGTGATAACTTGATTTACCACCAGATGGCAGCACACATGTTAATTAACTTAAATTAACAGAGGCAGTTTTAAAAGTTGTAAAGTAGCCTATGCTTTTTTCTAGTTCCTAGTACTGCTAGATTATCTTTTAAGGTCATTAAATTTGTATAGTTTCAGCATGCTTGTGAAGGTTCTCATTCATCCAGGTTATGGTATATCTGTTGTGTAGAGATGTTCAAATTTCGCAAAATCCGGTCCGCTCGAGGATCTGTGAATTTTTGGAAAAATTAGAAAATTCGAAAATCCGCGAGCAGACCCATTAAAACCTATTAAAATGAAAGTTCGGCAAAATCCGCATTAAAATTGGTTTAAATAGCCTTGGTAACTTACACTAAATCACGCAGGGACCTGGGTAATGACCTTGGAAACACGTATCAATGCCTACAATACCAAAAAATTACAGTCCGCTAGCGTGAATTTCAAATGCACCCGGGTCTTCGTCATTCTTCAAAAATACGAGGATTCTTTGAAAATACGAGGATTCTTCGGAAATACGGACCCGAACATGTGGCTTGCTCCATCCAAAAATTTAGAATTTATGAGGATTTCTCGTATTTTCCCAAATATCCTCGTAATTTAGAAAATTTTCGAAAGTGTGGTTCGGAAAAGTTCGGAAAGGCAGAAATCCGAAAAATCTGCAATATCCGCCGTTCGCGAACGAGGTAAATCCGCCGCAGATCCGGGTTCGGATCCGCAAACTGGGCCATCACTACTGTTGTGTTCAGTTAGATAAACTGGACTTAAAGTTTAGTTGCTAGCCATCCGACTGGATTTCTCAATTCAGAATGACTTGTACAAGAATCAGTTGGCAATTATGTATCCTGGAAAGTCCCAATTAGCATATCACAGCCAGGTGTTAGGGACTTTCTGAATGCAAGGCGTGATTGCATTGTGCAAGGTGTTATAGGAACGCCCAGGTTAAGGCCCCGAGGCAGCAGTTGGTACATCCAAAAGATCCAACACCGAAACACAAGAAAAGTGACATCATATGCGCAGTGCAGTGCAGTGAAGAGTTTTCTGACTTGTATGTGGGGGAGACCAAACAGCAACTGCACCAACGTATGGCCCAGGACAGAAGAGCCAATTCCTAAGGTCAGGGATCAGCCGTGTACCTGCATCTTAAGGAAAAAGGACATACCTTTGAAGATTGTAATGTTAACATATTGGCAAATTAATATTACTGGTTCAAGAGAGGTGTCAAGGAGGCCATTTATGTGAAAATAAAGAAACCAAGCCTGAATAGAGATGGGGGGGGGGTTCAACACCAACTGTCTGCAATGTACAATTCTGTTTTGACACCTTACCCTGGGCAGTTCCTATAACACCTCTAAGCCACAATGTAATCACACCTTGCATTCAGAAGGTCCCTAACACCTGACTGTGATATGCTAATTGGGACTTTCCAGGGTACATAATTGCCATCAGATTCTTGTACAAGTCATTCTGAATTGAGAAAGCCAGTCGGATGACTAGCAAAATGTCTTCAAGAACTAAACTTTAAGTCCAGTTGATCTATCTGAATACAACAGATATTGTTTCAGTGGAAATTACATTGGGTTTTATCTGAATGTCTGTGTGCTTTTGGATAATAACCCCATACCTCCTTTTAGGGGATATAAAGAAATTGGTTTTAGTGTAAAAAAAAAACTTCAGCAAGCAAAAAAATAAATAAAATGCTATTTTTCCCTCCTAATGCACTACAATATTATTGAACAGCTTTGCCTCACTCTAAAGTATATTTAGTTTAATTTCATTGTCCAAGTGCTCTGTCATTACTAGATGTGTTGTGCCTCATTACAAGCTATATCAAATTTTATGTCATTGTCTGTAGACCTCACAATTAGCATATCCTATCCCATCACTGCTTTTATTTCTCTGTCCATGTCTTTTGATTTTATTTAATAAAACCTATTTCCTCTCAATGGTTGTTTATTTTTATTTTGCACAATTATGGGTTATCAAATATATATATATTTTTTTTTAATAAAAGCATTTCTTAATCATGCTACTAATTTTAATCAAACACATACATGTTTTTCAAATCAGATGTTTAACAAAACCATTGCCAATACCTAAATGTTGGTTGGTATGCTGTTAAAGCCAGGGTGAATTTTTAGTCGCTGATTAAAGGTGTCATCAAATAAAACCATTAGGCGTCTGTTGTGAGAGTTATGGCTACACAATACGAATGTTTGCACTGGGAAATAGTACTTGCACTGTACATAAGGTAATAGAAAAAGACAAGAAATTACTTTTCCTAATGCAATCCAGCTTTAGATTATCTTCCTTGAACTTAGCTTTTGTCCTTTTTTTATATTACAATATAATGGAATGCAATAATCCATGCTCACAGCTCTTCTCATAAAATTCAAGCATGATTGCAGCTGCTACATTTATAGATATGATTTTCAAACTTTGCCTGCCAGCTACTTTTGGTTGTGTACTGAACTGTATTGCGTTCTTAAAGGGATACTGTCAAATTGTTTTATAGATAAGGAATTATGACTTGGCTAGGAACCTTATGGACAGTTACAGCACATGAAACCAAGATGATGACAGCAGAGCTCTTAGACTGTGTACACACCTACTTTTTTTTTAAAGACAGCATACACAATTGATTAATGTAATTGGTAGTCTAATGGGAATACAGGAACACTGCTGAAATTTCACCACAATCAATTGTGTGGCCCAATTTAATCCACACAGTAGAGTGAAAATTTCCCACACATCAATTTTTTCTCCAGTTTTGGAAACAAAAGCCTGGACCAGGTGTACACAGCCTTGCTTCCTGATTGCAGGAAAAATGCATTCTGGTATAAAATATTTCTATACCTTCACAAACAACAAATGTAACAATGTGCTTCCATAATGTAATGCGATGAATGTATTTACCATATTTGTATAAAAAAGGCCGTTTTGACACCTGTGACCTTGTGCAAACTAATGACTTATTTATGAGCATAGAATTAATCAATGAAAAAGGAGGTATAAAAACACAAATACATCTAGCTTTACATGTGTCATAGACTAAGTATACAGGAAACCTGTGTACACAATCAATGGTTCAGTTACAATATTTGTCTTTCATTTGCCCCAGTGTTTTATTTAAAGTCTTTTTCACCAACGAATAAAGCTGAACACACATTAGTGATATAGGGGCGATCCCGTTGCCTATTTCACTAATATGTGTACAGCCAAAACGTCCATTTCCAATGCCGATGAACGTTTGGTACCAGCATCAGAAACTGTCCCTCTGACCAGAAAATTTCCCTTGGCTATGGTCAGCCCACTGTACTGAAATATAGGGAGGTAGTCCTAGGGAATATGGCAGTCATGAACATTCTCATATACTTTATATAGGAAGAACGATTGTGCCAGTGTGGAGCCACAACTGTCAGACATAATTTGCATCTTTGACAGATTGCCAGTATGTAGCAATGGCAGTGTTGTGTGAAGTACATGAGTTCCTAAAGTCAGCTTTTGTCAACTGAAATTAAAGAACCTGATGATTTGCGGTTTGAGATCACAATGTTTTATTGCAAGATTGCATCTGCAATATGGCATCCATATTCATCAAATAACAAGAAAATGTATCAACGCTTGGAAGAAGCTCAAAAATCAAACTTATTTAGAAGCTGCCAATTATAGATGGTTTAGTGATATACATCTTAGAGCAAAATGCTAAATGACAAACTAATTAACTAAAAGCTTTTTCTTTTATAGTAAACTAACATTGGGCATCTTATTGTATTCTAATTCTATTGAAAATTGGACAATATTTCAAAAATGAATTTTTAGTGCCCAATACGATTGTGTGATCTATGGACCATACGTCTGAGTTTGTAGCATCTATGGCCACCATTACAAAGTGGAATATAACAGGCAATAGTAATCGAGATCTGAAACCCAGTTTCAATGCTGATTTAGAAAAATAAAGAATCTACCGTTAGCGCCCGTTTGCACTGCTATCCACGCAATTTTGCAAAATCGGAGCACATGCGAATCACAAAAAATGCTAATATGGCTACCAATATTGACAGTAATTATGCTGCGATTCTCATAAGCTACAGTAACAGATTGCAAGACACTGCCACACAGCCATTCTGTAATGTAAACACACTCTCTCATGCAGATAATCTTAGTCATGCAGACATTCTCAGACACACTCAGTGAAGCAGACATTCTCTAATGCAGACATGCTCAGTCACGCAGACACTGTCACACAAACCTTATCATGGAGACATTCTGTAACGCAGACAACTATAGTCTAGGGATGGACTAGAACTCTAACTCGAGCCCGAGTTCGAGCCGAACTTTATGAGTTCGAACGGACTTGGACTTCTCAAACTATCCCGGACCCGGATTTCTCGGACTTTCAATGTTTCTGCCATTCACTAACACTAGAATGTAGTATAGTGTAATGTAGCGGCTGGATAGTGTAGTGGTTAATAGCACTGCCTTTGACATGGGAGACCGGGGTTTGAATCCTGGCTAGGTCAGCTATACATTATTTGGATTTTTATAATACCCTAGTAATATAATAATAGGTTATTATATGGTTATTATATTACGAGGGTATTATAATAATCCAAAATTTGTATAGCTGCCCCCAGCCAGGATACGAACCCTGGTCTCCCATGTCAAAGGTTGTGCCTTTAACCACTACACTATCCAGCCACTACATTATATTGGTGATATATTACTAGGTTATATATGGTATAGCTGGCCTAGCCAGGATTCGAACCCTGGACTCCCATGCCAAAGGCAGTTCCTTTAAGCACTACACTATTTTACATATTTAGTGAATATATGTACCTAATAACCTAGATACTACCCTAGTAAAATAATAACAATATAATCACCATATGATAACCTAGTAATATATTAGGCATGTAACGTATTGGCTGTATAGTGTAGTGGCTAAAGGCACTGCCTTTGATGTGGGACGGTAAGAACCATATAATAACCTAGTAATATAATAACCATATAATATTATTTATAAAAATAAATAACAATAAGTAATACAATATTATATGGTTATAATATTACTAGGTTATTATATATCTAGGGTATTATAATAATCCAAACATTTGGAAATCCTGCCCTAGCCAGGATTTGAATCCTGGTCTCCCATGTCAAAGGCAGTCCCTTTACCCTCTACACTATCCATCCCTCGACTGTTCGAATGTACTGTTTGCTAAGCCTAGGAAGGACTGTATGCTAACAGGAAGGATCGTTCGTTCGTAAATTCGATAATCCCAACAATTGCCCGCCTGACTTGTTTTAAGAAGTTTTGGTGACAGTGACGTGTTCCCCAGACCATTTCCCAGGTGCCACAGCCATTTACAGTAAGTTACCACAGTTAGTTTTACTGTAATTCCCTCTGACTTTTCGAACTATCACTCCCCCATAGACTTGAATGGGTCCGAATTTGAACTTTCAAACTTTCTTTGAAGTTTGAAAGTTCAAAAACGGACCGAACTTTATATAGTTCGACCATCTCTATTATAGTCATGCAGACATACTCAATCATGCAGACACGCTCAGTCACGCAGACACACTCCACGCAAGCAGCGGGTAACATGTGAAACATGCGCCAATGCAAGCAAGCTTTTCACACACATTGCCATCTGATACAGTGTGGCTTTAGCCTCAGCCTCATTAGCGAAATTTTTCAAGTGCTTGCGATCCATTAGCAACTGAGAATTGCAGAGCAGTGCATGTCAATGTGGGTGGCAACATTTCCTGCGCTGCGATATGTTTTCAGAGCACATGCAATCAGCATTTTTTTTGTGAATCGCATGTGTTCAGATTTCACCATTGCAGCGCAAACGGATGGTAACGTGCCAATGTTACCGTTTTAGAGTGGCCTATGCTTAATTGTCCCCAGTGATTACTGGCCCCCTTTATTCAGCCACTGGCCCCTTAAGTGTCTGTCACCAACCTGACTGGCTGTTCTGACCCCCTAATAACATGAAAAAATCCTCTCACCATTATGTTGCAATCGCCTAGCCAACTGAAAGCTGGGTACACGGATATGACAGAATCTCCCCTTTATCATTCCTGAGGCTGCTGGTAAAAGGGAATGCTTGGACCTGACCAAAAATGTCCCTTAGATGTGATCAGCCCCCTTTACTAAAGTAAAGGGAGTTGGCAGCGGGTGAAGGGAATGTGCCAGTCTCAAGCATTCACCCTATACTTTATATAGGGAAAATCCTCGGGACACTGTGTAGCCTGTTTTCCAAAAAAATACAGACAGAAGTAAAAAATTACTTAGCATTATACGTTTCAGGATTTTTAGAGCTGCCAGGATCCCTTTTTGGTCCCAGTGCTCACCTTTACCATATCTCCTCATGTCCTGTTTAGTCTACTTCTAGATAGAGTGCATTTCCACTCTCTCTGTGCTCAGCCCCCCGAAAAATGGGGGCACAGCTAGAGTTGGGGAGCATGTGCAGTGAGCTGGGTCTGAGAACAGTGAGCTGTAACAAAAAGCATTCACCCTGTGATTTTATATTATGGTAAACAGATAACAACTCTGACAGATGTTATTAGTGCTTGAATTTCAGCTGTAGGAGTTTGGAGAAGTGTGTGTGTCTGTGTATGTGTGTGTGCTAGATTGGAACAGCAGAGACAGCTAGCTGCAGGATTGGGTGTCAGCTGCAGGCAAAGTGAGAGATCATAGAGCGTTCCACTGCTTTTTTCCCCCTCTGCATGATCATAATGCTGAATCATGCAGTGACTGTGGAAAAGGTTTTCTTTTTTTTTAAAAAAAGACAGCGTCTGCACATATTGTGGCTGGGATATGCAAAGGTAGTGGGCTTACTGAATTAAAGCTTAGCTAAATACAGTAGCTCTTGGACAAGCCATTGCTGTATGGGGTGCATTTTGTTCCGAGATCATTTAGTCAACAAAATTAATTCTGAGGTAAAAAAACATGTAGTCATCATATGTAGTGACAAAACTATATTTAGTTGACCAAAATATAGATTTTGTCAACAAAAAACAACTGAAGCACCAAAGTTTGATCAGTTTTATTTTTGTGCATCTTAAGTTCTAAATCTATATTAGAGATAGCTATTGTTAGTTGTCATTGTAATGTACCAAATCAGGGTGATATCCTCTCTGTAAAAATCTGTGGACCATATATTGCAGTTGGACATGACACTTCATCAGAGGTATCTCCCATGTCATACCGTTTTCCTTTAATACCCATGATGACATGGGAGATACCTCTGATGAAGTGTCATGTCTTGACACGAAACGCGTCAGGTCTGTTTGGTGTTTGATTTGTTTTTAACTGGTACTAATAAAGACTCAACATGATTGATATAAAATTTTGTTGTTTTTGGCTTCCCGTGTGGTAGGAACTTCTACTGATTCGTTTTACTGAGCATGCTGGGAATAGACTTCCGGACTTTCCCTAGAAGTAGTCCTCCCACAGGACGCCATTTTAGCCATTGGTAAGCCAGCCGGTGATGACGTGTTCCTGTTGTTGTATTTGCAGAACTGTGATAGCCTGATAAATAGCCTGATATATTACTTTTGTCAATTATTTCAATAAGGTGTGTTGTAGACTGAAGCAATTTTCTTTGTGTTTGTTCATTCTCTTTATTGTTTAATAATATGTTTAAAAATAACCCATCACTTTTACTGGCAGCAAACTGCAGCAGCATCTTTACACTTAGAGAGTGTGCATTCACACAGCTGTTAAACATGACCTTTTAATGACTGAGCACAGATGAAATGTTTCATTTCCATGGCTTAATTGTTTTACTAGTTTTAGCTGCACCAAGGTGAATGTGGATTTTCTTAATATATCATTGCTTTTTTAGATTTTTATAATATACCTTTATAAAATTGATTTTAACCTCTCCATCGGTCTCTCTTTTCAAAGGGCTTGTCCACCTCCAAAAAATATAGATTTACTTACCCGCCCTCCTTCCATTGCCTGCCTCCTGCTGCTTGAGACAAGCCAATCACTAGGTTAATGAGTAAGCTATAAATGTTGTTCTAGGTGGATACATCTTTTTATTCAACATGCTGAGATTACTACAGGGTGAAGTACAATACTTAGTTCTCTTAATGGAAGAGAAGTAGTTTAGGATTTGGGAAAAATGCAGGTCATTTTACTGTTTTGTAGAAATTTCTCACTTTTTCAAGTGATACTATCCAAATGGAATGCCTTTACCCTGCCAAATAAGAAATGATGAAGATCTGTGTAGAAATTTGTACAGTATATATTGGCTGACAAAAGGCATGTGATTTAAAGGGACACTAAATTGGTAGTTATAAGTACCTTACCTGCACTCCACTCGTGGATGCTCCTTAGCTGTCAGCCACACTGCCCGATTGCACGTTTATCTTTTGTATTGGTGCACATGCGCATGTACATTAATCTTAAGTTCACTACACATATGTAAATATATCTGGTAATAGTTTCATAAAATGTCTTATGCAATGCATAATAGAATTAAAACATTTTATGTTGTGCAACTGTAATACACTGCCATGTTAATGTTCTCATTTATCATAAGTCATGATGTATCTGTGGTATTTACTGTAGTTACTGTATATAAACTGGACTTCAATTCAGAATGACAAGAATCTGATGACAATAAATACCCTGGAATTTTTAACAGCAGGGTTTCAGGGAGCTCCGGAAAGAAAGTGACAGGCTACCATAGGGAGGTGGGAACGCATGACGGGGCAGGCTCTGGGGGGAAAAGTAAAGGGAGTGCGAGGAAAGAAGGGGTGGGGACAGAGAGGGACAAGCAGTAGGGAGGGGTTTAGCAAAGGGTGGGAGAATTGGATAGGGAGGGACTACAGCAGCAGTAGGGAGGGACTACAGCAGCAGCGGCCATTTTAAAACACAGAGAGCAACCTACCTAATGGCGCTTAACCCTCAACTTGAATTGCTGCTGGACCGGATTCGTCAAGGAGCGGCCATAGGTGGAGCGACCAGGAGACAGAAGCCAACCCGTTCTCCAGGATGCCAGCTAGGCCTGGAAGAGCCCGGCCACCTGAGAGATGGAGTCCTTCAATAAGCAGCGACAATAGGAGGCGCCGCCCGAGATCCCCATCACCCGAGGATGCAGCCGGTAACCTGCTACCAACGGCCCACCACACGCAAGGGTCCAACAAAAGGAGTACAAGATTGCGGGAAGCAAAGAAAAGAGGCCGCACGCAAGCATCTGCCTCACACAGGGAGGAGCGACACAATCAAGGAACAGCCACAACTCTCGGTCACGGAGCTAACCCGAGCTTACAAGCCGGCAGGAGGAACAGCCCTGACCCACAGGAAGAGCCAGCTGCAGTGCACAGGAGACAACGGGGAGCTGTGGGATCGTTAGAACAAGCAGTATGTCTGGCTTGCAGTCAGCCACCTTCTGCAACACATACCCCTCAAAGGGGAGACTGGACTTCAGTACTCCTACCTGCCCAAGGTGAGGAAATTGCCAGGACATCTCTTCCTTCGGCCCTGCAAACACCATTACTCTCAGGTGAGGTTTTAAATAGTGCTGGCTCTCAGAGGCAAGTTGGGGAAGGGGGAGGGGACTTAGCCAATTTTTTTTGAAAATTTAAAGCTGTTAATGGATAGATGCATCCAGAAGAATGCCTCCCCAGGTTAGGGTATGGGGGGGATTGAAAATGTTGCAAGGGGGGCTAAAATTAATACAGTAAATACTGGGTTAATAGGTAGGGGAAATAATAGTTAAGCAGAAAATCCTAGGGCCCCAAACTCAGAGAGGGTTACGGAGGAGGTCGGAAGGGAAGAAAACAATTCCGGGCTGCAAGTTGCAGTTAGTAGTACCCCCATGAGTATTTTAGGTGGTGGGAATGCACACTCAGTAGTGGCCCCCAGTATTAGTTCAACCAGTTTTGGGGGAGTGGGTTCATTAACGACAAGTGTTGGAGTGGGAGCTGCACAAGGGGGAGATGAACAGGCAGGCAATTTCTGATCATGCTTGGAGCACTACCTATGTCTGCTTCGATGGCCCATTGCGGGCCCATCTAAAACAAGAAACAATGGAAAAGATCTGGCAGCGTGAATATGTAGACATCTTCACCCTGCTCCCACTGAATGATTCAACATAGACAAGTGGGAGAAAGGCAAGGAGCATGGGAAGGAGGAAGATGAGGATCGTAGGAGGTACAGACTCATTCCCCGATCTTTTACTAACTGGTTACAGGCATTTTGTATCTTAGGAAGTGTGCTTGGACAGAAACATCCCGAGCTCTGTTCGGGGCTTTTCTGCTACATGGACACTATAGGCAAGGCTCATCAAATCTATGGCGGCAATGCCTCGCTCAGGTACAATGAACAGTTCCGCCAAAGAATAGTCGTGAGGTCTAATGTACAATGGGATCACAGGGACATAGGTCTCTGGATGAAGATAATGGTTGCATCCAGGTCTGTGTCTTCTGCTGGCCCACCTCAGCCATTTCTTGGCAGGCCCGACAGAACCACGACAGCTTTGTCGGGCGCCAACAAAAAAGGTTTGTGCTGGTCATACAATGATGGCGCCTGTCGCTGGGGCCCTTCATGCCGATTTTCGGGCTTGGAAAAAGGGATGACCCCGGTGAGGCTAGACGCAATGCGCCCATTGCTAAATAAGTATCCAAACAGACGCAAAGTGTCGCTCCTGCTACAGGGCTTTGAGGAGGGTTTTGTCATACCTAGCGATAAAGTGTGTGTGTGTGGGGGGGTGTCAGCCACCTTGGGTAGAATGGCTGGCCCATTCTCTACGCCCCCAATTGGTAACTTGGACATATCACCCTTGCGACTGGTGCCCAAAAAGGAACCAGGAAGGTTCCGTATGATTCATCACCTTTCCTTTTCGGAAGGCTCTTTGGTGAATGACGGCATCAATGAGGAATGGACAAAGGCTTCTTATACATCATTCGACCATGCGCTGCGTCTGGTACGCAAGGCCGGTAGGGGAGCACTCATGGTGAAGGCCGACATTGAGTTGGCGTTCCGACTACTACCAATACATTCCAGTAGCCTTTACCTTTTCGGGTGTGCAGTGGGGAATGAAATCTTTGTCGACCATTGCCTTCCCATGGGTTGCTCCATCTCCTGTGCCTATTTTGAGGCCTTTAGTTCATTCCTGGAGTGGGTAGTTCGAGAGGAATCCGGCAACTCAGCAATAATCCACTACCTTGATGACTTTTTCATCATGGATCCACCAGAGTCAAGGGTGTGTGGCTATTCATTGGAGGTCCTGAAAATGGTTTTTGCCAGACTTGGGGTACCATTGTCAGTAGAAAAGACGGAAGGTCCAAAACTGATTATGACATTACTAGGTATAGAATTGGACACATTAAGTATGGTGAGTAGACTGCCAGCTAGTAAAGTGACAGATCTCAAAGGTAGATTACAGGAGGCAGTACAGGCCAAAAAAAATCACTTTACAAGTGCAATCACTGCTAGGCAAGCTCATGTTTGCCTGCCGCAAATCTTTTGCAGGAGGCTGGCGCTGCTGACGTCTAGAGTGACAAGGCACTTTTTATGGCTACCTATAATAGTAGGTCTATCTGGCTCGAGGAACAACAAACAGCTGCGGAGCTGGAACTATTCACGGATGCCTCAGGCGCAATAGGTTTTGGTACCTATTTTCGCAGTCAGTGGTGCATAGGGCAGTGGCCAGAAAGTTGGGCCGGCATGGGTCTCACACGCAACCTGGCCTTTTTAGAGCTGTTCCCCATAGTGGTTTCCTTGGAATTGTGGGCATCCTGTCTAGAAAACAAAAAAGTGCTATTTAGGTTTGACAACATGGCAGTAGTCAACGCAATAAATGTGCTCCGCCACTTCCGATCCGGTTATAAATTTATTAAGGCAGCTGGTTTTAAAATGCCTGAAACATAATTTTTGGGTCAGGGCAGCCCATGTTCCCGGTACCTCCAATACTATTGCAGACGCTCTCTCTCGCCTACAGATAGATCGATTCAGGGAGTTGGTACCCAAGGCAGATTTGGAGCCCCTTCCATGTCCTCAACATCTATGGGGGATTCATTCGAGAGAGTTGCAAGTTGGGTAAAAAACTCGGTGGCTCCTTCCACGTGGGCATCATACTCCAGAGTTTGGCGTAGGTGGTTGGACCTCCAAACAGAGGCAATGGGGCCGGTAAGCGATGGGGAAAGGGAAGGCAGGATCCTCTGGTTGGTGTCGCATTTGGCAGCAGAGGGAAACTCAGGCTCATCCATCAACAAGGTAATAGCTGCATTAGCATTCCTTTTCAAATTGCAAAAGGTGACAGATGTCACAAAATCATTCTTAGTTAAAAGGGATAAAGAGAGGGCAACCGTCTCAGGATAGCAGGAGGCCAGTGACATTTACGATGCTATCCAAACTGTTTAATTGTCTAGAGTCCATATGTAAAAATCAGTATGAGATTTTATTGTTTCGCCTTGCATTTGCTTTAGCCTTTTACGGGGCCTTTAGGTTGGGGGAATTAGTTAGTCCCAATACTAAGTCACAACTAGGTGTGTTCATTTCAAATGTTTATCTAGAAGGCGCTAGGCTCAGAATACATATCTTTAATTCTAAGATGGATACATTTGGTCAAGGATGGCAGGTAGATTTGCAAGAGTTACGAGAATGTGCCACTTGCCCAATACGCTGCTTTAGGGATTTTATGGTAAGGACAAGTGGTGTGTCTTTGTTGACCCATGAGGATGGTTCGAGTCTGTCGAAATTCCAATTTAACACAGTTTTCAGGAAGGCCTTGGAAGCCTTGTCGTACAGTTCACATTCATTCAGAATCGGTGCCGCAACAGAAGGTGCCAGATGGGGTTTGAGTGAAGCGGCAGTAAAACAAATTGGCAGATGTTGATTCGGCACAATTTCGCTTATATGTCAGACCACACTTGGTAAACAAGGATATGGAAGGATGAGAACCAAATTGAGAAACAGTTAATCCAGAATAAATATTTTAACAATATGATGTTAATACATATATATTATAGATAAATATATATAAATAAATAAATAAATAAATATATATAAAAAAAGTTTTCTTTGCTGTTAGTTTAGATGGTTCATTCTACCCGGTGGTCGCTGTGATATCTTTGTTTTACAGATGCCGACGCATGTATGATTTGGGTCGTGGGACATTCATACATCTATTGGGCGGAGTGGAGGGCAAGAATACGCTTACATAGCATCCGATTCGGCCTGAAGAAGCAATGGGTGAAGGTACTCTGGTTTGGATGTAGAGGCTTATGTTGGGGCAAGGTTAGAAAGCTGCTTGAGGATCAGTTTAGGGCAATAGGCCATACAAACATGGTCATTTTACATGCAGACGGGAACGATTTAGGTTTGGTGCCGATGCGTGACCTCATTCTAAATATAAAAAGAGATATACATTTTATTATGGATCACTGTCCAGGCGTAATCATACTTTGGTTGGAGATCATTCCTTGGTTACGTTGGCAACATGCAAAATCAATTATCGCAATAGAGAGGTCACGCATCAAAATCAACAAGGCCGTAGCAAAATTTGTACGGTTGAGGGGAGTTTTGGCCATTAGACATCATATGTTTGAAGGGAGTGCAGAGTATTTTCGGCCAGATGGCGTGCATTTAACAGATTTGGGTCTAGATGTGTTTAATTCTGGTTTGTCCGAAGGTGTAGAGCTGGCCCTATGGCTGTGGAGGGGCTATGGGGTTTAAGGAGTCAAACCCTCATCGCCATGGCGGTCACTGGCTATGCAGGAAGGCCCAAAAAGGGCTATGCAGGAAGGCCCAAAAAGGGGCAACAATTTATTATGGAGGATTGGTGGCATGGAGTAATGGTGGGTAACCTCGCTAGGGGGGTAAGCTAAGGAGCTTATGTCCCCTGGGAGGTGGATTATAGACCCAACCCGGGCATACCCGCAAAGCTGGTAAGGTCTGCGGCTGGTGGCTTAGTATGGATGGGTGGGTTACGGCATAGCCAGTTAGACTTAACAATCGTTAGAGTTATGGATATATAAGAAATAGGTGATGGACAAACCAGATATTGTTACATAGTTATATATTGTTATATATATTGTTATTTAAATGGTTTTATTGTTTACATTAACTGTCACAATAAAGATGTGGCCTAATTAATTTATTCCCAATCGGAAAACATGTGTGAAGTGTCATTATTTAAAGTGATAGAGAAGGGGTGAGCTTTGGGGGGTGGGGGTTTCTCTTTGGGACCCTAGGGCATTGCCCTCCGTCATGCAATAACCTAAAGAGGTTGAGACATAAAAACAGCATTGTAAATGGCAGACAATTGGTGTTGAACATTGTTACATTGCTGGGGTCTTTAGTAAGCAATTCATCAAACACAGTGCTTTTTGGTGAACAATACATTTCTTAGTGCTATTTGTTATCTAAGGGTCCCTAGGAAGTATATATATGTAGGTAAAGCTATTCATAGGGGTTATCAAACTACTACTAGTGCTATGTAGCGATGGTTTTCATTGTGTTTCATCATCACTGACAAGATTATTTGCCCTTATGGCAATTATTAGTCCCTGTGTTGTAAATAGGCTTGTTTTTGTGATGTATAAGTTTTGTTTTGCTTGACATGATTGATTATCCTTTGATGATTGATTATCCTTTGTAAGTAATTCAGCATGTACGAATCCAAGGAAGGTTAAGCTAAATAGCAGTTAGGCTAAATGTCTATTTTCCCCAAATTATTTTTTTCAGCTTAATAAAAGAAGAGCAGCACTATGTAGCTGGAGGTGTGCATTTAAAAAAAAAATATATACAGGGAGATTCAATAAAAGTTCTTATCTGTATCTATCCCCAACCAATCAGATGTTAGCTTTCAAATGTTAAATGAGATCTGATTGGTTGGGGCAAAATTAGCACCATTTTTAATCATAAGAACTTTTATTGAATCTTCCTGATAAATTGTTAAGGTTTCTTCCAAGGTAAAGGGGTGTTTATTCTGAAAATATAAATAGTTTCCCTTAGAGCAAAGGGAGCCCGGGTCCATTTGGGGCTACCGTTTTTTGCTGGCCACTGCTCTTTCTGCACCCATTTATGCGGTACACCATTTAATTCAGGGCATGTAGGAGATTGATTGATTATTATTTTTGTGGATTTATATAGCGCAAACATCTTCCATAGAGCTTTACAATTGCATGTTTTACATTCACATCAGGACCTCCCCCGAAGAGCTTGCAATTTGAGCACATTTATTTGACACATACAACCTATCAGTATGTATTTATGATGGAAACTGGAGTAACCAGAAGAAACCCACACAAGCATGGGGAGAACATAAAAACTCCTTGCAGGCGTGTCCAAGGGTGGATTCGAACTCAGGTCTTCAGTATTTTTTTTTATCAAGTGGGTTTAGGTAAGATTTCAAATGTTGAATCATCTTTTCCCTATTTTTTTCCGAAAATCTCCTAAAAGTGAGAAGTTCTTTGGATAACCGCATCCAGAAATCAGAATTTATGTATAAAAGAATGTATGTTAGAATGTATGACATGTAGCTGAAGGTATGCAGATTCCAAAAATGTAGGGGTGGACATTTCCAAGTTTGGGGGATGTTTAGTTTAAAGAGCTGGTTTGCTTTTTTCTGTAATTGCACATGTGCATTGGTCCCTTTTGTAGTTAGTTGGTGGCCATGTCCCTGTGTACACCCATGGATGAAGCATAATTTTTCTTTATTCAGGAAAAGTTAGACTCACATTTGTGTTGGTTTCAAACTTTCTGCAGATGCTTTTAAGTAAAATTCACCTTTGATTTTGTCTCTTTTTTTATTTAAGGGAAAAAGTAAAACATGAGAAAGTAACTTCCAATTTGATTAACAGCCTGGGTCTGAGTAAAAACTTAACCCACTTATAAATGCTTAGGTGTCTGATTTGAAAATAGTATTTAAGTGGATTTTGAAGTTATCCTATGTTAACCATTAGAAACATTAACACATTTTATTTTGGTGTAAAATTCTAGAATAAATTCGGGATATCTCCTGATTAGGAAAAGTTGGGTATTTACATATGTCTGGTACTGTTGTACCAATTTTCACCTAAAAATTCAGTAACATTTTCAGAAAAATGAACAAAATTCTGTTAAATTACACTATGTGCTGAAAAAAACCCTAAAACTGTATACAGTACAATATTCCATATTTAATGGAGGTTTCCTGTTGTAAAATGTGTCTAAACCAATTGGCAAAATCCTGAAAATTCCCCAGGCACTAAACTCAACAAAACTTTAAATTTCTGCTGGCAATGAAAGTGTTAAAACTTTTTATAATTAATGTATTTTAATTTTTCTATATAACTGTTTATTCCCTTTTTTTATACGCTGCAGTTTTGTAATATACAGTGCTGCATACTATAATGACACAGTATAAATAAAAATATTTGTAAATAAGCTCATACCGGTACACGTCAAATCATAGGCACTTGTTAAGAACACAGAGAAATTTTATTGTCAAGTGTTCTTCTTTAAAGCAACATTTCTTCTGCTTTCAGTAGCTCCCATGTATTTAGGAATTCTGAAATTTACAATGCCATATAGCATTTGTATTCCAAAATAGTTGGAAGTTGATAATATATTGTACATAGCAATAAGAAGGATGTATGTGACTATTATTTAAGATGTAAGTAAAAATAACAAAAGAAGGTGATTTGAATAAGAACAGAATAAGAGGCCAGTGAGATGTGCTACCAGAATAAATCTCTGATAACAGAGTTGATCTGAAGTGGATAATGAAGACACATAAACATATACACACATAATTCCATGACGGTACTTAACTAGCAAGATAAATTCATGCAGAATTCTCTGCCAAGCTAGCATTATTTATCTTCATAGTTTTGTTTATTTATAAAAGTGACAGTGTCCGTAATGTTTTCCATCAAAATATTCAGTTAGATCTTATTTTAGACATCATGAAAGATGTGAAATGTCTTGGGACATTTTATGATGTATTCTAAAATGCAATGCTTGTTTATATTTAACAAGTTACCTTTGAACAGTTAATTTCTTACTTTTATTTTAATCAGAAAAAAAATGTATAAAGTGTTTGTTACCGTATTTAAAAAAAATGCAATGCATTATTTTAATATTACTGAAATAATGTATGTTACTGTGACCTGTCTTAGATTGACACCAGGCTTAGTAATACAGCCTGCATAGCTATTTGTTTCACATCTCACAGCAAAGCTAATTTGTCCTTGTGTGATGTGCTGCCTTCATATCAAAAATAAAAGGAATGTGTACTGTATACTGAATGCAGTTTATCTGGGAAGCAATACTCTAAGCTTGTCAGTGTTTCATAGGGGGGTCATTAAAATGTTGTCTGTGGTGTTTCACTGGGTTCTTTATTGTATGTTTACTGAAGGGAGCTAATGTATCAAAATAAATTAAGGTTCATGTGCAGAAAATGCTATTCCAAACACATTTCCTTTTTTTTTTTTTGCTGAGCTTTATAAAAATCTTCATTATTTATTAGGCTTCCCAAACTAGAAAACACTGCAAAAGTAGCTATCCATGTACAGTATAATGCTCCAGATATTGCCACGTATTCTTTCAGTACTGACACCAGAATTTACACACTAGACAAACCTCCACTTGCCAGGACACTATTAGTATTAGTAGTGTGGATACATAGTAACATAGTAATTGAGGTTGAATAAAGACATACATCCATAAAGTGATTTTTAACCCTACCTAATAGTTGATCCAGAGGAAAGGCAAAAAAACCCCAGCTAAAAAGGGGAGGGAATCCTTCCTGACTACAAACAGCAGTTGGAAAGTGTCCCTGGATCAACCAGAACTGCAGTATATGTACTAATACCAGCAATTCTCAATATTTTTTAGTTTTAGACTTAAATAATGTCCACATGTACTCTAATATGACTAATTAGTAAACAATGCACAAGACAGTCAACTGTATGGCCCAATAATATATTTATATAAAGTGATCATATCCCCAAGCTGCTTCTCTAATGTAAACAGCTCTAACTTGTCTGCCTGCATATTCAAGCCCCTCCATTCCTTTTATTATTTTAGTTGCCCTTCTCTGAACTTCCATTTCCAAGATGTCCCTTTTGTATACGGGATTCCAAAACTGCAACGCATATTCCAAATGAGGCCTTACCAGTGTCTTGTAAAGAGGGAGAATAATTTTTTCTCTTGAATCTATCCCCCATTTTATACAAGGCAATATCTTGCTAGCTCTAGCCTTTGCTGTCTGGTAACAGCTAAGTCTGTTATCTACCAGAACCCCCAAATCTTTTTCCAGTCGAGATTCACTTAACATAGAGATATTTATGGTGTAGGTAGCACCAGGATTGCTAAACCCCAAACGCATCACCTTACATTTATCAACATTGAATCTCATCTGCCATTTAGCTGCCCACTTTGATAATCTACATAGGTCAGCTTGCACATCATTTGAATTTTCCAAAGCTCTGCATAGTTTAGTGTCATCAGCAAAGACAGAGACCTTGCTCTCAATGCCCCTTTCTAAGTCATTAACAAGTTAAAAAGAAGAGGCCCACTTAGAACTTTAGCCCACATAGATGTAGCTCAATTGACCACCACTCTCTGTTTGTGATCCAATAACCAATTCTTTGGTTATAAATTTCTCATAAATTTATGCTGACTACTACTAAAAAAAGTTCTGGAGACAAAGCCAAGATCCCATAAAAAAAGTTTTCAGCACCTTCCCTACCACTCATGTTAGGCTTACAGGTCTATAGTTACTAGGTTGGGAACGACTACCTGTTTTGAATATTGGTATTACATTGGCTTTTTTCCAATCCAGCAGCACATAACCAGACAAAGTGAATCTGAAAAGATAAAAAATAGTGGTCTAGATAAAACTGATCTTAAGCTTGCTTAAGATCCAAGGATGTTTTCCATCAGGTTCTGGGGCTTTATTGATATTAACTTTGTCTAATTGTTTCCCTACCATATCCTCTGTCAGCCAGAGTAAATATTCCTCATTTATACCCTTCATATTATTACAGACCCTATTTTAAGGACTGGGATTCTCAAAAAAAAAATGGTTTAGCACATTAGCCTTCTTGACATCCTCTATAACCATCTCTCGGTACTCATCTATTTACTATTGATATATTAACATTTTGGGGTTAAACTTGCTTTGTTCTGCTATCCATATTTCATTTTCTAGTTTAGCTATTTTAATTGCTTTCTTGCTTTCCTTATTACAAATTTTATACTCCCTGTAAACCTGTTTGGTTTCCACCAATTAAAAAAATTTAAAAGCCTTTTTCTTTTCTTTTTATATTTCTCTTTTTACCTGAGCATTAAGCCAGGCAGGAGTTGACCTAATTTTTTTTACACTTGTTCCCTAAAGGTATAAATTTAGAAATGTAATAGTTTAATATCCCTTTAAAAGTGGTCCACTTCTGCTCAATATCTTTACCTAGGAAAAAATCACCCCAGTCTATGAGCAGGAGTGATTCCTTTTACAACATAAAATTAGCTTTCCTAAAGTTATACGTTTTTGTTAACCCAGTGCACTTTTGTTTTTTGCAGCCTATATTAAATGACCCTATATCATGATCACTATTCCCTAAGCTTTCCATTAACTTCCATTCCATTAAGTTCCAAAATGCTGGGTGCTCCAAGCACTGTAGCCAACAGCAGACAAATATATAGATGAAGTACGCTGGGCACACCAGTCCTAGTGATTCAAATTATAATTTATTAGTAACGTTTCGGAACCCGTGCAGTTCCTTCCTGATCTGAGGAAGGAACCGCACGGGTTCCAAAACGTTACTAATAAATTATAATTTGAGTCACTAGGACTGGTGTGCTCAGCGTACTTCATCTATACATGTGTCTAGTGGAACCTCTAACATCTGTGAATGAAAATGCTCAATAAGAAGATTTAAGAACTTACTACTTTTGAGGTGCTGGCAGGTCCCTTACTCCAATCTATGTCAGGGGAATTTCAATTCTCCATAACCAGAACATGCCCCAAACCAGCAGCCTTCGCCAACCGCATATGAAGGTTCATTTCCACATACTTACTGGCATTTGGCAGCTTGTAACATACACCAACAATTAATTTACTCCCCTTCTTGCTTCCTGTACACAGATCTACCCATATTGTTTCTGCCTTATTGTCTATAAATCTATTAATTTGGCTTCAATTCTTGTTTAATATATATTATTATATATTATATGCATACTCCCTCCTCCTTTCTTATTAACGTTGTCATGTCTAAATAAGGAGTATCCTTCAATATTTACTGTCCAGTCATGTGAATTATTTAACCATGTTTCTGCTATACTGATAACAGTATACATTTCCTTTATAGCTATTGGTTCTAGTTTTCCAGTATTTCCAGACTTCTTGCATATGTAAATATACATTTTAGATCATCATCCAATTTACTTCCAAACTTGGACGTACATGTCTCCTTATCCCCCCCATCCCCACTTTCACCCTCCATTATCTTATTAGCCCCCTGATCCCTAATCTCTCTATTCACCCCTGTGTAGTCCAATGTACCCACCATACCTAAAATCTCCTCCAACCCTCTAGCCATCTTCTCCCCCAAAAAAGCTGCATCATTATCAAGTGCAGTCCATCTCTACTAAAGAGCCTGTAGCCAACAGAGAAGTCAGCCCAGTTCACTTAAAGGGCATGTCCACCCCAAAACTATAATTTAAGCCACTACTGGCCCCACTGTGTAGCGTAGTAAAATCCTTACCCTACATCCCTGCTCCAAATGGTTCTCCAAAAATCCAAAAAAGTGATCACCAGGAGCCTGGCTGAGTCCCATTCTGTCTCTGCCTCCTGTCGCTCCTCCGGGAGAATTATGCCATGTGCACTGCAGCCCTCCCCCTTCCTCTCCCTCCCTCTCCCTCCCGTTTCTCTCTCCCTCCCCATAGCTCAAATCCCCTCTTCTGTAGTGTAGGGCTCCCTCCCCCAACCCCAACTGCTATAGTTATTTGAAGCAAAACTCCCCCAATCTCTACTAGGTTTCCTCCAAGGTTCAGTACAGCCGGAACCTGCGTCCATGATTGGCTGCCTCTCAGCAAATCATGGATGCAGCTGCCAGTCAGGTCCCCTGCTTGCAGTTTCATGCCTTCAATCCCTTTTCTAATAAATCACCCAAAGCTCAGAAATCGCACCATCCAAAACCGGACAGATTGTTCCAATTTTGGGACTTTGGAGCCTATTTTCGATAATTACTGAACGTTCAAGGTTTAAGTTCAATAATACTTGAACTTAAAAGTAGTTTCTGATTGTATTTTCAAGGATTATCGAACATTCAAGGCTATTTTCAAGGATTATTCAAAATAGCCTTGAACATTTAATAATCATCGAAAATGGGTTTCGAAGTCCTGATATAAAGTATATTCTGTTTTCGGATGTTCGGGATTTTCGAAGGAACAAACTAAACAGTTTTGGCCATCTCTAACAGAAAATAACAAGAATCAGGATTACACCATTAGAAGAAATCCTAAGCAAATACTATAACGAGCCAAGATAGGAAGCCTTAACTCAGCAGCGATAACTATTGATCTAAAAAAAAATAAAAATAAAAGGACTAATGTGATTGTCCAATCACTCAATACCAACTAATCTGCAGTAAAATATAAAACACATAGTCAGCACAGCAAGTGAGATACACCATTCAGAAAATCAAAACAAACTGTTGCAATTAACACTGCAACATGCCGCTAAAAGAGACAGAGACTGAAGCAAAAGGAGGAGACTTAACAGATGAGCAAACTTTAATACCATCTTGATGGGTTGCCATATTTTTCGTGGACTAATATTCTTTTCTTCCGGGTCCTGAAAGAATGGTTCATTAGTTCCTGAAATGCATGTTGGCCGTTGGCGCATGGAGGTGTTCCCCCCTGGCAAATGTCTCTCTGACCCCAGGTCAGGAAAACTCATTTAGCCACTTTCAGGACGGGGGAGGTTTTTTGATATATATGAGAGGACATCTCCTTCAACTTTTGACTCTCGCATGTTTTATCTTTGTGTATGTTTATGGAATGCATATGTATTTTTGTATAATAAACAGCTATTTTTTATGTGAACCAGGAATATACCTTTTTTTTGGGTGTGGCTTGAATTGGCTATGGTATTTTGGCTTAGCACACCTTGTTTGTTTTTTTGGGAATAAGGTGGTAGAGTGTATCTGGTATCTGGGTCCAAAGTATAGCCTGATTTCTTTTTTTGTGTATGTATTCTAAAATCTACATTGACTTTCTGTTTACTGAACTGTAAAGAGAGGTGGGTTTTGCATTTACCTTTCCATTAAATCAATAATATTTTTAATGACATTATAAATCATGACACAAGTAGTAGTGATATTTTGTATGTGTCATGTCACCAGAAAATGAATGAAGATAGCTTCCAAATATTGATTTAATCAAGCATGCAAAGAAGGTGTGTCTTTTGGCTAGCAGTACAGCAGGACTCTACAGGACTTTACATTGGGAGCTAAATAGCATATTCTTTATACTGTAGAGTCAGTACTTACACAGCACAGAATTAGCGTACAGCTAAAACGTTCAATGTCATGCAAACTTTAAATAGGGTGCCATTAGCGAGAAAGATTTAATTTAATCTTTAATCATAATAGGTTAAGATGAGAGGTTTAAATTAGGAATCATGTATACATCAGAATAATCATTTCATACAATCTATCATCCTGTCTTTCAAAATGCTGATCTTAGCAACAGATCTCTTAGTAAATAAATTAATGCTGAGCGTCACAAGTGCCAAACAGGATTGCAAATCTCAAAAGGGAGAGAAATGTGAAAGCTGTTGATATTATGATAAGTAAAAAGAGGACCATACATGCATATAAAGGCAGTGAATGAATGCAGAATGCAAATACTGTATTCAGAAAAAGAAAATACACCAGGGAAAAAGAAGATAAATTACTGCACAAGCTTTGATCAAATGCTACAAATAGATAACATACTTTACGCTATAAAATCTGCTTAAAATGTATTGCCAATGGAACTTTGTAAATTCTATACAATACTATATTTTCATTTACTTTTTTTTGAATAATTAACAAGAAACTATTCTGTACAAATAGTATATATAGAGTGTTGTTATTTCTACCATGTATAAAACATTTAAAAGTTATTTCTTCTGACCTCAATTAACCTTTGAGAAACCGTAACCAATTTAGATTTCCCTTTAGGCTGTCACTTTATAGTAGTGCATTGGGGAAAATATCTAGGGTAGTACATGTACAGATTTTACAGTTCTGGAAAGAGGATCATTAAGAAAACCTCCAGTAAAAGGAGAGAAAAGGCAATGAAGACTTACAGCCTGTATATTTGAAAAGGCAGCTTTCTTACTAAGTGTCAAACTTTGATTAGATTTTCAGATTGACAAAACTTTGTTTAAAAGTAAAATAAGTGTTTTTGTAAAGATAACAAAATAAATTTATTTTTACATAAGAATTTTATTGTGATGCAGTACTAAGATTACGATAAAAGTGAGTTCTATCAGGATTGCATGCATCCCTTGGATATTTTTACATGGGAACGATTCTACAAAAATAGACCCGGTGAGTTGGGTAGGGATTGCATTTAATTGAAAATACTTTTTGTTTCTACCCTTTCTTGATGCCAAGTTTCTTGCAGCCAAATGTAGCACTTAAACTCTGCCTACCTTTAAAGTCCTAGACTCTCATTTTCAAGTTCCTTGTTATTGGGCAGGAAGGGTGTGTTAGATCTAACCTTGCTCTCCGGCATATCTTGTGCTGTACACCAGCTAGTGTCTTGTTGCTTGGAGATGCTTGCCACATTTTAGGATCATGTGGCATTTTATAGATGCTCTGCTTGCAGACTACCCTACACTAAATATTTGTGTCTTGGATGAACATAAAAGGTAAAAAATAGTGATGGTGTGTTAGGGGAGCATATACTACTAGATTATGTTAAAAACATTAAAAAGGTAGATTTTATTTCCCACTATATAGGAATAGGCCCCACTGTACAAAAAAAGAATGTGCAATACAGTCCAATTTTTTGGGGATATCCATTTTGCAAATCACATGGAGACCACAATAACATGGAAATGTAATATCCATGCCCAATTATTTTTGTTACATTGAAACCCATTTTCCCAGCCCATGCATTTACTATTTTTGGTGCTGTTTTGCATTCTAATAAAGACTGGAAACAGAAATGCATGCAGCAAGTTATGGAAATGTGCAATCTACTACTCCAAAAATTGCATTGAGGCTTTTTGGTGTGGTGTTGTGGAACATAGTCCTAATGCTACAATTTATGGATCCCAAAAGCAAGTGGACAATTTCAAGGGTAACATGCAATGAAAGGTGCGGAAATAAACAGGGAATATTGTAAATATAACTGCAAAACCCACTCAACCCAATCTAATATCAAGTTAACATGGGTGGAAATAGCAAAGCGCACCCAATAAAATACCCCGTAAATTAAATTTTGCACATATTGGACGTAATTGCATTTTGCACCGCAGGATCTCGCCAAGGTAAAATGCTCTGCTTTGCAATACAGACCATCTTATCTATTTAATTGTGTAGGTTTCTAGCTTTTACAGAAGTAATGTTGGCCCAGTTTCAAGTCAAAATTATGGTACATTCCTAGATTTTATTCACTAGGTTGGAGGGCTATAGAATTCAGGAAATACCATAATCCCACAACATTACAGATAGTGTGATTTCTTATAAATAATGCTGATTTGAGAGGTAACAGTTACAACGACAGTTACAACGATCAACTTGTTAGGAGTTCCATCTTGGCTCATTTTAAAAACTTGCAGGAAAATAATAATGGGGTGTACAGTGTTAATATCATACTTCAAATAATTTCTAACCATCAGGTACACATGACAGTCATTACAAATGTATTTTTGTTTTTTTAGTCATTTCAGATAATTGTAATAAATACTAGCAGTTGTACCCGGTGTTGCTTGTGTACACATATGGGTATAGTATTTGTTGCGTACAGGTTTTTGTTTGGCTTGGATGGAAGAGATAAGGGTAAAGAAGTGCAGAGTTGGTAATGTCCATCATCTTATGAGTTGAGGTGACATTGCTTGAGGGACATATAACATGTTCATAGCAAAACTTTATAAACAGCATTATCAGTTTTTCCACTTGGAGCGTACATATACAAATATTTCGGTAAATCTACTTGTTAACATGCTAGAGTGTGAACAGTCTGGGGCATGTCTGTAATGTTGTGGTGTCCAGTAGGTGTGGATGTAACATTTGGTGTTGTGGTTGCAATGTTTAGGGTCATGGCCATGCTGTTTGAAAGTGTGGGCTTGGTCGTGCCACTTGGGGGCATGGGTGTCAAGTTTGAGTTGTGGGTGTGGTGTTTGGGGTGTGTGCCTGTGATGTTTAAGGACATGGACATAATGTTTGTGGACGGGGGCATGTTTGGGGGCATGGCCATGATTTATGAGGGTGGGCCATATATTTTTTGGGGGGTGACCACAATATCTGGGGACATGGTCACAGCATTAGGGGACATGATTGCAATGTTTGGGGGCATGGCAGTTATCTTTGGGGGTGTGGCTTTGATGTTTGGGGGTGTGGCCACACCATTTGGAGGCATGGTTGTAATTTTTGGGGCGTGGCAGTTTTCTTTGAGGACGTAGCCTTGACAGTTGGGGTATGGATGTGACAGCAATGTTTGTGGGAGTGGGCATGGCCATGACATTTTTGGGTGCGCCCATGATGTTTGATGTGGCTGTGGGGGCATGGTCATGATGTCTTGGGTCATTTTCCCATTGCTACAGCATATCAGGAGGCTCTGCTTTAAATCTCTTAGCATGACAATAACCACAAATGTGGTTCATATCACCAATAACAAAATAGTCTATCCAGGGTTTATATTTGAAACCTTCCAGGAACAAAGTGTAATGTCTTATAGACCTTAAGGCAAATGTCTTGTTACCTCTGTTGTAGAAGCTGTTTTTTTGTGTCTGCAGCTGTAGCCGTACGCTTTTGTTTTGTCACTGAAGTGGGCGCTTTGACCAGAGCCATCTCTAAACTTTTTGGCAATTGAAAAAAATCCAAATGCTGCCCCCCCCCCTGGCCACGCCGCCGGAAAGGGTGTGATTTTATAACTGTAAGTGGGTGATGCTTTGTCCAGAAGTGGGGTGTGGTTTGTCCAGAAGTGGCAGGGCTTTATACACATGACTGTTAAATAATGCCCACAATGACTGGTAAATGATGCCCACAGTGATTGGAATTAGATGCCCACAGTGACTGGTAAATGATGCCCAACATTGATTTTTGATCTGCAGGGTGACTTTTTTTTCCCTGGCATCAAAACTGCTGCCTCCCTACAGGGTGCTACTCTGTAATGTACTTCACCTTGCCTCATTAGAGAGGCGGCCCTGGCTTTGACTGTGTTGTTGAAGTCAGGCAGCGCACGGAGCCAAGGCCCTTCATCTGAGTTTCTGAATTGGGGCAACACACTCTGCAAGTGACGTGCAGGCTTTTTGTTGTAGAACTTGGACTTCACAGGTGTTGTCCCTTTCAGAGGGTGTTGCCGTTATGTGGATGCATTCAGGGGTGTGGCTGTGAGGTGAGCACATACATACATACATACATACATACAGGATACTTTGAAAGAGACAAAAAATTATAAATTGTATAAATTATAATTATTTGATTAACTGTGACTAGTATTCCAGACTAAAAGGATGACCTGTGTGTTTTATTTGTATAATTGTGTGTATGTGCATACTGTATTGACCCTGTAGATAGCTAAGGGAGGTAGTGAGAAATGGTCAAATTTTATTCATCTCTAATCATATTCCTGGAGTTCAAATTTCCAAAACAGTGGCTATATAAATAAAAAAGCAATTTAAAATGAATGTAAGGTCCTTGTCTCTGCAAGATACCAGGGGCGAATTGTTTTGAAAGAAAAATGGAATTATTGCAACTTCTGCTTACTTTTTATGAGAATGAAACTGTTATTACTCTTGGAAATCTACCAACCTATTTACTGTTATTTGAAGAGACACAGGATACAAATTTCATGTCAAGACAATATATATTTTTTTTTTTTTTACAGTAAGCCCCACGCAGCAATTCAATATATATGTATAGCAAAATACTGACTTGATACAAAATTTGAGTAAGATATAAAGGTATACTGTAAAAAAAGCAACAACAGAATACTGCATTCCAATTATTAAACAGCAAATTTATTCAGTGAAAAACATCACATCACTAAAGGTGAAATACTCTTAAAACCTTTACTTGCCCAATGTTATGATTTTCTATAGTTAAAATGTAGATCTTTACTCGCAAAGTTGTGCAAGTAATATCCCCAGCTAACATACTTTCCAGTTCCTGTGTCAGAAAACTGTCTGCCCACTGTTTACAATTTTTTATTGAAAAAAAATTAGGAGTTGTCAGTTAAAAGAGATAGGAGAAGTTTTGCTGCCTCTGCTTTAATTATATGTATGAAATATGTCTGTATGCCAGTTGGTGTTTTGCACTTTTTTAATGAAATAAGCAGTGTGTTTTAAAGAATGTTTTTGTTTTGTTTTTTATGGAGAGAAGAATAAAATGCCAAGTGATATGGGAATAGATGCAATAGAAATATCTGAAGTAATTCAGTGGAAACTCTTTGAAGTGTACTGGGCCTGAGTTTCACATTGCTCTGTGTGATCTGGTTCCAAAGAAGAACTACCCAATGGAATATCCAGGGAATAAAGCAAAGAGTATATAGTTACCAAACATGTTGTTGTTATTATTATTATTGTTGTTATTATTATTATTAATAATATTTTTTTTATTATTTAGGAAAATCAATTTTCATTTGAACTAAACCTCTTCCTTAAAGATTCATATTAAAGGTGCCATTTGGACACACATGTTCCTGGCAATAATGCATCCAATCTGTTGGGACAGTATAAGAACTTAACCAAAAAGCTGCATGGGTATTGGGATAGATTTGAGTACTGATCGGATTGGGGATCGATCTGATTTGAATAGGTTTATACTGCCAATCAAAATATAACTTGATTTACATTAGTTAACATGGTGAAATGTCAGGTTTAAACAGCTACACATCTTCCATAAAGTAAACTGTACTACAAGTGGTTAAAAGTATTGGCTATATCCACATTGTAACACAATTTCCTGCTTTGTTGTCCCTCTGGTTTTCCATTGGTATAGCCAGGAGTAGGAGTAGCTTGTAGCTGAGTGTGAGTTATTTTTGTAGCACTTACATCCAGTTCCTTCCACATGGTCCTGTATTCTATTCATGTATTCTACAATTCCAGTTACCAGCTCCTGTGTCCTGCTCTTTAGTTCCATTACCATCCATTGAACTCTGCTCTTCAGCTCCAATATCCAGATTCTGTAAGCTGCTTTCCGGTTCTGTTATCTTCCTTTCCATTCCAACCTTTTTCTCATGGACTAATTAATCGTTGATGATCTTAACTTATTAAAGGGGAAATGTGGTCTCCAAACAAGTTTATTTTAAATGAAAGGACAATGACCCATCAACCACCTCTCTATGTGCTGCGCAGCCCAAAATATGAAGAAATAACTGATCAGAAAGTTAGGGGGTGGGAGGTTCTAAATCTGCGGTCAGAAATACTATTTCCTCCTCTAATCTGTGGTTGGCACATGCTCAGTGCATGACTGAAGGGTAAGAGGGGGATGGGGAGAACAGCACAGCCCACAGTGCTGCTTTTTTTAATGCCTCCCACTTGCTGGCACTTCCCAATCATGGGCCTTGTGTCCCCTCCCCTTGCAGCCCCCTGTGGCCCCACACACTGACTCTGTGGCTCAGCACACTCATGGGCCCCCGGGGCCTGTAAGTGGGAGGGGCCCAAACCATGAGTGGGAGGGGCCCCAGAGCACATGAGTGGAAGGGGCCACAGGAGGCTGCAAGGGAAAGGCCCAAGAGGCTGCAAGGGGAGGGGCCATGGGGGCCCACGGGGGCCCACAAGGAGGGGGAAACACGGAAGAGCGACTGTCACATGGTTTCAGTGCAGGAAGCAGGAAGTGCAGGGGATCTGATGATGCTGCAACCATATCACACATATAAATGTAATCTTCAAAACTTTGTAAAATAATTAATGAAAGTAAATTGCAAAAATCCTCAGGAAAGCAATTCCTGTCAATTTACCTAAAGTCATTTTTGGACCACAGTTACCCCTGTTGTCTCTGGATTCCTTGTTTACTTCAGACCCTACCGGTTTCCTCCTAAAAGCTTACTCGCTTGGCCTCATTGCATGCATGCTTTAAAACTTGATTAGCTCTTTTTTAAGTTTTTAAATCAAAGCATGCAAAGCACTTTTGCCTAAGTCAAACATTGAAAAACTAATAAATGGAACTATTTTTATTAATGAAAACAATGCTATTTGCAAATAGTTTTTATTGGAAATATGTGATTTAAAAAAAATATTTAAGACGTTTTTAGAAGCTTTCTTTTATCAAAGAATCTACATTTGCAGCCTAGAGATTCTAGCCAAGATGATAAATGTCATTCAGGTTGACTTGATAGGATTCATGTTGAGAGCAATCATGAATGCTTGTAGTACACAAAAAACCTTATGTAAGTATTTTACTTATAAAAAAGGAGTTTTCCGGGAATAGTAGCTAGCACATAAAAGAGGTTGAAAAAAAATGCAATATGGTCTAATCTAAACTTTGAATTGTATCTTTATTTTAATGGGAAGATATCAATGCAATTGTCCTCAATATAGGTATAAAAATAAACTTGCAACTATATTGTATACAGTAAGTATAAAAGAGTTGATTTTAAAGGGAAAGTTCAGTGCAAATACATATGCTTTTCATAAAAAAGAACAGTATTTTTTCATCCCAATGACCTTAATCTGCCAATTGAGCATTTTGTCTGTGAATAAGCAAGCTTGAACGTAAATCCTATATAAATTCCAGAATTATATTATTTGGATTTAACAAGAGATTATAATCTTTAAAAAAATCACTTATTTGCCTTGCATTAGCCTTTAATTTATTGTAAAACAAGTTATAGATTAATCACAAAATGTGCCAGGTTTAATTAATGGTTAAGTTTACATAATTCTAGCCAATTAATGCATCTGTTTGTGGTAACCTATAGCCTCTCTTGTACTGAAGAAACAGAAAAAAGATGACAATTTCAAAGATACTCTGTCCTTTTAGAGACAACTCAATCACTAAAGATTACAGTATGTGGCCTAAAAATGACTGCTAGCAAATCAGCCTGATGTTGTCCTGGGAGTTTGTTCTCTTGGCAGGAATGTGAGGATGTTCTATATTTTTTTAGTTCATACATATGTAGTAAGGTACCCTTCCCCTTTGTTCCCAATAAGTCCTGTGTGATTAATTAAGAAAACTTGAATGATGTGTTCTTAATGATGCATGTAGAATGCTTAGATGGGAATCTAATTATTTAATAAAGGAAATTAAATATTCTTTATTTGACTATATAACAAACAAGCCCACTCAGGGGGACTTTTTCCTCAAGTTTAAACACACCTTTGTTTGATTCAATGCATTTCTTCCCCCGCAGAGCCATAGTTAGTAATCCTGATGAAGGCCCTGCAGGCGGAAACATGTTGAATCAAATCTATATATGAAAGGAGCAGCACCTTAATGATTGTGTACAAGAATAGAATGTAGATCAGCACTCCACTAGGGTATAATATATACAGGTTACTATAAATGCTAGTGTGCTCACATAATATGGGGCAAATCCGCAACCCCCTATTATTTAGAGCAAAGGGCCTGTGGAATACTTGGAGACGTTACTGACACATATTAATTTCTGATCATCAAAAGGATTGAATGTATAAGAAGGAAACAAAAAGGAAGGTTCAGAGGGGTCTTAGAGTTAACCCGAGAGCCACGTTGTTTTCTAATAATGAGCAATTTAAAGGCTACTTTACCCAAATCCTTAATAAATGCTCCCTACATATTATGCTCCTCATAATTCATTTCACAAAAAAGGAACGTACCAAGCTACAGAGTGATATTGTGGACACCAAGCTTTCCTATCTACATGCCCAGCCATGTAGGATCTCACTGCATACAAACAAGAAATAGATTAGAAGAAAAGCATATTGACTAAAGTGGGAGAAATGGAAGCGGCATAAACTAGATAGGGACACACTAGACTACCAAGCGAGGTGCGTGTACCAGTGGTCCATGTACTTCTAAGAGGGGACATGGTTTAAGAATATTGTGCCTCCATTCACCCTCCTGGTTGACATTGGCAGGGGCATAACTATCAGGAGAGCAGACCCTGCAACCTCAGGGGGCCCCAATCTTCTTATTTTTCCTATGGCAGATATAGACTCCTCCCATAAATTCACTGTAGATAGAAAGTGGTAGAGCCACACATTCAACTATACAGAATCAAGATGTCAGCAACTTTGAAGCAGGAAAGGTAGGCTCTGGAGGGGCATAGGGAAAAAATTGTCAAAAGGTTTATTTAAAGCAGCAGCTTCCAACTAAACTTAAAGGACAACAATATAAAAAAAAAACAACATCACCCCCATTACATGTCCACACTTCTAGCAGCTAAAATCACATTTACAGCCATGCTGCCCTCCCTTAGATATTACACTGCAAAGATGAGTGCTAAAAGCCCGCCTCCTAGACGGCCCAGGACCATGATTAACATAACACTTGTCATTGGCTGGTAGGAATGTCTGTTGCAACCTCTCTCCTCCTCCTCTGCCAGTTAAACAAACTTGAAATGTCCTGTTGCTAGGACACAGACTTCAGAAACAGGCTGATCAATCGTGGTTGGAGGAGTGTTTTCTCCAATGCTAGCTTTGAATGACAATTAGAGGCAGACAGTTATCCTTTAACTTTTTTTTACAGCATAATTATTCTTTAATTTTACTTTGGCTCAGCATTATAAAATTCCCCATTTATATTATAATTGTTATCAAATACTATGCATGTTATTATTTTATCTCTTTAATCCTTGTTGTTCTGCACTATCATTATATAGTACACCCATTAAAAAAGGCAAAGCCGTTAAACACATTAAAAACAGAAACCACTACACATTAGTAAATATTAACTTCTACATCACATCAACAGTAGGTCATCTTTTAAATCCTTATCTCCCTTTGAAACATTTTAAAGCTGAAAAATATTATGTTCATTTAAGCATTACTCTAACATTAGTAAAAAAGATTCTGTCTGTGTGAAGAATGTGCCGAGGAGCAAATGTTAATATCTAAGGTGCTATGTCTAAGATAATTCAAATCATATTTGATTGGTACTTGTAATTATCATATGTCAGTCTGTAAAGATGGTTTGAGAAAATTGACCTTGTGCTTTATTTTGAGACTACAAACTGAAGGTTGACAGGATACGTGCACATGATCCTTAATAATCAAGGATGCAAAGCTCTTTGAGCATTGACTTGGATGAAGAGTAAGATTAAAAATAGTTAGAGTTCCGCCTGAGTTATTATCTGTCGGTATGCTGTAAACATGACTAACGGATAATGGAATTAGGTTAGCTGAGCAGAAATCATTTAGATGAGCCAAACATTTCTCCCTCTTCATTAAATGTATCCTAGGAGAGAATAACATCTCTGTATATAATACTAAGAGGGAGAGTGGGCTGAGTGGGCTTTAACAGTGTTTAAAATAACAATCTAAAACAAAATGTAAGTTCTTAGGAATTGCCACAAATGTTAATAGCAGAAAATAAGCTTCCAGTCAATACAATTGTAGTTTATTATGACAATAACTTTTTCTCACAAATTGCAAGTGCGAGTGATCTTCTGGAGGAGGAGGAGAATGTAGAAAATTTGCAAATTTTGTTGGAATGGGTATGGGTTTCTCTTGACCTTTTGCCAATCATGTGAAGTGGCTGACACAACAGGGAAATTATACAATTATTAATTAATGTGCATACAAATCCCCATTGTTTTTGTGGTAAAACTATTTTTTTTACAGTATTTGGAAATATTTATATGTGAACATGATCCAAAAATAAGCGAACATAATCAATTATTTGACTAATTTATTCCACCTCATTTTATAACAAGGCTACCATAGCCATTTGTTGAAAATGCCTAATATGTCAATAATATCACTTTGGTCATAATCCTAATTATCACTATGACAGATTTGCACACTTGAACATGTATGATAACTTCTTATTAACGCTTCTAATTCTAACAGAATTTTATATTTTTGGGCAAAAAAATGTTCAAGATAAGTGATAAATTCCAGTTTCCAAAGAACCTGGTTTGATTTGGAACTGCCAGTTTCAAAAATCCGCAGATTAAAAAATTGAAAATTGGAAAAATTGCATTGGACAGTATGAAAAATTGCATTTGGAAAGTGAAAATTGGGATATAAAAATCCCAAAAAATCCAATTTGGTTTGAATCGGATTGAAATATGTTCCCCAGAATCAGTGGTAGAATGAAACTCAAAAGTTTTGTTTTAGAATTTGCACTCCTTTGATTTAGTGAAATTTCAAGAAAACCAAGAAAAAAGGGACATTGGGGGAGATACAATATGGCCCAAATCCCTCTAAAACCCATGTTAACCCAAAGACATTTTGGGTTAACGTGGGCTTTAGATGGATTTTAGAGCACAGCGCCATTTTCCAAATGTTTTTGGAAATAGCGCTGTGCTAACGATCCAAACCCCCTACCTTTAAGTAAACTTAAACTTAACGGTATGGATTGTGGAGCATTAAAGTCGTGCTCCTTACCTTAGCCCGATCCCGCGATGCAATGCCTGACGTAATCTCGTTTACGTCAGTTATTGTATCACAGGATCGGGTTAAGGTAAGTAACGTAGCTTTACATATTGGATCTCCCCGATTATATATACATTTTTAATACACATTAAGGGAGATTCAAAAACGTGATCAGGAGCATCTTACATTACCATGCTCCTGCGATGCAATACACAGTTATGTTCTTACTGTAAGTGCATGTCGGATGACTAGCGAAACGTCTTCAAGAACTAAACTTCAAGTCCAGTTGATCTAATTGAATACAGCAGATATACCATGACCTGGATGAATGAGAACCTTCACAAGCATATTTCCAAAAACATAAAATAAGTGTAACCTGAGATTACATTGGATTGCATGGAATTTATACTTATATTTATACTGCGTTATTGAATCTTCCCGATTGTATTTTAACATAATTTTAACAACTGCGTCTTTTACTTGTAGGAAATTACAAGCACAAGTTCCTAATAGGTCTGATCCTCTCAGTCTTAGACACTTTCCCTATAAAGTAGACACCTGGAAACTAACTATAACTATCAAAGTTATCTAAAATACCCCTACAAGTGAAATCACTGATTCTTGTCAAATTGTAAGGTTTGTTCTTAAATTTTCAATTAAAATAAAAAAGGAATCAAACAATTCTCCTAAATAAAGTGGTTTTCCACATGGGTGTACACAGCGACGCAACTAGCCCCAGATATGATCTTTTTGTACAGGCAATTACAACAAATAAATAAGCAAGCTCTGTAATAAAGAGTTTTTTTATATATTATCATATTTCTAAGACAAAAACTGTCTTTTCAATAAATTAATTTCTCTGTACAAGCTCTCAGAAATAGACTGATTTGACTCATTTTGTGTTCATATGTCACTGTCAGCCGCCACTTACCTGCTGCTTGCTTCCACCGTGTCTTTTCCAGGTTCTTGATCGGAAAAAATATGGAATATAAGAAAGGTATTGGGTACCAGCTCACAGGGATCATGCGATGGAGCTAATTTTAAAGTTCCACAGGGACTTCCCTGAGAAATCAGGTACTGGAGGTCCGGAGGCCCCTCCTCAAGGGGGGGGGGGTAATGTCAGACACTGCTTGCATACTACACGCTCTTGTGGTGTCCTCCTTCCTACCGCCATGTCTCTTTCAGGTTTGTGCGCACAATGTTCCATGCACCTCTGAAATTTTTATGTTGTTGGTGGCAAATTCAAATGATGATTCTGTCTGGTTCTTCTTTGACCATACTGTGTTTTCCTATTGGTTTATGCTCCCTGTTAAGTTTTTTCATTAGTTCAGTGCCCATTCAGTGAACCATTCTGGTTCGGATTCAGTACCATTTATATTGCGCAGATTTGGGCTGGTTGTGCCCTATCTGCCTGTTACATCTCCGGTCTTAGCTCATATACCTCACACTCTTGCCCCAGTCCAGGGGCAACTGATCCCAGTGAGGCACTACAAGCCTCTAGGCAAGTGGGGGGCTTGTCTATTGGCGAAGCAAATGAAAGGATACACAGGGATCCAGAGCATAACAGTCACATGGTAACCAGCTAGTTTAAAATATCTAGTTTAATTTTAATTTCAAAATCTACTGTATTAAATGCCACCTGGTGTTTGATTGGTATATTACCCCAGCAATGCCACCTGGTGTTTGATTGGTATATTACCCCAGCACTACTAAACAAACTTAACCCCTCTATACCAATGTACTGTCTTAGAAGCTGTGGAGCCCCTGCCGAACAGCTACACTGCTGGTGGGTATGCCGAGAAGCCCAGACAATGTGGAGACACTGCGAGTCTTTAATCACAGAATTATTCTCCAAAGAGATCACATTGTTACCTTACACAGCACTCTTTAACCTCCCGGTAGAAAATCTGAACAACCCAGCTCAGAAATTAATAATGTATATATGTTCAGCAGCTAGATGCCTCCTTGCTCTGTGTTGGAAACAACCTTGCCCTCCCAAAGAAATGTTAATAAAGAAAATATGGTGGATTCACCATAATGAATATCTAACACACAATATGGATAATATGGTCTTGTTGTTTTAGTAGGTATGCGGGGTTTGTTATGGGATTGTTTTGTTTTTTTTTCTTTTCCTTTCTTTTTTGTTTTTTTGCTTTATTTTCCTTTCTATTTTTTCTTTCATGTATATTCATATTGTGAACAAAAGATGCAAATATGCTGCAATACTACATGCTTTTGAAAACCAAAAAAAGTTTTGATGGTGAAATTGCATTGTCACCAGAACTGGCAGTTTTGTGTAATTGTAACAATTTGCATGAGGTGGATTCGTTTGTAAATGACTATTCGGTACAGTCTGCAAATTACAAAAATAAATGGATACCATTGGTTCCAGATTCGCTTTAGTCTATTAGGGGTCGATGAAGGTAATAAAAATGAAACTAAAATGTGGCTTAGGTGTTCAAAGAAAGGCATGGTACCCTGTCACAACTGTGTACAATGCTGCTCAGTTGTCAAGGGGATCAGTTTTGAACACCCTCGAACTGGCATGGAATTCCTACTACGAGGTCTGTACACATGCAATTCTCAATTTGCTATTTATGTGCTTATATGTCCCTGTAGTTTCCTATATGTAGGGGAGACTACACAGAAAGTGAAAGCCACAATATGGCAGCATAAGTCCTCCCTCCTGCAACAGTTGGCTCTGCCAGTGCTGCATCATTTTGTTGACGCTGGGCATTCTGCAGATGACCTCGAATTTATGGTTTTAGAGGTCATACCTGAAAAAGGACATGGTGATAGGGAGGATAGATTAAAGAAATAAGAAGTCTGGTGGGTTAAAAAATTGCAAACTTTGGCCCCTAGGGGACTTAACAGGGATTATGATTTCTTTTTGTTTCTTTGATGTTTAGTGTTATAGATATGTGCTTAATAAGATTAACTTTTGATGTGTAGCCCCCTTACCCTTTATTCCTCTCTTGTAATAGGATATCCTGTAATTACAGGGGTTTGTGGGTGGACTGGTGTGACATCATTTCCGGTTTGACTCTGCATAAAACATAACATATTGATAGTATCTAACGAAACGTCGCATCATATGTGGACAGGCGTTTATATCTGATTTATAAAGCTTTTTTCTACTGCAAGAAACTGGTGTGCGGCTCCATGTTTTATCCATGACCCTGAGGAGATTCGCACCTGATTATATGCTGTATTTTCAGTGCTGCTGCTTTGCTATACTATATCTTCACCAGTGCTACCAAATATGCATAATAAATACTTCAGCAAAAAAATAGCAGCACTCAGGGGTCTTTATACTGTATTTGTTTTTCACCTATTATTTTGTGTGGTGTATGTGTTTGATATAGTTTTCTTTACAATTATAATATAGTTTCCTTTACTGCAGCCCAAGCTGCTAATGCTAAATGGTTTCAGTGCTGATTCATTCGACAGTTTATAGACTGACTTAAGCCTCTGAGTGTCAGAGCGTAAACCCCAGTAATTATCCAGAGATTCCGTGGCAGAGACCCACTTGTACCCACAGGCACTGGGGAGTCTAAGCGTAATCAGGTTTTCACTAGAGCCTCTATGCTCAGTGAACGCCCACATCTTGGGCCTCTAAGCTCAGGCACGCCCACATCTTGCTTGTGTGCCCACAGTACATCATAGGCTCGCACGCTCCCAGAGGAAGACCGGCCGCCTAGGGACCCCAGGCAAGTAAGGAACTATTGTGACAGAGACAGTTGTGTGTGAGTTCTGGACTGTAGTTTACTGGGGAGTGTTCCAACAGTCAGGGACATTATTTTGTATTCATAAGGCCAGTGTGGCATAGGATTTATTATTTTATTGTGTGAGCTAAAGCACTGAATAAACCTGACTGAGGTCAATTTGAAAACGAAACAAAAAACTGCTTCCGGTTTTTGTGTGATAAATTGTGCCCAAAGGCTGTCTTTCCTGGGAGACAATGGTCCATGCTACCTAAAAATGTTGCAATACATATATTATTCTTTTACTTATTCCATACCTTCTATAGAAAAAAATGAATTTATAGTTTGTAACATATTGGTCTGTCATGGTTTAAGTCATAAACATTAATGCAAACTCATAAAACAAAATTAAATGCTAGACTTGTAATTTACATCCAGATGCTATAGTAACAAACAAAGCAGCCTAACAGTCATATCTCCACACTTACAGCTAATACACCAAACTAATTGGAAACAGCATATCCAATCAAAACACCCCAAAATTGGCATAAAAAGTCCATTTTAAATGACAGAGCAAAAGAAAATGAATTGCCAGAAGTGAGAATAAAACTTTAGAGTTTAGAAATTTTAGCAGCCAAGAAAAATAACATTTTACTAAATTAGCAATTAGCCAGAATTCCACCTTCTGTTAAGCTATAAAAAAAGAAAAAAAATTCCGTGAATATTATAATATGAACAAAAATCAAATTACATAATGTATAATGAAAATGTTTATAACAACTGTAGACTGTAACAAGAATTAGCTAGTGGCTTTGTCTTAAAGGATATGTACACTGGGAAGTTTTTTTTTTTCTTCTTATATTGCCCTTTACCCCGGGAACTATAATTCTTCCCAACTATTACTGGACCATTTGTTGATTTGTCACTTATTTCTTCAGATATCCAATCTGAAACATCTTACATTTCAGATGTCAATCAAGTGCCTTAGTATCGTAAACTCTTCTGTCATGTATAGTTTTGCTGTAGCTGGAATGGTGACAGTTGGTATGTGAACTGCATGATTGGAAATTCCCTCTCCCAATGCTGCTACATAGGGATTACTGAGCATGCTTAGTCTGGCAGAGGGCTTAGGAATTTAGGAACTGAGATTAAGCAAAACAATTACTGAGCTTGCAGCAAAACAAACACATTGGAGTAATTGCTGCTTACCGTATATACTCGAGTATAAGTCGATCCGAGTATAAGTCGAGGTACCGATTTTTACCTGAAAAATTTGTAAAAACTGATTGACTCGAGTATAAGCCGAGGGTAGAAATTAGTTGTCCTTTAAATGGACAGCAGAATTCATGAATCCCAAACAGTAATTGCCAAATCCAGTACCAGTAACACCCCAATTCCTTGGCACTCCAGACTCCCAGAATGCTTTGGTTGCTAGGAGTTGTATTTCTAAACATGTGGAGTGGCAAGTTCAGTAAACTTTTAATTAGCTTACCATCATTTACAATTCTCCTGAACCCCTATTGTAAAGGGCCTCTGACCCCCATAGTAAGGGCCCTCTGACCCCCAATAGTAAAGGGCACTCTGACCCCATATAGTTAAGGGCACTCTGACCCCCATATAGTAAAGGACTCTCTGATCCCAATAGTTAAAATGTCACCAGAGAGTTAGTTTCAAGCTGTCATTTGCACTGCACTAGCCTGTTTTTTTGCCCCAAACTGAGGAGACTCATCAATTTATCAGCATCCAATGAGCAACAGTGCTGAGTGAGTCCAGAGCCAGACTCCAGGAAGCATTGTAAAGGCAAGAGCAGCTCCTGTGATTTCTATCAGGTTAACACATCGCCACCTACTGGTTACTATCCGCAATTGCAGAATTGGATCTAAATTAGGACTTGACCCGAGTATAAGTCGAGGTTAGGTTTTCAGGCTAATTTTAAACCTGAAAAATTCGACTTATACTCAAGTATATACGGTACTGTATTCATTTATAGACTGAAATGAGGCAAAGTCATTTTTTTTCAGTGTCACATTCAAACAATGTTTTGGTAGTATAATGTAATTGTACTTAAAATCTAGAACAAATAAATACTGTATATACTGAACTATTGTATCGGTTAAACAGAAAACTTTTAAGACATCTACATTAGCTTAATTAATGTTTGTTAATGTTATTAAGAGGAAAGTAAGTCATAATGGGCACAGACAGGAATAGTACCTTTTTTTGTGCCTCCCCATCTAGTAACTTCTCAACATGGGGCAACAAGGGGGCCTGCTTATAGATTCCCTTGCAGGGTTCAACTCCACCCATGGCTAGATCTGCAATAATTTGTCTATGTTCTTCCTGTGTGTGCATGTGAATTTTTAGAGAACCATAGATTTCATAATCATAAACACTTACTGATAGGGCATGTGTGAGATATGGTGTTAAACTTGCAAGCTTATCAGGGCCTATAAGAACCTGAAAGGTTATGTGTGAGATAAGAAGCTTAGATTGTTAAGCGTTCAGAACTGATGCTTTGCATTATGCTTACTGTTATAAAAGCACCAAGATTTACATATACTTTTATTTAAGATGTAAATAAAGTTAGACAGTGGAGCAATTACTGTACTTGACTGTATTCTGAGTTCTTGGGCTGACTGTAATACCCATTACATGTTTATTACATGTTCTTGGGGCAGTATCTGAGGCACAAAAACACTAAAGAGGATAGTTTTTTTCTTTGCCAAACATTATGAAATGCCCTACATAACATCTCACATTGCCTTTTTCTTTATGTATTTATTTAAAAAACATTTCCAGATCTCAGGGATCCATGTTAACCCATATGCCCATGACAACATCCAACTTCATCACCTAGCTGTGAATATCATAAACAACAACAATAATATTATATCTATATATTTATATCTTATATAATTTAATGCTTTTTTTCACCTCTGTTTTCTTGAATTTTGCAAGATGAAAGCCAAAACATATAGTACAGGTTTTTTAGGGTTTTTTTTTGCCTTTTTGATTCTTTGATGGAACTGATTAGTGGGGTGAAAAAAACACTTTTTAAATACCCACTGTTTTGGTGCTGGCATTCCTCAATATTTCCTCTCTGCAAATTTTACTTCACAGGTAGGAGGGTTTTATAAAAGTGATCCCCCCCCCAGTAAACTTGTATTGGACCCAATCATGTAAGCTTAAAAGTTTTTCTGGAATAAAATATTTTTGCAGTTGACTGGCAGATTCCCTCCTCCAATTCTTTTTTTGTTCTTGCGGGCATATCCACCCTTTTAAAAAAAATTAGATGCGGTAGGGCACCTTCCCCCAGCCCCAACTATCATCATACAGAAAGAGCCCCAATACTTACTTACAATACTTACCTCTTTCCCCCGCCGCACAATCCCGGCCATCTGCTTGCATTGAACTGCAAGCAGGGGGAAAGAGGTAAGGTAAGTAACTATCGGGGGAGTCTCTGTAAATTTAATAATGCGGTTGGGGCTGGGGGAAGGCAACCTACTACTGGGGAAAGGGTTTTAATTTGGTAGGGGGGGTGCAAAATGGGAGGGAGAGGGTGGGAGAGGGAAGGGGGATGGCCTGCAGTGCGCATGCCAAACTTCTCCCAGAAGTGACCTTCTATTCTCCTGGTGGCCAGTTTTTCAGACTTTGGGGGGGAATCCAGAAGAAGCATATGGAGCTGGGATGTAAGGTAAGGATTTTATTACACTACAGAGTGGGGGGGATTATAGATTTGGGGGTGGACATGACCTTTAATACATATTGAAATGTTTTTTCACTTTTTAAAAAATCAATAGTATAATTCGGTGGGAAGTAGGAGTAATTAATTCTTCATGTTTCTAAGTATATGCTCAAAACAATCCGCAATGAGACAACAATCTGTAGCTGACAACTCCAACCAATTCCTCCTCTCTCCTCCATGACTCATTTCCCCATCTCTAACATTGGTGCAACCATGCCACATTTCACCTTTATTTCAAACCTATTACTCTGCATTAGCTGAATGTAATTTTAGGAAATAGAGTAAATAATAAATATTTTTTAGCATTACAGTAGTTTTGCGGTTGTCCCCAATAGTCTTGAACTTTTTAAAGTGTTCAACTTTAAAAAGATATATACAATCTAGTGAAATAAAAATAGGTTTACAGTTTGATTACCGTATATTCTCAAGTATAAACCGACCCGAGTGTAAACCAAGGTACCTAATTTTACCTGAAAAAAAAAACAATAAAAGTGATTGACTTGAGTATAAACCAAGGGTAGAATTATGACCACTATTGCCTTCTGATTCTGTATTGTTTTGAGGCTTTAGTTGCCCTTTAAATGGACGCAGAATTTCCATACAGTAGTCCCATACAATAATAACCAAATCCAGTATGGCTATTACTGTATGGGACTACTGTATGGGAATTCTGCTGTCCATTAAAGAGCAACTAAAGCCTCAAAACAATACAGAATCAGAAGGCAACAATATATACTATCCTCCTTCTTATTCTGTATTGTTTATATTTGCCCTTTAAATGGACAGCAGATTTCCCATACAGTAATAGCGATACTGGATATGGCTATTACTGTATGAGAATTCTGCTGGTCATTTAAAAGATAACTACATTCTTAGTCCTTGGCACTCCAGATGTTTGGAAACTACAACTCCCAGCATGCTTTATTAGCTGGCAGTTGTAGGTTCCAAACATCTACTGTACACCCTCACCCTCCCATCCAGTTCAGTATGTACCTTCTGTGGGCTCTCCTCTTTGTACATCCGGTAACTTGGGGGCTTCTTGTCCTGTCGAGACTTGTGACAGGGGCTTGTGCCTGTTGTGCAGCCTGTGTGTGCCAGCATTGAAGTACATTACTTAAGCAATGACGTCACTAATGACATCACTAATCGTCACCAGGCAGTGACGTCAGCTGGTGCGATAGTACAGGGAATGAGCGTGCGACTGCCAGATTGATAAGTACTGACTCGAGTATAAACCGAGTTCAAGTTTTCAGGCTGATTTTACAGACTGAAAAACTCGGTTTATATTTGAGTATTTACGGTATGTATTTGCCAAACAAACAAAATTTAAATTGAAAAAAATATTTTTATTCTTGTTACCTCAAATCTTATGTTTTTATATTTTTACAGTGACTTGCAATGTTTAAATATCAGTGAAATTATTTTCCCAATCTTAAATTTGAGTTTAAATTTGTTTGTGTAGCAGTTATTGAATGCCTGATTTTCAGGCAAAAATGTATATTCTAAAAGATAACACATTGGATAAGGAAATATTGTATTGAAATCTAAAAATAAGTTATCTGGGTCAAGTTAAGTGCATTTAAACGAACACAAAGGACTGTAAAAAGAATAGTCAGTGTGTCAAGAAACAGGGATTGATCAACCAGACGAAAATAATGTTTGAGCTGTAAAAAGACATATTATGTGGAAATGTGGCTAAACAACAAATCAACCAAAACAATTTCCAAGTGTCCATCGTGTGCTTATGTTTTTTTAAGGGCAATCAGATTGATTTCAGCATTTTCACAAGTGAATATCGGAAAACAAATTCAAGAACTCAAATTAATTTAAATTTTAACTTATAGCCAAGCCAATAGATACATACACCAGACAGGAAAGAGAAATATGTAAGTATAACAGAAAGTTTAAATACTGAAAGTAGTGTGTTAATTGTTATGTGCATTTACAGAAAAACTTTCTGACCTAATTTCAGAATAAGAATAATACAGATTTTTATTCTTTTTTGAGATGTGTGAAAAATGAAAAAGAACATGAATTAAAGAGAAGAATTTTATGTAAATATTAATATTAATGCAGGATACTAAATTTAATATTTGAGGAGATGTACAGTAGATATGAGAAATGCGTGTAGAAATTATTTATGAGTTCTGGGCCATAATTATGTTAATAATGTTTTTGCACAGCAAAAAGTAGGATGCACATTCTTGATGAATGAACAACAGACTCTCCCTCACCAAACTTTATTCAGCTTGCATATCATCTGAACATGGAGGCTCAGTCACCTGACGTGCTTTGTACCACAAGGCACTTATTCATAGTTAAAAATCAGGTACCCCCAAAGACACATTTCTAAAGACACAAAGAAATAGGCTACCGCATTAAAGAAAAATACAGGTAAATATAGCAAAACCTAAAGTTACTGTAGAGTAAACAAATCAGACCCCCCACACACACACACACATATTATATATTAACAAATTATAAGCAAATACAAGTAAAAATGGAGATTACCCAGCAACAATTCCCCAAAATACAAAGAGAAGGATAGAAGGGGGCAATAGCAATAACCCAGTATACAAGGACAAGATATTAGGTTAAAGCCATTAAGTTAAGTGGCCTATAACGTGTAAGGCAAGTTTGTATATTTTAGTTTCCTAATAAAGACGCTGCTTTAATTTACTTACCTTGTTTACTCGCCTATCTGGGAGTGCCACCTGTTTGTGCTGTATATTTATTTAAGGCCATTAAAGGGCATGTCCACCCCAAAATTTAACTTTTGATATGTGGTAGGGCATGCTCCCCCAGCCCCAACCGCATTAATATAATTGTTAGAAAGTCCCCCGATTCTTACTTACCTGCCCTCTCTCCCCTGGTGCAGTGTTCAGGCCCTCTGCTTGCATGGAATTGAAAGCAGGGGGCGGGACCGGCAGCCGCGTCCGTGATTGGCTGAGAGGCAGGGAGGGCTGCACTGAGCATGCCTCAACCTTGATGAGGTTGAGGAAGTCTCAGGCACAGCATGAGTCACACACTGCTCCTACACAGCAGTTTCCTGGACTTTGGAGGGGCACAGCAGGGGAACTATTTTGAGCAGGAATGTAAGGTAAGGATTGTTTTAAACTACTTGATGTGGCCAGTAAGGGGTTAAATTTTAGTTTTGGGGGTGGACATGCCCTTTAAGAGCGCAAGTAACCAAATAGAAAAGCAATTTAGCATTACTAAAAAGGGAGGACTGAGATTCTCACCCTAATACTGCTAATTTTTAGTGATTAATTCCTTTTAATTGAAACAATTTAACAACATGCTATTTTAACAATTTGTAACAGATAGAATGATTTTAATAGTACAAAAATTAAAATAAAAAAAATGGAAACATTAACACTATAACAATAATATATAATACATACCGGTAATAAAAATACTATACTCCAATGAGGTGAGCTCTCCAAGGAACACATTTACCATCTTTGGGGAGATATACCCAGAGCCGCAGCTGATCATGGTATATCTCCATTACAAAGATTCACCAGTGACTGTGTGGCTCTGGGTTAATCACTTCCATGATTTACCCTTATGCAAGTATTTAAAGGGTATGTCCACCCTTAAAACTAATTTTTGATATAGTACTCCCCCTGGTCCCCCAGCCCCAACCACTTCATTTTTATTTTTAGAAAGTGCCCCAAACTTTTACTTACCTCCCCTCTTTCCTCCGCCGTGCTGCCGGCCCTCTGCTTGCGAGAAAATGCAAGCAGAGGGGTGGGACCAGCAGTCGCGTCTGTGATTGGCTGAGCGGCAGCCAATCACAGACGCGGCTGCCGGTCATTCAGTGCAGCAGAGGAAAGAGGGGAGGTAAGTAATGTTCGGGGCACTTTCTAAAGATAAAAATGAAGCGGTTGGGGCTGGAGGAACAGGGGGAATACTATATTAAAAAGGATTTATGCTAGGGGGGGGGATCCGGGAGAGGGGGGGGGAGGGGGGGGGGGGGAGGGGGAGAAGGGCTGCAGTACGCATGCCAAACTTCTCCCGGAGGCCAGGTAGGAGGCAGAGTCCTATATGGACTCTGCTAGCCTCCTGGTGGGCAGTTTTTGGGACTTTGGGGGGGGACTACAGGGGAGCCATATGGAGCTGGGATGTGAGGTCAGGATTAAACTACACTACATGATGGGGCCAGTAGTTGGGGGGATTATAGTTTTGGGGGTGGACATGCCCTTTAACTGCATCTATTAGTTGCCGTTGACTACTCACATGCAGGAACAAGTAGGAAAGAAGCCAAGAAAACAGCCACTAGTTTTAGCAGGAACTTCTAGTTGGAGTTGCCCCTGTATTGGTAGATATAGCAAGACAAAGCAATATTGACCTGTTAATGGTAGGTCAATAAAAATGGATAGAAAATTGTGAATATTGATGCAATAAGAGGTGCAAACATTTGCTTGTGCTACTAAAGGGTATCTCCACTGAAAAAAATAAGTCTGGCCGTTTAGTATTATTGAAGAATGGGAGGTAAATGAGCTATGTCTTACCTCCTGTTCTTCAATAAAACTTGCCGGGAGAGAAGGTAAGCTACTTACCCGATCAATCTCTCCTGCACCATAGAGTACGACAGGTCCCTACGGACTCTTATTCGCAAGTGCGAGGCAGTCAGGACCTATCAGACTATGCGGTAGAGAAGAGATTGACCGGATAAGTACCTTACCTTCTCTCCTGGCTCCTGATGGTTTTATTGAAGAATGGGAGGTAAGACACAGCTCCTTTACCTCCCGTTCTTAAATAAAACTAAATGGCCAAACTTTATTTTTTCAGTGGAGATACCCTTTAATTTGCAATAACCAATCAGAATAAGATATTGGCTTTTTACTGGGTTACTGCAGTTAGATAACAACTACTTAGATGTTTCAGATTAAAACCAAATGAAAACATTCTGCACATTTTATTGCATCATCCTCCACAACTGACAAAAAAAATTTAATTCTTATTATATCTTTCACCTCTTTCATCCCATTTAATCAAATTTCTATCTTTTACATTTTATTCTGATAACTTTATAAATCTATTTCTTCTTTTAATAGATATTTATTTTACTTGAGCTTTAAAAGGGAAGTTCAGTGCAAATACATATGCTTTTCAGAAAAAAAGAGCAGTATTTTTTCATCCCAATGATCTTAACCTGCCAATTCAGCATTTTGTCTGTGTATAAATAAATGTAGCTGAAATACTGACTTCCTTTTTGTAGGACCCCTAATAGAGACTGTTATGGTCTTGCCCTTGACCCAGAGCCTGGGTTGATTCAGTTGCTCAGTAGAGATCTGAGCTTCTTTGATCCATCCAACAGCCAATCAGTAGAAATTACTGTTAGGGGCATTCCAAGGATGTGGTGCATCCTGGGAAGATGAAGGACCATTAGAACCTGAAATGCCAGCTCACTAATGTCAACAGCAGAGAACAGCAAAGGGTATGAAATCGACTAATTTTTCAAAATGGGAGAGAATTTGTAGAATAACTAAGAAGGCATTACACAAACTAACAATTTAACAAATATTGATAATTTCTTCTAAGTTTATATTTTACAAAATATCACAGATTATATATCCAAGTAGTTAACACACATTTAAGAATGGCATAATGTCATTGAATTTCATTTTAATGCTTTATACCAATACAGTAAAATAGACGTCTTATATTATAAATGCTAAAACGAAAATTTAATGCAAATTAAGTTATGGGGGGAAAAAAACCTGTGAAATGTGTGGCATCCCTGCTGGGAAGATCTGGCTCAATGATTGATTGGTTGCTAAGAAAATTATTTCAGATAAAAGCTAATGTTATAAACACAAAATGATTGATGCATCTGTTAAATGTGTGAAATAAAATATGATTATGGGGCAAATTAAAAGTCAGTACTGAAATCTACCATGCAATGGTGCATCTTCAAATGAAATATGATATGAGACTATAATGCTAGTAATATGTGTGTGTGTGTGTGTGTGTGTGTGTCTGTATATAAAAATCAATATAGTCTGTGGGATTTATTTTCAAACAATGTCTTTAATATATATACCCTCCTATTGTATAAAAAGACACATCACATTTTTTGTCTGTATTAAAGGAATAGTTCACTCTCGAATTGAACTATTCCTTTAATATACTGATTGAAGATCGGGAGGGTAAGGAGCAGTGCCTTACCTCCCGATCTTCAATCAGTATTGCAGGGCCCGAGAAGGAAGATGGGAGATAACTTACCTTTTACGCGATCCACTGCGGCCAAGCTGGAATCTCCGACTGCTTCAATCTCCTGTACAGCCATAGCACGCATTACGCGCATGCGCGCTATGACTATACAGGAGAGTGGATAGAATAGTGGTTAAAGGTACCACCTTTGATATGGGAGACCAGGGTTCAAATCTTGGCTGGGGGCAGCTATACAAATTTTGGATTATTATAATACCCTAGTAATATAATAACCATATAATACCCTAGTAATATAATATGGTTATTATATTACTAGGTTATTATGGTTGTTATATTACTTGGTTATTATATTACTAGGGTATTATAATAATCCAAAATTTGTATAGTTGCCCCAAGCCAGGATTCGAACCCTGGTCTCCCATGTCTAAGGTGGTGCCTTTAACCGCTACACTATCCAGCCACTACATCATATGCATAATATATTACTAGGTTACCATATGTTTATTATATGGTTATTATATTACTATATAACCTGGTAATATATGATCCATATAATGTAGTGGCTGGATAGTGTAGTGGTTAATGGCTCCACCTTTGACATGGGATACCAGGGTTTGAATCCTGGCTGGGGGCAGCTATACAAATTTTAAATTATTATAATACCCTAGTAATATAATAACCATATAATAACCTAGTAATATAATACCCTAATAATATAATATTGTTATTATATTACTAGGTTATTATGGTTGTTATATTACTAGGTTATTATATGGTTATTACATTACTAGGTTATTATAATAATCCAAAATTTGTATAACTGCCCCAAGCCAGGATTTGAATCCTGGTTACTCATGTCAAAGGTGGTGCCTTTAACCACTACACTATCCAACCACTACATTATAAGGATAATATATTACTAGATTATCATATGGTTATTATATGGTTATTATATTCCTATATAACCTAGTAATATATCGTCCATATAATAAAGGCACCACCTTTGACATGGGAGACCAGGGTTCAAATCCTGGCTTGAGGCAGCTATACAAATTTTGGAATATTATAATAGCCTAGTAATATAATAACCATATAATAACATAGTAATATTATAACCATATAATACCCTAGCAATATAATATTATACTACAGGTATCATTAATATCATAATATATTACTAGATTATCATATGGTTATTATATGGTTATTATATTACTATATAACCTAGTAATATATCGTCCATATAATAAAGGCACCACCTTTGACATGGGAGACCAGGGTTCAAATCCTGGCTTGAGGCAGCTATACAAATTTTGGAATATTATAATAGCCTAGTAATATAATAACCATATAATAACATAGTAATATTATAACCATATAATACCCTAGCAATATAATATTATACTACTAGGTTATCATATGGTTACTATATTACTAGGTTATTATATTACTAGCCCTTATTATAAAAACTACTTCCTGACTCCAGAAATATCCATAGATCAACTCCACCTCTGTGTATCAATAACAGTAACATGCAAACTATCAAATGAGCCACGTCAAATGAAAAACCCTTCCATAGTTTTACCATTCTCACAGTGAAAAACGACTTTGGGATCAAGATTAGGTGGCAACATCAGCTACGGCGGTGGCCACAGTGACATTGCCCGTCTTTGGCATCATCAGCGGAGTTGGTGTCACCGCCAATATTGGCAGCAACGCAGAAGAAAAAAGAAGACACCAGAGACCTTGAAAGGTCCTTTATGAGACCAGGGGTTTATTAGAGCCACAAGGGCTCTTCTGAGAGCCAATGGGGGTCCTAGTTTTGAGCTGCAAAACCTCAACAAATGCACTTGTCAATACTGGGGAGGGGGGTCCTGGTTGAGCTGTGGAATCCTTAAGCCCCAAAAGGCACCTGTCAGTGCCCCTAGTGGGGTGTACAGTCCCTGCTTGTGGAGGTGGCCCCACTGCTAGAGTGTGCCCCCCTGTAGGGCATGCCACTAGGGGCACGTGCCTCCCCCATTTCTCAGCAGCCCCTAACACCCCACCTGCCCCTCCGGTGTTGGCACACACACCCTTCCACTAGCGGTGTGGCCCCATTACACGCACCCCCAACCCTATGCCAACACACTCCCTTCCCAGACTTTTTGCAGCCTGTAGCACTATGTTCAGCCATTTCTGGCACCCCAGAGTTGGTAAATTGCTGTTTTATAAATACAATTACGATTGCGCTATAACACCGGTGATATGGGACGATATACAGAACGACGATCACAACAATAATGACTTTCCGCTACTGGATATCCTGGCTGGATAGTAATGTGATTAAGGGCACTGCCTTTGACATGGGAGACCAGGGCTTGAATCCTGGCTAGGTCAGCTATACAAATGTTTGGATTATTATAATACCCTAGTAATGTAATAACCTAGTAATATAATATTGTTATTATATTACTAGGTTATCATATGGTTATTATATTACTAGGTTATTATATTACTGGGGTATTATAATAACCATAATAACCTATTAATATAACAACCATATTATAACCTAGTAATATAATATTATATTGCTAGGGTATTATATGGTTATAATATTACTAAGTTATTATATTACTAGGGTATTATAATAATCCAAAATTTGTAGAGCTGCCCCTAGCCAGGATTCGAAGCCTTGTCTCCCATGTCAAAGGTGGTGCCTATAACCAGTACACTATCCAGCCACTACATTGTATGGATGATATATTACTAGGTTATATAGGAATATAATAACCATATGATAACCATATGATAATCTAGTAATATATTATCCATATAATGTAGTGGCTGGATAGCGTTGTGGTTAAAGGTGCCACCTTTGACATGGGAGACCAGGGTTCAAATCCTGGCTGGGGGCAGCTATACAAATTTTGGATTATTATAATACCCTAGTGACAGGTGGTCACCCAGGGTCCCTAATATAGTTGATAATAATGTATAATTATGCCCTAATCAGATATATCTAATTAATGGCCAAAGAGTTAAAATGGTTAGGGCTGTAAGGCTCTAGAGGTATTGGACTATAAGGCTCTAGAGGTGTAGGACTACCAGGCTCTAAAGCTATTGTTTAGAACCAAAGTTTAAACGGAGGAAATCTGGATCTAAGGTATAGAATGGAGAAAACTTTTGGAGTACAAGGCTGGAGTGAAGGGGTTAAAATTATAGGTTCCACGTCTCCTTAATGAAAAACACATATAGTGCTGGTAGGGGACACAATACCTCTTTTCTGATTGGTCCTTTTGTTAGCAAGAATATACACCCACCATGTGTTGTGAATTATGTAACATTCCATATTGTGATGTCATTTTGCCTATATAACCCAGTGAGCAGGTCTCTGTAAGCTGGGCTAGTGACATACAAAGGATCTGTCAGTAGTCTCTGCACGTGTAATAAAGGACCTCCTTCTTTTATCAATTTGGTCTCTAGAAATGATATCATAGCCGGGGTGACAAAACCTGAGGTACCCTGTGTGGATCTACACCTAGTAATATAATATCCATATAATAACCTAGTAATATTATAACCATATAATACCCTAGCAATATAATATTATATTACTAGGCTATCATATGGTTATTATATTACTAGGTTATTATATGGATATTATATTACTAGGTTATTATGGTTATTATAATACCCTAGTAATATAATAATTATAACCTATATAGTTATTATATGGTTATTATATTACTAGGTTATTATGGTTGTTATTTTACTAGGTTATTATATGGTTATTATATTACTAGTGTAACAGGAGGTAAGACACAGCTCCATTACCTCCCAACAACTTTTTTTTTCCTGTGCAGATACCCTTTAAAATAAATAAAATGAGTCTAGTCCACCACCTCTCCTGACTGTGTCCTTTCCTTACATATGGGAATATGTGTTGTTACCCCTTAAAATATTTTACCATTTAAAACTCATTATCTCAGGGAAGTAGGAAATCCTATTTTCACTTTCCTGAGTAGAAATATTCAGGAGCAGTTAGCTTTCGCTCATGCAGCAGCTAACAGCTCACCACTCTTCAGTGTGCAGGCATGACTAAAGAGCAGTGAGCAGAAAGTCACAGCATGACAAAAATTACTTGCTCCTGCAAAAACAAAACAAATTATAACTGTGGCATAATTGCCCATTAAATGGCTCTTAATGCAAGAGCTGCATTTCCAATTTTGTTAAAGGGTATTTCACAAAAGTGCCTTAGAATTATTCTGTTTAAAGGATAAGTGCACTGTAAAATCAAGCTATGTTCAAGTTATGCATGTGCACAGAACTCACTGGCTTACTGTTTGAGGCTCAAGTAGGAAAGTGCACGGAACTCACAGGCATTACTGTTTGAGGCTCAAGCAGGAGAGTGCACGGAACTCACAGGCATTACTGTTTGAGGCTCAAGCAGGAGAGTGCACGGAACTCACAGGCATTACTGTTTAAAGGGAATGTCCACCCTTAAAAATAGTTTTTGATATGCTGCTCCCCCATGTCTGGTAGCCCCAATCGCATGGTTAGTATTTTCCAAAAGCCCCCCAAACTCTTACTTACCTCCCCTCGTTCCTCCGCTGCACTGCCGGCCCTCTGCTTGCGAGAATGCAAGCAGAGGGGCGGGACCGGCAGTCGCGTCTGTGATTGGCTGAGCGGCAGCCAATCACGGACGCGGCTGCCGGTCACTCAGTGCAGCGGAGGAAAGAGGAGAGGTAAGTAAGAGTTTGGGGAGCTTTTTGCCAAAATACTAACCATGCGTTGGGGCTGCCAGACTGGGGAGCAGCTATTAAAGGGTTTACGCTAGGGGGAGGGAAAGTTGAACGGATGGAGAGGGAGGGAGAGGGAGGGGGTAGGGAGGGGGGGGGGAGGGGAGAGGGCTGCAGTACGCATGACAAATATCTACCGGAGGCAAGGTAGCAGGCGAGCCCTGCAGCCTCTGGTGGACAGTTTTTGGAACTTTGGGGGGGTATACTTAAGGGGCTAAGGAGAACCCATGGGTAGAGCTGGGATGTGAGGTAAGGATTACACTACACTAGATGGTGGGGCCATTACTGGGGGGGATTATAGTTTTGGGGGTGGACATGCCCTTTAAGTCTCAAGCAGGAGAGTGCATGGAACTCACAGGCATTACTGTTTGAGGCTCAAGCAGGAGAGTGCATGGAACTCACAGGCATTACTGTTTGAGGCTCAAGCAGGATAGTGCACGGAACTCACAGGCATTACTGTTTGAGGCTCAAGCAGGAGAGTGCACAGAACTCACAGGCATTACTGTTTGAGGCTCAAGCAGGAGAGTGCATGGAACTCACAGGCATTACTGTTTGAGGCTCAAGCAGGAGGAGAGCCTGCATGGAACTCACAGGCATTACTGTTTGAGGCTCAAGCAGGAGAGTGCACGGAACTCACAGGCATTACTGTTTGAGGCTCAAGAAGGAGAGTGCATGGAAGTCACAGGCATTACTGTTTGAGGCTTAAGCGGGAGAGTGCACGGAACTCACAGGCATTACTGTTTGAGGCTCTAGCGGGAGAGTGCACAGAACTCACAGGCATTACTGTTTGAGGCTCTAGCGGGAGAGTGCACAGAACTCACAGGCATTACTGTTTGAGGCTCAAGCAGGAGAAAGCATAAGAAATGTCAGAGGGGGGGAGCTTAACATTCAGCAAACCAGTAACAAGATGTTAGCAACTTTCAAGGCACAAAGCTAGGCTCTGGAGGGGCATAGGTAAAAAAATATGGCAACAGTATTTTTAAATCTGCAGCTTCCAAATGAACATTACTTGATTTTACAGTGCACTTATCCTTTACTTGAAGAACGGGAGGTAAAGGAGCTATGTCTTACCTCTTTCTTGAATTAAAAAGTCAGGAGCAAGCAAGAAACAGGAAGAATTTACCCATGATCGCGTTCCAGCGTTGGCTTCACTGACAGATCCCAATGGAGCTTGCACTGTACAAACATGTGCATATGGGTCTTTTACTGTCAGTTCTCACTGTATTATTATTATTATTATTATTATTATTATTATTGTTGATTTATATAGAGCCAACATCTTCTGTGGCGCTTTACAATTACATAGTCATACATTACATACAGGGTAATACATGTTATACAAAGTCATACATATTACATACACAGGTAATACAAAATATGAGTAAACAGAGTGATGAGTTTCTTACAGCAATGCCATGATACAATAGGAGAGAGGACCCTGCCCAAAGAGCTTACAGTCTAGAAGATATGGGGTGAGACATAAGGTTGCAGGAGTCGGTAGGCTGTAAATAGTTTGGCAGTGGAGTGTGAAAGGCAGGTTGGATCATATTGGGTAGTAAGATGGGTAATGTTTAGGCCAGGTTATATGCTTGCCTGAAGAGGTGGGTTTTAAGGTAACGTTTGAAGGTGTTAAGGGATGGTGAATGACGGACAGACAGAGGAAGGGAGTTCCAGAGCAGAGGGGCAGCACAAGCAAAGTCCTGAATACGGGCATGGGAAGAGGTGACAGGGGTGGATGAGAGGAGGAGATTGTTTGCGGAGCGGAGGTTGCGTCTGGGACGATATCAGTGGATCAGCTCTGAGATATATGAAGGGGCTGTGTTGGATAGTGCTTTATAGGATAGGGTAAACAGATTGAACCGGATCCTTTGCGTGATGGGCAGCCAGTGGAGGGACTGACAGAGAGGAGAGGCATTAGAGGAGCAAGAAGAGAAATGAATGAGTCGGGCAGCAGAGTTGAGGATGGATTGAAGTGGAGCCAGGCGGTTGTTAGGTAGACCACACAGGAGTGTGTTGCAGTAGTCAAGCCGGGATATGACTAGGGCATGGACTAGGATTTTTGTAGCTTCGTTCAAGAGGAAGGGTCGGATGCGGGAGATGTTTTTTAGTTGGAACCGACAGGAGTTGGCATGCGAATTGACATGGGGGTTGAAAGAAAGATCGGAATCTAGTGTTATTCCCAGGCAGCAGACATGAGGAGATGGTGATATAGGTGTGTTGTTAATATTATTAGTAAGACTAGAGAGGGGAACAGATCGTGAGGGTGGGAAAAGGACAAGTTCAGATTTGTCCATGTTGAGTTTGAGGAAGCGGGAGGACATAAAGGCAGAAATGGCATTAAGGCAGTCGGGGACCTGGTATGTCAGTGTAGGGAGATCAGGGGCAGAGATGTAAATTTGGGTATCATCCGCATACAGATGATACTGGAATCCAAATGAACTAATGAGTTGTCCAAGGCCATAGGTGTAGATGGAGAAAAGAAGAGGACCGAGTACTGAGCCTTGCGGGAAACCCACAGGGAGGGGGTAAGGGGTGGAAAACACTAAAGGTCCTATCAGAGAGATAGGAGGATAGCCAAGAAAGTGCAGTGTCCTGGTACCCAAGGAGGCCAGGATCTGAAGAAGTAGAGGGTGGTCGACAGTATCAAAAGCAGAGGATAGATCAAGAAGAATGAGTAGTGACCTTTATATTTAGCACTAAGTAGATCATTATGGGACCTGTATGGGACCTTTATTGTCTATGTTCTCACTGTATAGGACTTTTACTCTCTATTCTCACTGTGTGGGACTTTTACTGTCTGTTCTCACTGTATGGGACCATTATTGTCTGTTCTCACTGTATGGGGCCTTTACTGTCTGTTCACACTGTATGGGACCTTTACTGTCTGTTTTCACTGTATGGGACCTTTACTGTCTGTTTTCACTGTATGGGATTTTACAGTCTGTTCTCACTGTATGGGACCTTTACTGTCTGTTCACACTGTATGGGACCTTCACTGTCTGTTTTTACTGTATGGAACCTTTACTGTCTGTTCTCACTGTGTGGGACCTTCACTGTCTGTTCTCACTGTATGGGACCTTTACTGTCTGTTCTTACTGTATGGGACCTTTACCAACATTGCACCAGATTGTTCAACCAAATATATTCTTTGCAGCTGCACCACCATTAGTGAGGTGCAACCCACCCCTAGTAAAGAGCCTGTAGCTGACAAAAAAGTCTGCCTAGTTCTCTTAATACAAAATGAATATGGTTTCTAGTCTAGCAAGAAAAGGCAGGTTCCATGATTCCCTAGTGCTTCTGTCCCAGAGCACTCAAAACTATAAATAGCAAAGGAAGCAGAACCAGACAGGAGGCAAGTTGCTGAAGTGCTGTTTAATGAGACAAAGTAGACAACATGTTTCGGGTCCAAACACCCATTCTTGCCTCCTGTCCGGTGGTTCTACCGTCACTATTTACATTTCTCTTAATACCCAAATCCCTCCTCCTTAAAACAACCCTACATTGATAGTCCTAAGCTACCGCTGACTCTGTAGTATAGCACATGGCTGTGTTAGTATTTCCAAAAATACTACTCTAGAGGTCCTTGCCTTTAACTTGGCCCTTAGATTTAGGAAGTCACTATTTCTTCTCCTCTAACTTTGTCAATGCCACTAATGTGACCCAAGACTGGTGGGTTACTCCCAGCCCCACCCAATAATCTGCCTGCATGATCCACCACATGCCAAACCCTAGCACCAGGTATGCAACAAACTGTTCGGCTTGTAGGATCTTGGCAACAATAAAAGGCTTTTCTCTCCCAGCTCCTACCTTACAGGTAACATTACAGTTGCAACAAACTATTTATTTTAGAAGCCCAGTGCCTTGGGTTTTATTAAATAACCCTCACCAACTTATTCCAGTAGTAAAAAGTAAAAAAAAGTGTTTTTATTTATTTACAGGCACACGCTCAGAAATAAAGTTGTGATAGGTTAGTAAATTCACACTGACTACAAACCACAATTAATAAACACTTGTTTCTCAACACTACAATGTCCCTATACAAAGAGACCCTTTAAAACTGAATAAGCATTTAAAACATTTGTAAAAAGCTCACACTCTGTAAGCAGGATTTTTATGTGAGGCTCAAAACCCAATATGTGAGGTTCAAAACCAAATCTTTTAATCTGAAAAGATATCCACAAGTCCTCTGAAATTACCAATTGGCCAAAACCCAATAGTTTTTTTTTTTAAAAGACCCAATAACATACTTTTATAAAGTAATCATATCCCCGTGCAATTGCTGCTTTTACAGGGTAAACATACTTATCTAATCTGCCTGCATAGTTGGTTCCCTTCATTTCCCTTAATAATTTAGTTGTCCTTCTCTGAACTCTTTCCATTGCCAAGATGTCTCTTTTATAAATGGTATTCCAAAACTGCACTGCATATTCTAAATGATGCCTTACCAGTGCTTTGTAAAGAGGGAGAATAATATTTCATACAAGACAATATCTTGCTAGCTCCAGCTGCTGCTGTCTGGCATGATTTGCTACAGCTAAAGTATATAAATTCCAATACACTCTGACCAACAGAAACCTCAAACCTCCACCCTCAATGGAATATACAGTATATATTTAACAATGAGAAAATTGAACTCCAATAAAATAGACTTTTCATTAATGAACACACGTCAACAATAATGAAACATCGAAGCTATGGTGCCCCCTTCTTTACCTGAAGAAGAGGGCACCTTACAGCCTGAAACGATGCATATTCTGATGTGTGGTCATTAATAAAATGTCTATTTTATTGGAATGTGACCATCGGTTCTTATTGTTTGCTACAGCTAAGTCTATTACCTACTAGAACCCCCAAATAGTAGGCAACCAACAAATTTTTCCCCACTTGGGAATGGGAAACAAGGTTCAAGAAAATCTTGGATGAGTTGCGGTGGGCCCAGATTTACAAATCAGTTGGAATCAGTTGTTCAGCTAAATGCCTCTTTAATGCATTTGGGAAAGAAAAATCATATAAAATTCTATATAAATTGTACATCACCTCTACCTTCTTAAACAGGATTAACCCTACATTTCCGGCTATTTTAGTGGTTGTGGCTTTCGGTCATTCACACTCATTGCTGGTGGTCAAAGTAATGACTTTATGGAGGACATGTAAAAGAATAAATACTATGCAATGTCTTCAACTCCCGTATTCAACTACCCCATTCTAAGCTATATTTTCTGTAACCTTCTCATCACAAGTTTAAATAAAAATGTAAATCTCCTGGAGGTGGAGCTTGAGTGCACACCAAGCTGGGTAAATCGAAGGCTCCAAACAACATAACTGTTTACAAAGAGATGTGAACCTGAGAAATCCCAAATGCAGCCAAAGACCCCAAGGGAGACAATTGAAGCAACTTAGGCAGTTTTTTTTTTTTCTTAGGGAAACAACATGGTGGAAAAAACAGAACCCAGACACAAGGGGATCCATAAAAAGGTAACAGACATCAACATGTTTCTTGCACAAGTGTTTCACAAATTCCTTATACATAGGGCCCCAGAGCCCTTCAACCGACCCTCTACAGAGATAATATAATTTGCCTGAATTATTTCCAAATGAAGAAAAGAATCCAATGTAAAACCAGACCTCCATGGAAGATTGCCCTAACTAATTCATAGATTTGGAATCATGGTGGAGATCCCACTCCCCATACGTTACAGCACTGCACGAGGTTGCCCCCTCCAAACATCGATTTGTCTACCTGACTAGAATTCCATCAACAGTCATTATCTCAGGGCTTTTTATTGCTTCTAGCCTAAAAGGCCCACATCACCTTCCATTTCTCACAAACCTCATCCCATCTCTCACCATACCTTCCCTCACTTTAAACCTTAACGGTCCCTATTCTAGGATAAAAAACCATCGGGACGAAAGTTGGCAGGGATCTTTCTTTCACCCTACAAATACTAGATGCTAAGCTTGTCTCTGATATTTAACGCACCCATGTCTTTCTTCTATGGTGTCAGGGTTATTGTACTTTCTAGACTCTGATGGGCCAAATATGTTATAATTACTATTGCCTCATTACCCCCACCCTTTATTTAACTTTTTTTTTTGACTATTTTGAAAAATAACAGATAAGAAACTTCTATTTTTCCAGAATAAGTCTTGTTGAATGCCCTTGAATACTTTACCCCTTCCTGGGCCCATGAAAACTGCAACAAAAACTAGCTCCTACTCCCTTGGCTTACCTGAGATGGTGCTCGACAACCACCAGTTCCCCGACCGTCACCTTAAACGCCCGGCTCCAAACTAATAATGCCAAAGGACTGAACAGCCCTAATAAGGGTAACCTAGTGATACAATATTATGAGAGAGAAAAAGTGAACATTGTTTTTATTCAGGAAACTCACTACCTAAAATATAGAAAAGCCAAACTACTAAGAAAGAAAAATAATCTAATGTTTTACTCCTCAGCCGATGTTAACAAAGGTGGGGTGGCTATTCCCATGCGCAAAATGTTACATTTTCAAATTGCAACAGAGATCTGGAGCGACACTACCTTATACTGGCATGGTTTATAGGCCCACTTAAAGTCACCTTAATAAATCAAATGTATGTCCCAAAAATTATTTAGGACATACAGTAAGAACCACTCCCAAATCAACTACAGTGGATTCTTCAATGCTCTCTTTCGGGTGCACATGCAATATCCTACACTGCAGCTACACTTATTGTCTTGTTGATTTTTTTAATTGGAAGACAATTTCTTTTAAAATTAATAAACATAAATAATATATATTTACATTTGTAGAGTTTAACAAACAAAAATATGACATCCTGAAAATGGCAAGTTAATGTAATAGCTCATTGTAACATATAACAAAAAGTGATTAAGATGCAAACACAACATTAAACCAGATTTCCATATTTTATCAGTCCTTTCTTAAATGTCATTATATCACATCATTTGTCTATTGACTTGATGTGCTATTATCCAACAACTGTTTGTTGTTTTCATTTAAATGTTGTTAGTAATATGGTGTGATTTCACTGAATTAAATGTGAATTTCTCATAAACATTTCCTGAACATCTGCATAAAATGCTATTGTGAAAGAGTAAACATTAGCAGCATGTGTTAAATGCAAAGAATCCTTCAAGGCAATGTTTTATTAGATTACAATGATCTCATCTGCTTTTAAAATGAGGGATCTAAATATAGCCACACAAAAAATACTTTGACCTCCTTGAAAAGACAAATTCTCATGTGTAAGCAAAATTAGTACTTTTGCGACTATACATTCAGTGAGCCTGTTCTCTTATTTAAGTTTTATAGTGCTGTATTCCAGGAAAGTTTAAAAGTTGCACTGGTTGAAAAGGTTAGTTATAGTACAAGAGCCAAGCATGCCTTTGTGATATATTTGTAATGCATGTAGTAAGATAGTACTGTAATGTAAGGAGAAATAAATAGTTAATATAAAACTTTGTGTCAAGATAAATAATAATTCTGAATTGCTAACTTGTATAGATAGACTTTATGTAAATTGATAGGAATTGCTCTCCTGAGAATTTTTGCAATGTATTTTCATTGTTTATTTTGCATAGTTTTGAAGATATGTACATTTTTGTGTGTGATATGGCATCAGTATCACCAGGTCCTCTGCACTTCCTGCTCTGAAACCATGTCAGTCAATCTGCCGTGTCTCCTCCTCCCCTTTGCAGCCCTCCTGGTCCCTCCCACTCATGGACCCCATGGTCCCTCCAGTTGCAGGCCCCCCTTGGCTCATTCTCCTAAAGACCCATATAGTATTGGCCAACTTATTGAACTAATTGCTTTTATTTATCCAGGGTTTAGCAGACTGTTTGTAGTAGCAACCTTATGGAGGTAGCCAATATTCAATTAGAATTGTTTGTGCACTAGAATTCATTTTTTTGTATGTATTATATTTTTGGTCTCTAGTTGCACTTTAATATGCAGCCCAATTTTCTATATATTGTGAGCCCCATGTAGTAGTGTAGGTAGTAGTGTGCCCTTTTATTTTTTACTCCAAAAAATGCAGTCCAGCTGCAAAAATGACAAGTGAAGTCAAAATGGTTAGTTTTTCCTTTAAGTTAAATAAATTAAAGGAGAACTAAACTTCATTTTTTCAGATCCTAATGTGAAAGTTTTTCTCCCCAGAATACCTACACGTTGAAAGATTCTTCTCTAGTTATTTGCATTTAGCAGATATAAGTAATAGATTCTGTAACAAAGGAGGCTTCCATGTTGTTGCCAGTACAACTCATAGCCCATGTTGGCTTCAAAGAGCCACGCACCCTGACCCCAGGATTCACTGTCTCTATGTGCAGAGTTTCTAGCTTCTCTTTCTAGCGAAAGATAAAGTATCTAACTGTACCTGTGACCACAGTTGAGTTGCTGGTGTCGCACCATGTAAATGCTGTGTGTTTAGGAACAAACAGACCAAGAAGTCACAAGTTCAAATCCCTGAATTTTCTTATGAAACAATATAACATAGTCTGCTGCCTGAGTTTAGTGCTTTTTTTCCCCATGTTTCAAGAAAAAAATAGTTTCTACATATGTACAAACTTTATATATAGCAGCGCTGTTATTTATTTATCAACCAGCATGAATTTCTGACAGTCTTCCAGTAGCAATACAAAATAGTGACCTGATTTTACTGACATTTACTTCTATTGATTGAGTGTTCACCTGTGGTGCATTCTGCTAAAGTGCTGGGTTAGGAAAAAAATCAGACTATTGGGACCCAGGTTTGATTACCCCTGTTACCTTTTTTGTTTATATACTCGAGTATAAGTCGATCCGAGTATAAGTCAAGGTACCTATTTTTACCTGTAAAATTTGTAAAAACTGATTGACTCGAGTATAAGTTGAGGGTAGAAATTATCACTACTACTGCCTTCTGATTCTGTGTTGTTTTTAGGCTTTAGTTGCCCTTTAAATGGACAGCAGAATTTCCATACATGAATCTCATACAGTAATAGCCAAATCCAGTACCAGTAATCTCCAATTCCTTGGCACTCCAGATGGTTGGAAACTACAAGTCCCAGCATGCTTTGTTTCTGGGAGTTTCAGTTTCTAAACATGTGGAGTGGCAAGGTTCAGTAAACTTTTAATTAAGCTTACCATCATTTACAATTCTCCTAAACCCCATATTCTAAAGGGCACTCTGACCCCATATAGTAAAGGACTCTCTGACCCCAATAGTTAAATATGTCACCTGAGAGTTGTAGTCTCAAGCTGTCATTTGCATTGAACTAGCAGCTGTTTTTTGCCCCAAACTGAGGAGACCCATCAGATTTACAGCATCCAGATGAGCAGTGACAGTGCTGAGTGAGTCCAGCAGCCAGACCACAGGAAGTGTAAAGGCAGATCAGCTCCTGTAACATTCTATGCAGGTTTACACAGCGCCACCTACTGGTTACTATCCACAGTTGCAGAATTTGGATCTAAATTAGGACTTGACCCGAGTATAAGTCGAGGTTATGTTTTCAGGCTAATTTTAAAGCCTGAAAAATTCGACTTATACTCAAGTATATAAGGTATGTGTCTAGCAAAAGATAAAGACTCTACATATACTAGTCCATTATGTATTAGCCCTTGTGGCCTAGTGGTAGATAGCTTTCTTTTTAGTAAGACACAGTATAGAAGGTTGCTGGTTCGATTCCCCATACTTACTTTTATTTTTTGCTGAAATGTTAAATGTTCTATTTCTTTCATCCATGCTAGCAAAGACATACACTGCAAAGATTACTTTTCTTTTTTGTATGAAACGCATAGGAATTTATCATTGTTAGAGACAGAGCATTTCTAATGTGTTTACACAAAAACTGAACTGATATCTGTGTTCTGTGTCAGAGGGAGGGATCTCTGAGCAGTAACATGATTGGCTGTCAGCTTCCAGGAACCAAGACTGCAGTTTCCTGTGAAGTGTCCGGGGCACACTTAGCTTGGTGTTCCCAGATAAGGTGAATTATGGGAGCTGACCCTTAATACACACAGGTTATTTTCATAAATCACCCAGCATGCACAGCTTGTTGTGCATTTGTGAATGTGCTCTCTCTATTGGGACAATGTTGTCTTGACACTTTAGTTCTCCTTTAATATAGTGTAAATTATTAAATTATGTAAATAAGTAATAACAGCACAAAAATATTTTTTGACAGGAATCTTAACACTATCAGTAGGAATGGTCTCTGGAAAAAGTCACTAATCATGCCTTATTCTTGTTACAAAAAAATATTTTACATATGGTAAAAAAATGGTGATTATTAAGCTATTTGTCTCTCAGGCAACAAACTCTGCATGTGCAGGATGATGTCAATGCAGCCTGGCAGCAGAGAGGACAGTCCTTACACATGCCAGTAATTAAAGCGTATATATACTCTAATAAAACTACAGTGGTTGATGGTAACAAATGATGTTAAAGGGCATGTCCACCCTCTTTTAAACCTTTAATATACTGTACGGCATGTCCCCCCACCCCCAACCACTATATTCTTACACAAAAAAAGGGGGAATTATGTTTACACCCACATGATGGTACTAAAATTAAATTGAAAGTTTTGCCACATGTAACACTGAAAAAGTAATTTATTTTTTGAAATTTCCATGTGGACTAGGCTATGTGGGACAGACTGGGAGACAAAGTAAAATAAGGAATAGTGAACATAAATCCAAGATTACAAACTACAAACCAGAAAAGAAAGAAACTGTTAAAACAAGATTCAAATATAGATTCCTAGGAGAAAGAAACATTAGAGGCCAAACACTTTTGGGAACAAAAACATACCATAGCCCAACTAAAGTGGCAGGTAAGCTAGCAGATATGTATATAAGAATAGTAGAATGAGATAGTTTCCTGGGTGTAATGTATCAATCTCTTTTTATGTAACTAAGTAGATTACTCATTGTTTAAGACACTGTACTGTTTATGATAATTAAACGCATGTTGTAAATAGTATTTGGTATTGACACTATCTTATGAAGGGTGGAGAATTCCGCTAAAACATTATTTGTGTGTTCCTAATAAATATTAGGTATTTGACATGCAGGTAAAGGTGTGTTGCAGTCTTCCTTTGTACCTTTTACTGCATATTGGGATGTGGACAGACGTCTAATGACTGGCACCACCAAAAAACAGGTAGCATCAGAGAGTGCTGGGTGTGCACTCTTTCAATTGCTTAGAAATTTACAACCACATCTGTATTTTAAGTTCATATTGTAAAACACTGACCATGTTTTCACTGTGCATTATGGTCCATAGTTACACATTTGGGGCGATTTGTGGTCTTAAAGCAGCATTAAGCGATGCACCAAGGGTTAACACGGCTTTAATAGCAAGTTAACTGTGGTTGAGGCAGTGTGCAAAAACAGTATAGCAACCGCACCAACCAATGCACCAAGCCAATATTGGCTTTTTAAGACATTAACCGGGAGATTCAATAAAAGTTCTTATCATAAAAAATGGTGATAATTTTGCCCCAACCAATCAGATGACAGCTTTCAAATGTTAAATAAGATCTGATTGATTGGGGCAAAATTAGCACCATTTTAAATGATAAGAACTTTTATTGAATCTCCCTGTAAATGTCCCTGATTTCACTTTAAAGGGGAAGTTCAGTGCAAATACATGCACTTTTCAGAAAAAAGAGCAGTATTTTTCATCCCAATGACCTTAATTTGCCCATTCAGCATTGTGTCTGTGTATAAATAACTGCAACCGAAATACTGACTTCCTGTTTGCAGGACCCCTAGTAGAGACTGTTATGGTCTTGCCCTTGACCCAACGCCTGGGTTGATTCAGTTGCTCCGTAGAGATCTGAGGATGTTTGACCCATCCAACAGCCAATCAGTAGAAATTACTGTTAGTAATATTCCAGGGAAGGGGTGCATTCTGGGAAGAAGAAGGACCGTTAGAACCTGAAATGTCAGCTCACTAATGTCAACAGCAAACGGTATGAAATCAACTGATTTTTCAAAATGGGAGAGAATATGTAGAATATCTAAGAAGGCATTACACAAACTAACAATTTAACAAATATTTATCATTTCCACTGAACTGTCCTTTTAACCAACCATGTTGTTGTTTAATGTCATTGTCAGAAAATAACAATGGGACTGTTATTAATGACCAGAACCCATGGTATCGGTAATGACCAATATTTATAAACTCGTCCCTTCATAAAGACTGCATTTTCATTTGCTAAAGCTTCATACACAAAAGGAGTATATTTCGTTGTGTGTAAAACTTTTGTGAGGTGCAAAATTTGCAGCATCCAATTAGATGTTATTGTACCTTTTTACAGGTGTTCAACAGTTAGATAACATCTGATAACATCTGATTGGTTTGCTACTGATTAAAAGCACAGGCAAAAATTTGCAACTCAAATTGAGTAATATGATTTGGTTGGTTTGTTTATTTTAAGTGCTTAATAATGTAGCTTAAAATTGTGATAATATGTCTAGATTTTATAAAGATTCATGGTTGAATGGATACAAAAGAAAGCACCAGTTGGCTGTAGACATATTCCAGTGTATATGTTAAGCTAACATGTTAGAACTCTTTTCACAAATACAATTAATTATCAGATGGATAACACCAATCTGTTTGGATGAAAGCATTGGCTTCATATGTCTGTTTACGTGTGTTGATAATTCACACCCACATATCTAATTAATTTGAATTAGGAACTGAGGCATGGATGCATAGAAGTGTGTTTTTCAGTGGGCAGTTATTCATCTGAAGTATAGCTTTTCATAAAAAGCATATTAAGAAATAACGTTAGAAATAGATTACTTTTACAAACTACTAAAATGTTTAAAGCAAATGTCCACCCCTCTGGAAAAAAATTAGTATGTTGTGCAGGACCCCCTAAACCTAGAGTTTGTTTTGGCTACATTATTTAAATCTGCTTCCAGCAAGAGTTCTAGAACTTGAAAGCTCCACAATACACCGCCACAGCTCTGCATTTTGCACTCCACTTTGGAGTAAGGCAGTCAGTCTCGGCCTTGACAGTGACTTAACGGTCAAACACTCACTGCCATTCCCGGAGCAGTCTCCACTGCATCTGCTTGGGAACAGAAAAAGGATTACAAACTTGTAAGCATGATTTCTCATGCTGGGAGCAGATTTAAACAGTGTAACCAAAACGAACTCTAGGTTTAGGGGGTCCTGCTTAACATTTTTTTTTTACAGAGGGGTGGACATTCCCTTTAATACAAATACAATCCTAACCAAAAATTATAACTTTGATGATGTAGACATTGCAGTATATTGTGTACATTCTAAGAATGACGTATAAATGTTACTGTAAGTCTTACTGTGTAATCAAGCTGTATATGGCAGCAATGGCAGTATTAGAGTACATTAAAAAAATAACAATATACAGTAAAAAAAAAAATTATAAGGATATTAGAAGTCACTGAGGAGTTCTGTGTCCATATAAATGTACAAGGACACAGGCTGAATTATACAGGACGGGGAACTCTGGATACCAATCATGTAATATAAATGGACAATGTATCCCCTACTCTAAATTATAAGGATATTGGAAGCCACTCATATTTGAGAAAGGGTCATGTGACCCGAAACGTCATACCTGCCAGTCAGCATATTTGCCATGATGAGCGTGTTGGGCCGAAAAGAGCCTTGGTTTTAATGATGATGGAAATAAAGTAAAAGTTTTAAGAAAGCAAGTGCCATCCAATTTATATCTGTTTCTGTGGAGGTGTTACTGTGAAGCCCTCGGACGTGCACGGCAAGATAAGTTGAATACCGGGGGAGACAGTGAGTGCCGGCGTGACCTTCTTCTTATTTTAGGCTATCCCCCTCCCCTACCTGCAGCTGTTAAGCCTTCTTTTCTTGGCACTATGGTGAACGTCCTGTAGCAGGACCTCCTCCACGCGATTCCTGTACTCAGCCTCTCAATACCATTCCTTCAGGATTGCGCTGTGCGTGGGCATGCATGATGACGTTGGTGTGCACTCCCAATGACATCACACACAAGTGCGTCTGTGACATCAACAGTCAGGCAGATCTTGTGCTTTACTCTCATGCACAGCTACCCACTAACAACAAGTTACAAATACAAATATGGTGTACTAATCCTTTTACTAGTAATGCCGGTGGGAAGGGTTACTAGTAAGTGCCGGAGGGGGGGAGTTACTAGTAAGTGCCGGTGGGAGGGGGTTACTAGTAAGTGCCGGTGGGAAGGGGTTACTAGTAAGTGCCGGTGGGAGGGGGTTACTAGTAAGTGCCGGAGGGAGGGGGCTACTAGTAAGTGCCCGAGGGAGGGAGTTACTAGTAAGTGCCGGTGGGAGGGGGTTACTAGTAAGTGCCGGTGGGAGGGGGTTACTAGTAAGTGCCGGTGGGAGGGGGTTACTAGTAAGTGCCGGTGGGAGGAGGTTACTAGTAAGTGCCGGTGGGAGGGGGTTACTAGTAAGTGCCGGTGGGAGGGGGTTACTAGTAAGTGCCGGTGGGAGGGGTGGGCGGACAGCAGTTCACTTTCTGGTTATAATTGGTGATGTAGTGCTAAAAAAGTTTTAGTCTTACCTGACCGGGATCCCGCAATGCAGTAAGTCTCGCAAGGGACTTTAAAGCATTGTGGGATCCTGTTCAGGTAAGACATAACTTTTTTTTAGTACTACATTGGCCCTGTATGTGAATTATAATATTAGGATCCTTCCACAGAAGTCATGCTATGTATCTTAACTCCAAGGAAACATTGCATTGAGGAAACAGAAAGGCCTCACTAGTATTTTATTTTCAGTTTATTTGGAAGGGGGAAAGGATCTATAAATCTATCCATATTGTAGCATATTACTTACGGTAGTTCCATTTAAAGTTTTAATCTGGCATCGTTGTTTCATATAGATATATATATTTCATGATATTAAATCTAATGCTTTGGGTACAACAATATTCTGAAAGTTATTTACCTTCTGCTATGAAAAATAAATTGAACATAGCAAAAAGGTGAGAACCTTCTCACCCCACAGAAGAGAAGAATAAATCAAAATAATTCCCACCACAGCAGAACCACTAGGACAATCATTTCCTTATGCAAATATCCTTTTTCTATAATAGCAAATACAGTACCCAGAATTTCTGATGCACTGAAAGCCTTAAAGAGAAAGTAAACACTTCAAATTAAAAATTGTAAATTAAAAGGTATATAATCACCCCCCAAACAACAAAACAGTAATATTTAGAAATCTGAGAGGTGTAATTATGGCCTGAAATGCTGTCTGATGTTTTGTTACCTTTTTTCTGCTTTCTGGTTCTTCTGGTTAGCAACTGTCAGTCATGGATGTAACCATTGACATCACAACCTATGACTGAATGCTGTTCCCCTAGATGCCTCTTCTGAGCATGTGCAAATTCATAACGAGCTTAGAGAGCTTGAAGAAGGGGCGGGTCTATAGCTGGTGATGTCACAGCCCATTCTTGACACTGCTGTACGTTTGCATAGATTCCAGATAGAAGTATAATCCTAAAGGTAGGAATGTGCTCTTTTTAATAAAGGTCACTGTATAGAGACCACAGTTACCCTTTAAGACTGTTTACATTTTGAATGATTCTATTTTTCAAAATAAAGACAAAAAACTGCAAAGTGAAACATTGTCCCTTTACTTATCCTTCCTTGTGCTCCCATCATATTTTATCTGCAGTTATACAACAGGAAGGCATGTGAAACCATCTTATAACTGCAGAGATGTATAAAAAAAACTGCCATAAATAGTTTGAAATCCAAAGTAACTCACTGATCATCACGCTCTGAGCTTAAAATATGATTGAGCTTCTGTGTAATGTTTCCATCCCTTGCATTTAAATGTCACATTATTTTTAGTGCACGTTAAAGTGTTGTATGAATTTTAGCATTTTATAGTGTTGAAATGGGGCTTAGAATGGCTGAAATAAAAATCAAGGACCTTGACTGACACACAACTATATATATACGTCTCTTCTGGGCCATGTAATATCCTGCTGTCCTTATGTTGATTCATCCAAGACAGCTTCTAGGTATTCAAAGAATTACATGTGTCCTTCAATCTATACGAGTTGCTACCGTGAACGAGCGTATTATCTTTTTGATCCCGAGTCTAAATTGAATGATGTTTATTTGTTCTTGTAAGAATCTTCAATGCACAAAGCCAATGGTTGTGAATATATAGTACAGTTGTAATAAATTTTTCTACGTAGCCACGGCAAACGGGACTTCTTTTTGGAATGAAAATGTTGCACTGTATTTATTTTATTATGGAGTGCAGAATGTGTTCTGTGAGGCTTAGCAATCATTTATTCAGGGCCTGTGATGAAAAGAATATAATCTAAGTACCCTACCCCCCACACACACAGCCTACCAGTGTGTGATTGTGGTAGAGACCAGAGGAAACTCACCCAAGCTCAAAGATGTATCTGAGACTACAGTAAAACCAAAGACATTATTGCCAACCAATTTTCTTTTGGTTTCAATAATCTCCAGAATTATTTTTCTTTGAGGGCAATGCATAAAATACTACAATTGATGGCCGAACTCACTGAAATCCGTTCTGCTTGCAGATTTATGGAACTCTCAGGGAACTCAGGAATGATCTGGGGAACACGTATCAATGGGCAAAATCTTTAAAAAAAAAAATCCCGCCCAGTTCCAGAAACTTCATTGCCTAAGTAGATTGTAAGCTCTACGGGGCAGGGACCTCCTTACCTCTTGTGGCAAAGCCCTAGCACTTCTATTTATATAATTTATATATTTATGTACTGAACTATCTATGTATTCGTTCCCTTTGTATGACATTATTGTATTTTGTTATGAGTAGTATTTTCGAGATTTTTAGAAATTTAAAAAGTCTTCGATTTTGTAAATTCTAAATTTTTAGAAATATTCAACATTTTGGTTTTTAGATTCAAAAATTTTCAAATGTTGGAGAATTTAAAAAAAAAAACAGTTCTAAGGTCGGGAAAAATCATAAGAAGGAAAAAAATCATAAATCCACAAAGTTTCAGCGGATCTATGAAATCCGCATTCGGAACCAAATTCAAGTTCGGGTCCATCTCTACTAATTGTGCTCAGCACAGGCACATTTTTTCCCCGCTTAAAATCTCATTAGTCTTCACATGAACATCTCTATTAATAAATCTGTCAATAGGATAATAAGTAGCAAAAATGATTGCACAAAAAAGGGAATAGGATCCAAAAAAGATAAATTTACAGTAGATAAGACACTTTTGCCTTATTTCCTGTCTAGCATGTAAACATCCCTATAAATGAACATGTCAATAAGATAATAAGTAGCAAACGCAATTGCACAAATATTGAAGTAGAATCACAAAATATAACAATACAATATCTCAGACACCTGAAATCACATACGGTAATATAGAGATTAGTCTTCATTGTAACTGATCACGTAACATTTCCTTAGTGTTAAGATTACAGCTCTAAAAAGCCCAAATGCTTTGGAAATATCATTATTATAGAACTGTGACTGAGCAATTCCATTTAGCTGAATGTATTTGGTACAGTATATTGGATTTCAGCTCTAAAGGCAATATGAAGAAAAAAAAACCTTCAAATCAATTACAGGGCAAAAAAAGGACGAATTGAAATAATTGATTGATTTGGTAATGAATTAAATATGTTTGATGAAAGGTAATTTTATGAGTTTAAATAAAGCATTGGGTATATGTAAAAGAACAAACTTATTCTCCAAGGACCACTAATATCTACAGTTACCGTAAGTTGGGATTGTTTTCCCATATATACTAACCCTATAGAAATATGATAAAGGGCACTACAGCCAACTAGCAGGTTTTTTTTCCTCTTATAGATTAAGCAATGTGTTTATATAACTCACAACTTATTGAAAACCATTCCTCCATCCGGTTGTCCACTGCTGACCGAACTGCTCTTCGGTCCTTTCAATATATATCACATGATAAAGGGTGGAGCTCCACCCGAAAACGTTGCCAGGAGATGAATCTCACAGTTGGGTGAATAAAACAAAGATTTTTTTGCAACTTATTCGGTTTTGGAGTGTCTGTCTGCCTATTGGTTGATGTGATAGATTAAGCAATGTAAATGGGTTGTTGAATGGTTGTTGAATGTTCTACCTGAAAATCTAGTGTCCATTGAATCTCTAAATACATTCAAGATATTGGATATTTTCTTGGAGAGGCAGAATATCCCAGGTTATAGCTGTTGACTGTGTGTGTGGGGGCATGTGTGTTAAGTTGTACCCTGGTCTAGTTTGGTGTACTGAGGCGCATGTATCATTTGAGTAGAGGAGGGGGTGGGGAGGGTAGTGAGGAGGGGGATGTTTTTTGGGGGGGTTTAGTAGAGAGGTTGAACTTGATGGACTGTTGTGTTTTTTAAACCCAAAATTACTTGTCCAACTATGTGACTTATAGCTTACAAACTGCTGTGCGGTATCCATTTTAGGACATCATGAAGCATGAAGAATTAGAAATGATTCTTATACATGATGATGTCTTAAAATTGACAATGTACTGCTGATTCACAAACTTTCTTTGTGATCCCTACACAGTAATAAACTGTAAAATCTTGCAGTACAGAGAGCCCGGTTACTGCCCCTCCTCTAACTCAGTGATACCAGACACGCTACAAGTAATTTACCCAGCGAGAGAGGAATGTCTCGTATCAGATATGTTGGGATGGTTGTAAAACTGAAAATGAAAGTAACTGGTGAAGTTTTATAATTAATTATAAACATTGTAATGGTAACCAAATAAGTCATTAACAATGTAGTTTACAAAATGTATATCTAAATGAGGTAATATGTGCCCTATTATAAGTGTGCTACTCTCTAACTTTGTTTTTTTTTTCTATTTGACCTCTAATTTTTTTCCTACAGTATTTTTGGGAGCGGGCACATGATCTGTGATATATTCCAGTGGCTATTGTGAGGATACATGTTCTGTTACTCTCCAGTAGAGAGTTCGGTCCATTTCTGAACTTTCGAACTTAAGTAAAAGTTTGAAAGTTCGAATTCAGACCCATTAAAGACAATGGGGGAGTGATAGTTCAAAAAGTTGATGATTTACAGCTAAACTAACAATGGTAACTTACTGTAAATGGCTGTGGCACCTGAGAAATGGTCTGGGGAACATGTCACTATCACCAAAACTTTTTTAAACACTTCTTAAACACGAGCGGGAAATTTTCGGGTTTTGTGCAAGCTACATTCGAGGGTTATGGCCAATTCGAAGGTTACTGAACGATACTTTCGAGGGTTACTGAAAATCGAACCATAAATTCGAGGGTTACTAAAATCAAACAATACTTTTGAGGATTACTGAAAACAAACAATACTTTCAAGGGTTAACGAACGATGCATTCTAGGGTTAGTGAACGGCTTGTAAATTTGATAATTATTGATTTTTCCGATAATTATCGAAAATACAGCACTGAGTCCTAATAACAAACTAGTACAAACCCGAACTAGTTTGAATAGTTCAAGTTTGACCGAACTCATAAAGTTCGGCTTGAACTCATGTTCAAGTTCGATTTTGTGTCCATCACTACTCTCCAGTTTTCAATGAACCTCAACACATTATTGAATAATACGAATAATACTCAAAAAGTGTTCAAGTTCTTTTCTTGGTAGTAAGTCCTGTATTTACCTTTTTATGCCACTGAAAAAAATTCACCATAAATATTATAATAACTATTGGTTATCGTTTTATCTAATCACAGTTCCTTACCAAAGTCCAGCTCCTAATAAATAAATAGCTTATTCACAAAATGCTTGTGGCTGCTCCATGGATTGACCAATCCAAAAGAAAAAATACAGAAGTATTTGCCAACATTTTTAACAATTCTGCATTTTACGCTGGTTCCTAATTAAGATTCTATTTTGAAATCCCATTTAAGATTCTCTTGTGCCTACTGTATATGCATGCACGTTAATCTCTTCAGACTCCCATCATGGTAAATACAGCTACATTTTAATATGTCTGCCTTTCAAAACAATACAAGTGAAACTAACACAAACATTTTAAGACATTGGTTTGTTTTGTCCTCATAGGCAACTATTTAAAAAAAAACATTGATTACATTTTAAACAGCAATATGTAGTAAAAGGGCAACAATTTGCATTTGTAATAGCAATCAACTGGAAATTATCCTCACTGGCTAATAAAATCAGTTACACTGTAAAAAAACTTTTCAGGAAAAGCCCAGCAGATCTTGCTTGAAGTCTTAGGTGTCTATTGCTGAGTTTCTGTTCAATCCAAGCCTTAAAGCAAGATGTCTGTTTTTAGCCACAATCTGTAAGAAATACATTTTCCAATGAATGCTGAAGCGTATACATTTTTTTTTACACTATGAGCATTATTACCAAGTAAAGCTTTTCCAGCAATTAATTAGCAGAATAAATTCACAATATTTATGAAGAACTGGAGGTTTGTAAAAAATTTAAGAAAATAGTAGAAAATTGTTAGAATTAAAAAGTTTAAGCCTCTTTATTCCAGCCCAATTTATCAATGAAATCTCTAACTTGGAAATTAGATATTTTTTTAGCTCTTAGAAGCACAAATAAATTCTAATTTTCTGAAAGAGGATATTGTAGACAGAAGGCTTTAATGATCCTTTGAAGGGCAGATACTGCAAAGGATATTTTTCATCATTCCAGAAGACCTTTTAGAATGTTGGATCAGCTTGTTTCTGCTTCAGAGCCTGCTGGATTCAAGAACACACTGCCAAGGGCTATTATGTTACATTTGAGAAAATAAGTAGGAGGATTTTAGGAGGACATTGTAATGGACCTAACTACAGCCCAGTGAAATGTTCATCTGCCATGGATGATAAAATACGTTTCTCTAAAGAGAAAAGCAATGGGGGGGGGGACTCTCTTCTACCAACACCCAATACATTGGAAAAATGAGAAAACTGTTTTCCCTTTTTCTTCTTCTTTAAATTAAACTGGCATTCTGTTAATGCATTAAAAAAAAATAACTTGAATGATGCAGAGGGTAGACACTGATCACGAAGGTAAACAATCATTGCAAATTATGGAACTGTTTCCAGGGATACAAATTCCACATCCCTTAGTAACATGGTATCGTGGTAACACTGACATCTGCTTTTCCTTCTTATTTTGGAAATTGCTATAATGGGAAATCAAAACATGATGATATTTCCAAATGACACAAACAGGGAGATTCAATAAAAGTTCTTATCATTAAAAATGGTGCTAATTTTTCCCCAACCAATCAGATATTATGTAACATCTGATTGGTTGGGGCAAAATTAGCACCATTTTTAATGATAAGAGCTTTTATTGAATAACCCTGAGAGTTTTTAAACACATTCCTTTCTGTGGGCCATTATGGAATCAGAGTATGAGGTAATCAATACAGTAAGGAGAAGATGGACAAGACGGTTAAAGACAACTGTATTTTTTAATACATTTGAATTTGTATGCTGGAAATATTAGGAGAAAGATGCAACCATATTTATGACTACATGAACTGTTTTATATCCAAAATGCAAAGACGAATGATCCATTGACATAGAGTTCTGATACACTGGGGACAGCAGAAGACATCTCTTGGAATTCAAACAAAAAAATAAAGTCTATAGCAGTGTTTCCCAACTAGGTGACAGGGTATCACTTCCTAGTTTGTACTTCTAAGGCTTCACTTAAGAGATAATCCTTGTAGACGCAGAAGTGTGGGAGAACAATGTGATCACTCCACCGGCATTGTTGAATGATGTCTTAGGATGGATCTTTGACTGCTGCAGTCAGGTGCCCTCACATACAGTAGATTGTCATATAAAGTGCTAAATATATCAGTTTGGGTTGTGGGCAGGTGACACTTCATCAGTTTTTTTTTTTAAGGGTGGACATTGCCTTTAAACCATCTAGTGCGTCAAAACAATATGCATACTTTGCATCTCGTTAAAACCTTGGAAACCTTGAAAATAGCTAAAAGGAAGACCAGTTAACATGTTGAATTGTGATGACCCTTTCCAGTTATTAGAAAATGATTAGTTTATTTCTGCATCAAGTGGCAGAAGATTATAATTTTACCTTAGGGTAAACAAATCCACAAGGTCTCAAATAACCCACGCAGCATATTTTCTGGGTGACTGCGAGTCTTCTCTCCGAGACTGACAAGTTATGCTCCTGTTCTGTGTCAAACGTTTAACATCCAATTAACGTGTTTTTTTTTTTATTTCCAGCCACAAAAGGTATAAAATAAACATTTGTATTTTATCTCCGCTTCAATATATTTCTTTACATAATGCACAGAGCCGGCTTACTCTGGAATTCATTTCAGAGGTCATTAATCAAGACATATAAAGACTTTGGAATATTTTGCATATCTCTTTCTTTTAACTCTTACCCTCAGGTAGGTACCCCCTGCCCTCCCCCCCAACCGCCAAAATATTTCTACAAAAAAATGTTTAGATCGCTACTTACAGCCCTTACACTCCCGCGGGGATTTCACGCTAGGTGCCATAGCTACAGAGGATGGATCTGGATGGTGGGAGGGAGGGGTAGGGCTCCCCTGTGCATGTCACAGTCCTTTCTGAGATTAAGGAAGAAACAGGGACCAGATGACTCACTGACAGCTCCTACTCTTTAATTTTCTGGACTTTGGCTAGACATTGCAGGAGAGCCATAAGGAGCAGATATGTAAGGTAAGGATTTTTTTAAACTACACAGTGGGGCCAGTATGGGGTTACATTTTTGTTTTGGGGGTGGACATGCCCTTTAAGTTTATCAGTACATTCCTGTCGCATATTTGTATTTGTCCCTTCAATTAACACGTAGTCCATACTTTCACTGATATAGTTATAAAAAAATCTGAAAGGTCCACCTAAACTTAAGGTATAAATAGCAACGGTAACTTACTGGCTTCTAACTCACCTCAACAGCCAGTTACCCTCTTTTACAATATATCTTAGCCACCTAATATTATAAGCAAATAACATAAAAAAATATAAAAATTTTAGGATGACAGCATTTATGGGGGGCACGATCCTATGAAGCCCATACATTGCTCTATGTACATGCTGGTGTCCCTGTGCCATTTGGACAATCGGCCCGGGGCCAATTATTTTGCGATCCATCACAAGATGAATACTTTAGGCTGAGGAGCATCATGGGAATATTGGGCAGTATACATCACTTCAGGGCAAATTGGACTTTATTGAATGTGATACCATAGAAAGATGTTTGATTGAAATACCATAATTAATTACTTGCTAGGAAAACCAATAATTAATTACTTGCTTTTACTTGCTTTGTGCACCTTTATTTTTAATATGAGCGATAATTCTAGGTGTATTTTCTAATGTGTGTATATTTTTATCTATAAGGAGATACCTCTGTACGCTGTACAATTTGACAATCCACAAACAAAGGCAGGGGAATCAAAATACAAAAAATAATAATGACAGATGCATATTAAGAATACATAAATAAAATAAAAATGCTGGGCCTTAAACAGCATGTCCACCAAACTGGTGACTTGTCAATTATCTGCCCACAAACCCAATTGCTATTTTTATCAGTTTATTACATGTATTTGTAACCAGATATTTAATGATAAGTTCTTTTCCTTTCTGGTAAAGGTATCTGCCTCTTTCCTCTGCTCGATGAGCTTTTTATAAGCTTGAACGTGTGCAGAGGAGGCAGCAGGTGAAACAGAAGTCAATCATTGGTTGTGATGTTAGCAGTCACAGCCTTTGATCATTTTTGTTGATCTGCCCCCTATTTCTTTAGATATCCAATCTAAAACTTCTTATATTTCAGCTGTCAATCAAGTTCCTTGCTCTCAAAATCTATTCTTCTGTGAGTAGTTTTACTGTAGCTGGAATGGTGACAGAGTTTTGACAGTTGGAATGCTGTGTGCAGACTTGACAGTTGGTTTGTGGGGAAAAAGTCAGGTCGGATGGAAGTGGGAGTGGTTAAAAGAGGGAGGGGGATACTGCTCCTAAACAAAATGTGTTCTGGATTGAAGATATGCAGCACCACACACAAATCAGAGTAAGTGCTACTTACATGTATTCAATTATAGATTAAGATGAGGCAAAGTCATTTTTTCAGTACAGCGTCCTTTTAAATATCTGGTTAGTAAAGTGCTAAATATATCTGTTTGGGTAAGGTAACTTATGGTATTTTAATCTATCTATCTATCTATCTATCTATCTATCTATCTATCTATCTATCTATCCATCAGCTTGTCTATCTATCCATCAGCTTGTCTATCTGTCTATCTATCTATCTATCTATCTATCTATCTATCTATCCATCAGCTTGTCTATCTGTCCAGCAGTCTTTCTGTCTGTCTGTCTATAAATCTATCTATTCATCTGTCTATCTATCTTTCTGTCTGTCTATCCATCTCTGCATGATCAGTTTGAATTGATTAGTCAGAGTTTAATTTATTTTTGTTTCCCTTGAAGGCAAAGGTCCTAAATCTATATTTAACAACTAAATGAGCAGTTAATCCTTCTAATGCTGACACAGCTGCGAGTTTGGCACCTTTCTCTGTTTGTTGAAGGATAAGGATTCAAGCAAAATACTTGCATTCTTCATCTATTTCTCTGAATCACGTGAACCTCAACACTGAGCAATAATCAACATTAAAATTATAATTTTCATCCCCCAAATTGTATTTGATTATTCAGCCAGATTTTATCATCAACTTGGAAATCGGAATTATGAATTCTACCATAACAGAACTGAAATATTAAAAATACTTACAGGCTCATTTAGCCAGACTTGCTGGGAAAATATATGGAGTTAAAGTTGGGCTAACCGGTAGTGAACCTTTAACTCCATGTTAGTGTCAGATGCGCGGATTACATAAAAATCCCCCGCACGTCTGACGCTCACAACTCAATATCACATTTGTGCTAGTTTTGCGCAGGATTTTATCGACAGCGCACAGCTGGCAATCCCGCAGTGGGTAAATCCCTTACCTGGATGTAAATCCCTTACCTGGATTTACCCACATTCGCAAATGCGATATTAAATCGTGATCAGGCCATTTACTCATGTGAGAGTGATAGCGGCTCTGGGTAAATGAGCCTGTTAGTATTAAAACTACACATGTGTAATTTATGAAGGTTTGGAAGATAGAATGAACCACAAGAAGGAGAGTATCCAATCAAATCAGTCTTTGGTGAAATGGGGGGTTATTCATATTGTCATTTGCAATGGAATCTTGTAGCTCTGCCTCATTATTAGATTATTAGTGATAAGTCAGTTTTCAATGAAAAACTAAGGGGCATATTTATAAACGAGCGTTATCTTTTTGTGGCCGCTTTTCCCACCATTTTCAGCAAAAAGGTGATTACCACAATTTATTAATGGCCGGAAAGCGGCCGCAAAAAGTCAACGCCTCGCTAACTTTTCGCGCCTATCGGAACAGTTACCGTCACTTCTATATATAAAGCATCGGTAACTGAAGCGCCGCGCTAATCTCGACCATTTCACTTCGCCAACTTGAGGGTGGTGAAAATGGCTGAGATTCCTGGGGGCTGGGAGGGGATTCTGGGAAAGGATCACCGCGGGTGGTTGCATTCCTCAGAGGGGCACGGCAGGGTGGTACCATCACTAACAAGGGCCCACTGGGGGGGCCTTTAACCAGTACACTATCCAGCCACTACATTATATCCATAATATATTACTAGGTTATCATATGGTTATTATATTACTGTATAACCTAGTAATATATCATCCATATAATGTAGTTGCTGGATAGTGTACTGGTTAAAGGCACCACCTTTGACATGGGAGACCAGCGTTCGAATCCTGGCTGGGGGCAGCAATACAAATCTTGGATTATTATAATACCCTCATAATATAATAATCTAGTAATATAATAACCATATACTACCCTAGTAATATAATAGTATTATTACATTACTAGATCATGTGGTTATTATATTACTATGTTATTATATGGTTAGTATATTACAAGGTTATTATAGTTGTTATATTACTAGGTTATTATATGGTTATTATATTACTAGGGTATTATAATAATCCAAAATTTCTATACCTGCCCCAGGCCAGGATTCGAACCCTGGTCTCCCATGTCAAAGGTGGTGCCTTTAACCAGTACACTATCCAGCCACTACATTATATCCATAATATATTACTAGGTTATCATATGGTTATTATATTACTATATAACCTAGTAATATATCATCCATATAATGTAGTGGCTGGATAGTGTACTGGTTAAAGGCACCACCTTTGACATGGGAGACCAGCGTTCGAATCCTGGCTGGGGGCAGCAATACAAATCTTGGATTATTATAATACCCTCATAATATAATAATCTAGTAATATAATAACCATATACTACCCTAGTAATATAATAGTATTATTACATTACTAGATCATGTGGTTATTATATTACTATGTTATTATATGGTTAGTATATTACAAGGTTATTATAGTTGTTATATTACTAGGTTATTATATGGTTATTATATTACTAGGGTATTATAATAATCCAAAATTTCTATACCTGCCCCAGGCCGGATTCGAACCCTGGTCTCCCATGTCAAGGTGGTGCCTTTAACCAGTACACTATCCAGCCACTACATTATACCATAATATATTACTAGGTTATCATATGGTTATTATATTACTATATAACCTAGTAATATATCATCCATCTAATGTAGTGGCTGGATAGTGTACTGGTTAAAGGCACCTCCTTTGACATGGGAGACCAGGGTTCGAATCCTGGCGGGGGGCAGCTATACAAATTTTGGATTATTATAATACCCTAGTAATATAATAACCATAACCATATAATAACCTAGTATTATTATAACCATATAATACCCTAGCTATATAATATTGTTATATTACTAGGTTATCATATGGTTATTATATTACTAGGTTATTATATGGTTATTATATTACTAGGTTATTATGGTTATTATATTATAATAACCTAGTAATATAATAACCTAGTAATATAATAACCATAATAACCTAGTAATATAATAACAATATTATATTACTAGGTTATTATATGGTTATTATATTACTAGGGTATTATGGTTATTATGTTACTAGGGTATTATAATATAATCCAAACATTTGTATAGCCACCCCTAGCCAGGATTTGAACTCTGGTCTCCCATATCAAAGGCAGTGCCTTTAACCACTACACTATCCAGCCACTACATTACACTACGCTGCACTACACTACATTCTAGAGTTAGTGAAAAGCCCATAAATTCGATAATTATCGAATTTACGATCGAAAGTCCGGAAACATCAAAAGTCAGAGAAATCCGGGATAGCTCGAGAAGTCCGAGTCCGTTTAAACTCATAAAGTTCGGCTCAAGCTCGGGCTCGAGTTCGAGTTTTAGTACATCCCTAGTGAGGATAACCATTGCATGGTACATACAGTACATACAAATATATTCCTTCACCTACAGTATAAATACAAGTGAAAAAGAATCATAGGGAAAATTTACCCAGAGCCGCAATCACTCCTGCTAGATCTCTCATTAGTAACATTAGGTAACATTGGCTTCTTCAGGGTCTGAAGAAGCCAAGGCGCAAGTTTGCACATCTGGTGAAACGCGCGTAGGATTCAGAACACAACGGAGGAGCGATAACGATCTATTACCTGTTTGTCGGGTGAAGAGTGTGGTCCGTCCCAATAGGGGTCCTGGCTTCTCACATAAGTCCTGAATATGCTGAAAATGTGAGGCCATTAGGTATTACAACTAGGAAGTGGGAACTGTGATTATTGGTATGCTCAGTGGAGGGATTTTCACTACTTTTGGCCCCCCTCTCCCTAAGCTTTCTAGCTACCTTGTCTACTGTATGCTCAAGTCCTACACCATAGGACCATTAATCTGTATCTTGCACTGATGAGATCTAACACGATCCAAACATGTCATGTCTGCAGGTCAGATGGTTGGCTATATATATTAGGCTATATTGCATGTTATTGTTATATGTTAAGCCAGCAGTTCTTGACACTTGCATAAGCTAAGGGACATAAAGGAGTATTTTTCATATCTCCTCCCCTTACTCTGGGGGACCTGGGAGTAAGAAATTACTTCTTGTTTCTTAGATTTTGTGGGCAATGCTCTTCATATTGCATGAGACTGCAAGATGCCTTCTGTTATAAGAAGATGTTTCTCCATTTTTATGCTCAGTGGAGAGCTTTTTGCTCCTTTTGGCCCCACTCTTCCTAAGCTTCCTAGCTGCCTTGTCTACTGTATGCCCAAGTCCTACACCATACAGCCATGAATCTTGAATCCTGATTTATTTAGCAAGAGGGCATTGTTTGTCTTAAACTCCTAAATAAATTTGCAGATATGCACATTTTTTGCTGTTTATTGAGACTCTTACAGAGAGATGAAATAAAAGTTGTTATTGTTAAAAATGGTGCTAATTTTGCCCCAAACAATAAGATGTTAGCTTTCAAATGGTAAATAATATCTGATTGGGTGGGGCAAAAGCAGCACTATTTTTTTTACTTTTATTACATCTCCCTGCTAAAGTCCATTTGTGGTGCTGGCTAATTGTGGAACCAAACTGTTTTTACTTTAATGGCTATATTGAGGCCTACAAACATTTATTTCCAGTCACCACTAAGGTAAAACTTTCACGCAAGCCAGCTATCTGTTTGGTCCTTTAGAATTATCTTCTTAAAATAATTCTGGCCTACCCATACCTACCCAGTTGTTTTTCTTTTGTTTCAAAGTAACATCTATTTCTATTAATAGGGAGACAGGCCGGTAGCGGCAAAGAGCGGCTGGGTCGATGGAGTATAGGAGAGACCACGGCATGTTTAAATGAGGAGGGGAAAATACCAGTGGATAGGGACAAGGTAAAGAGAGAGTTTAGTACGAAAGGAAGAAAGAGAAAAAGTCTCCACTATAACATGGAACACCAGGTTCCATGGCACTCAACTACCAATAAACCATAAACAATCTTAAATCAAGTGGGTGAGGGAACCATGTTCCATAATACCCACACAAAAAAAGTGTATTCACACTGCTCATCCAAAGGTATACACTACTTTATTTATCAAAAACACATAGCTAAATATATTAAACACCTAGATAAACATTATAAATATGTTGCCTATAGCACATGCAATATATCTTAAAAAACCACATTAAAAAGATAGGTGAGGCTCGGAAATAAGTATTCAGGTAGCTTAGTGCATGCATAAATAAATAAAGTTCCAAATGTCCATGGGAGTGTGGACCAGACTAGAGTGAACAAACTCTGGTATATAGTCAATAAATGGGTGCAATAGTGGGGATCGTAAATGATATGTGCATATATATATATCAAGGGTGCGTCCACCCCTCTAAAAACAATGTAACCCAGTACATGTATGTAGATAGATATATAAAGGAACAATCTCACCCATTAACTTCAGCGCCTATGCTCCATAGGATACTAGGACAAACGGTAAATATATGCTAATTAATCCAGCTGTGGTCCTGAGGTTCCGCCGGTCAGGCTTCCTCGTTTGAGTCCGTGCGTGAAGAAAGGAAGAAAGAGAAAAAGGCTCCACTATAACATGGATCACCAGGTTCCATGGCACTCAACTACCAATAAACCATAAACAATCTTAAATCAAGTGGGCGAGGGAACCATGTTCCATAATACCCCACACAAAAAAGTGTATTCACACTGCTCATCCAAAGGTATACACTACTTTATTTTTCCGGGACCCGGAAGAAGGGAGTTGGATACCCGAAACGTACGTCGGTCGTCGTGGTAGTACCGAGGTCGCGGAGTGTAGCTGTGTGTCTCTCTTGGTCTTTTCAGTGTACATCTGTGTTGTCCGTTACAAGAGTTTGGTGGCCGGATCTCAATATTGCGGGTCACGCACAGACTCAAACGAGGAAGCCTGACCGGCGGAACCTCAGGACCGCAGCTGGATTAATTAGCATATATTTACCGTTTGTCCTAGTATCCTATGGAGCGTAGGCGCTGAAGTTAATGGGTGAGATTGTTCCTTTATATATCTATCTACATACATGTACTGGGTTACATTGTTTTTAGAGGGCTGGATGCACCCTTGATATATATATATATATGCACATATCATTTACGATCCCCACTATTGCACCCATTTATTGACTATATACCAGAGTTTGTTCACTCTAGTCTGGTCCACACTCCCATGGACATTTGGAACTTTATTTATTTATGCATGCACTAAGCTACCTGAATACTTATTTCCGAGCCTCACCTATCTTTTTTAATGTGTGGTTTTTTAAGATATATTGCATGTGCTATAGGCAACATATTTATAATGTTTATCTAGGTGTTTAATATATTTAGCTATGTGTTTTTGATAAATAAAGTAGTGTATACCTTTGGATGAGCAGTGTGAATACACTTTTTTTGTGTGGGGTATTATGGAGCATGGTTCCCTCACCCACTGATTTAAGATTGTTATGGTTTATTGGTAGTTGAGTGCCATGGAACCTGGTGTTCCATGTTATAGTGGAGCCTTTTTCTCTTTCTTCCTTTCGTACTATACCATTGCTTTCTCTGCTTAGCACCCACCATAATTGGTGTATACCATTACCTAATTTACAAGCAGGTGGCCCTTCAGCCACCACTTATTTAATTAAAGAGAGAGTTTAGGGCTGGTATGAAGGAAGAGGAGAGAGGGGGAATAAGATGAGAGGGAATGGGGTCAAGGGGGCAGGTGGTAAGACGTGTCCTGGATAGGAGAGATAAGAGTCCCTGTTCTGTAATAGTGGTGAAGCTCATTAGGGTGCAATTAAAGGGATTAACCAATGAAGGGAGGTTAGCCGGTGCAGTGGTAGGAGTTGGAAGCTGTATGGAAGAGGTAGGGTGCATAGGAAAACCATTTCGGATATTTTCGATTTTTTTCTGTGAAATATGAGGAGGAGGCGAACAGAACAGGGAGTTGAATACTTTAAAGAGCTGTTTCGGGTTATGGGACTGTGTGGATATGAGTGAAGAGAAGTAGTTTTGTTGGGCTAAGGATAAAGCACTTCTGGTCCGGTAGAGGGCACTTTTAAATTCAAGAAAGTATTTTTGTTACTCTTGCGCCAGCGTCTTCGGCTATACAGGATTGCCTTTTCAACTTTTTTATCTGATCCGTAAGCCATGGTTGTGAGTTATTGCGATTAAGGTGACAGGTGGATAAGGAAGCAATAGAGTTGAGGGCATTGGAAACAGTTGTATGGTAGTGGACGGCTGCAAGGTCAGGGTCAGAGAAGGAGGGCATGGAGATAAGTTGTTGGAGGGGTTCAGAGAGCGAATGAGGGTTGAGATTACGCAGGTCTCTGCATCTGTACGTTTGTTTGTTAGGGGTTACGGTCGGGACAGATGACGCAAGTTTAAATTTGAGAACATGATGATCGGATAAAGGGAAAGGGAGAGTTGGAGAAGTTAGATACAGAGCAGAGGCGGGTGAAGACCAGATCCAGTGTCCATTACAATGGGTCTGAGGAGAGGACCATTGAGTAAGGCCAAGGGAGGAGGTAAGAGAGAGAAGTTTAGTTGCAGCAGAAGTGTTGTTATCGATGGGGATATTGAATTCCCCTAAGATAATTAAGGGGATGTCAGAGAATAGAAAGTAGGACAACCAAGCAGAGAAGTGGTCAAAGAAAATAGTGGTTGGGCCTGGTGGTCGATAACTGCAATCTGTAGGGGTGTGGGAGAGTAAACACGGACTGAGTGGAACTCAAAAGATAGACGGGAGAGGGCTGGTAAGGGTGTGATGGGTATGAAAGTAGCCACAGCGCTCAGAGAGAAGAATACCAACTCCCCCACCACATTTATTATCAGGCCTAGTGGTGTGGCTGAAGTGTAGGCCACCATATGAAAGCACGGCAGGTGAGACAGAGGGTGACAGCCATGTTTCGGTAAGACCAAGAAATGTAAAGCGGTTAGCGATAAATAGGTTGTGTAAGTGTGCAACCGACCGTGCAGTACACAAGGCCCCAGATATATGAGCAGGGGGAAGGGAAAGGTGAGGTACATTTGTGATATTGTGTGTGTTTAGGGTACTAATGAATAAAAGAGAGTTACGGGCAGTAGACATTAGGATGGGGATGGGTTGATCATACAAGTGCGGTATGGGAGTGGGGGAGATATCACCAGCTGCAAGTAGAAGCAGGAGAGAGAACGAGAGGAGGTGAGAGTGGGATTTAAATGGACCATAAGTTTGTCTTGTAGTGGAGGAGACAGGGTGGTGTTTGACAATGGAAATGAGTTCATGGTGGGAAAGGAGGGGAGAGGATAAAATGGAGGGTGCCATATAAATGGATTTACCAACAGTGGGGTGTTGTAGTGAGGTGATAGAGCTTAGTATGTAGGTAACGAGGAAGATAAGGATCAAGGTTATATGGAACATGATGATGGGTTAATAATACAATGGGAAGGGTTGAATGGTGTGATCCAAATGAGCAAAGATCAGTGTCAGGCACTTCAGGTTACTTCTTGTTTATTTCTGGTGTTAATTCAGCCCTACACTTAGAAAAGTCTGCACTTGAGAAAGGCTGCAGAAACTGACCAAGGTCAAAATCTGACAAGGGCTCTTACAGATATAGCTGGCCTGATTACAACTACAATTAGAAATACTTTTCAGATGGGATGTGGGAGGGGCAAAGGGAAGACAGACACATTAAATTAAAACAGAGTGAGGATCAAACAAATGGTGAAAGTCCCAATAAACAACCAGACAAGACTGAGATAAGATAGCAGATCATACCAGGCAAAAATTCCAATGAAGCACAGGAAGAGATGCACAGTGGAGTGATAAATAGGATAGTACAGCAGATTATACCAGGCAAAAATTACAATGAATCACAGGAAGGGATGCACAGTGGAGTGATGAATAGGATAGTACAGTAGATCATACCTGTAATGACAATAAGATGGTGTCAGGAAAGATGGAGAGTGATCCTAATGGTGCCCTAGTGAATTCTGGTGTTAGCCCTACACTTAGAAAATGCTGCACTTGGAAAAGGCTGCAGAAACTTACAGGGAACACTGCTCCCACCCTCTGGATCCCTCCATGCCTGCCTCAACCTCTAGCTATAAATGTTTTGCAGTGTAGGGCACCCCTGCCCCCCCTTAACCACCAAGTTAGATTAGGGAAAAAAAGCAGCAGAAACGTACGGTACTTACATTGCTTGGAAACTGCATTGCCAGCCTCTCAGCCAATCACAGACGTAGCTGCTGGTCCAGCCCCTGTTTGCAGCTTCCGGCAAACAGAGGGCCAGGCAGAGACAACCTCGGTAGGTCAAGAACTGTAATTATGTTTGTGCTGCTTTTTTTTTTTTTAGAAATCTAACTTGGCGGTTAGGGGTGAGCAGGGGTGCCCTACAATATAGAGGGGTAGCCAGAGCTCAGAGCAATTTTTTCAACTTGCCTCATGCACACCCCTGAATAAAACCCATTATGTGTCAAGCATCATTAAATACATAAATATATTACAAGTTTAAAAAATCTTGATGCCATTGTGTCTGATTAGTATATTCTGTAGTCCCATTAATTACTTATTTTAGTTACTTTATTTCACTTTACCCAGTACAACTGCACAGTATCCTGTTATTATTTTTGTATTTATATTGGTCTCATTAGAATCTTAGATGTATATATGTGTGTGTTTATATAAACATGCAACAGGAAAATGTACTGTTTTTTGTTATCCAAGTTCCATGTTTACTGTTAACATTTTAAAGGTTAAAACTGCAGTTTCTTCGCTTCAGTGTCTACAATACTATATTATATATAGATACCAAATTTATCCAGAACAGAAGTTGAAAAGCACATGCACAGACAGACTAGAGAAAGGAAAACACATATCAATATCTATAACTAACAGTGCTGTATATATACATAGATATATATAATTTTCCCAACAGTCAATCAAGACATGCTATCATAACTTGTTTAGTCACTGTGTAGACATACAGAATGCATCAGCCACCAGGTAGCCTGGAGTCACCAGCTTTATATGGGGACATAATATATGCCAGGTATTCCCTACTGACTTTCACAAGTTTCATACAAAGAGGTAATGGAACAGTGAAACAACCATTCACACATTTATCAAGAGAGAGAGAAAAAATACACTGGTATTTAAATAGTCTCTTGCCAGTAAGACAAAAAGGTCCTATTAAATCTTTAAAATAAGCAAGAAGCAATAATAATAGTTAAATAATTCAGCTATTTCACAGTTAATTATGATGCTCATTTTGTTGTTTTAAAACTGAAACCAATATTTTAAGCTGCAATTTGAATATAATAAATAGGCTAGCAGCTCACAGTAAAAAGTAATGCAGACATGTGTTGTTAGCACTTGGGCTCTTAATGTATAAAATTTAATACCTAGACAACATGCTTTATGTGTCAGCAAATTAAAAACACTGCTTCAGAAAACCAGAAAACTAGTATTGACTAGTGGGAAAAGGCACAGGGAATATGTATTAATGGGCAAAATATTAAAAACAATATTTGCTGTCCAAGAGATCCAGTATGACAGATTCTACTCACAAGTTTTCAGAGTGAGGAAATGTTTTTTTCTGGGGTGGGTGAGGGGGTGCTTCCCTCAAGATCTTCTGTTGGGTAGGGTTCAGGGGTAGGCTAAAAAGATTGGACCAGATGGATATATCTCTTGATATATCTCTTGACGATTTATGACTATTTCATGAATTTCACTGTTTCCACAAAATCGTAAAACTCAAAATATTGCTTTGAAAAATGAACAGTGAATATTTTGATATACTGATTATATGCACACACGCACACATACACACACACACACAGCTATATTAAACATGCAAAGCTTTTGTAGAGGGTTAACTTATTATAACCCAAGATGAACTTGGTCCTTGAACTTCATTTTAGACTCTGAGCATGACATTTATAAATGGCAAGGATTCAATATAATACAGTAATAACATTTCTAATATCTTGATATTGTCATTAGATGATTAGATTTAATTAGGTCTTAGTTTCAGTTATTCTCAATGGCCTGATTTCAAAATAATTAACTTTTGTAGAAGAGACCTTTCTTTTAATAAACTATTCAAAAATGATATATAGTGTATATATTTTAATGTTGTCTACTTTAATTAAAAAAACTGTCACTAAAAATAGGTGTTTATGCCTACAAAATTATGTAAAGGGAAACTTTAACAGTCAAACATTTATTACAGTAGCTTAGATATAAAGCAGCCCATTGATAGTGAAAATCTTGCTGGTTCGCTAACAGTAAAGTAGCCATGTTCACCTTAAGCAATGTAAATGGTTCTTCACTGTGAGAGCACTAAGGTTGTGGTGTGTTCTACCCAAAAATTTTGTGTTGGCTGAATCTCTGAACACATTCAAAGGAGGCTTGGTTTTTTTTGTGGACAGGCAGAATATCATGGGTTATAGCTGGTGACTGCATCTTGTGTAGTAGGCATGTGTGTTTGGTTGTATACTTTTCTAGTTTGGTGTACTGAGGGCATGTAAAATTGGAGTGGAGGAGACTGCTTTTTTTGTTAAGCTGGGGTTTGGGGGAGGAGGGGGTTGAACTTGATGGACTTCTGTCCTTTTTCAGTACAACATTAACAGTGTATCTGTGTGTAAATCAAAATAAAGAGAGAGGCCACAGGGGAAAAAATTACACCGGATGAATTAGCTGCTATATTTACTTAAATACATTTATCTTTGCCTATACAGGTAAATTATTGTTTTTGTTCTGACTCATTAGATGCTATTAGGCATCTAATAGATTCAATGTTTGATCACAGTAAAAACAATATTAATTTAGAAATAAATATAATATTAATAAATAGAATAGTATGTTGCCTATTTATTCAAGTAGCCAACAGCTCTGCTATTGCATTGTTTGTGCCATTGTTGCTAAAACACTAATAATCTAATGCTCTATACATATCAACTGCAAAGGCTGTGGACTGTGTGGGTTTACATTGCTTTATTAGGATTATTGCTATACCATGGGGTACAAGTGACTATCTATTTAAGTCTAGAGATGTTCAAAACTGTAGTCTCGTTCCGATTTCAAATTTTCCGGAAAATTCAAAAATTCAAAGATTCGAAAACGGACCCATAGAAGTCTACGGGAGAAAAAAATTTGAAAGTTTCTGTCCATTTGGAGGGACAAATAATAATAGTAGGTATAGTACTGTAAATGACACAGAGACCTGGGGAATGGTTTGGGGACCATAACCATAACTTTTTTTAATACTATCTTTTCTAGCGATTGGGCTGTTTTCGAGCTTCCGCATTCCATTTTCGAGAGTTACAGAAATCGATCATTAGTTTCAAGGATTTGATTTTCGACAATCCTCTATTTTCGATAATCGTTTACTTTAGATTTTCGATAATCCTCTACTTTCGATTTTCGATAATTGTCTACATTCGATTTTCGATAATCCTCTACTTTCGATTTTCGATAAAAATCGAAAATTCAAAAAAATCCAGGTTCTGTAAAATTCGGGAGTTCCGAACATTTCACCGGGACTTCGAAACCCTCAGATTCGATTTGAAACTGGGTTCTCTATTTAAGTCACCTATTAATTGTACCTCCCCGGTCTAAATATATAGCTGTTTTTATCATTTTATAATGTTTTATTATTTGAATCCACATATTTTCCCAGTGACATAGGGGGTGATGGGAGGCATCAGGAAATTTTAGACAAGGGATCCACCCGAATGTATAAAATTAGGGCCTTCATTCCCTACTTTCGCTACTTATTTATCTACCTCACATATTTTGAATCCTCCTATTCATTTATTATTTCTTACTCCTCATGTTTTATATTTAAATATCCATAACATGTAAATGGGGCGCACAGGTTCTTGTTCTCACCATAGGTTTCCCCGGTATATGTAGAAAAGCCTTCCCACTTTCTGATAAAGCATACTATATCCACATTATTATTATTATATATTATAATATAATATTATTATTTAATATATGAAGCTGCTATATAAATATAAATACTTTCTTATAATAAATGTTTTTCCACTTTTTCAATATTTTCTGTTGCCAGACATAGACATTTGTATTTTAATTTAGTAGCCCTGTTATCTTTTTGCAGTCATATATTAATTATGGTATATACTGTGCTCAGTATACTGGGTCGCATAGAACATGAAAGAATGATAACTCTTGCTCACTTTAAGAATAGTATATGTTTGTTTGCTTTGTTAATACATTCTGGATAGATGTAAGATGTATTTGAAGTTGTGGTTTTCTTTTTGTTGCTTATGATTTAAATTGTTTATGTTAGGAATACATAAATGAAAATAATGTTTTTATATTTAAAACATTTGTATAGTATGGTAAGTAACAGAATAATTGCCCAAGAAAATAATTGTTAATTAAAATAGGTTTATATTGATCTTTAAGAAGTCATAAAACTCTTACTGGCATCATCAATGGGATTTCTACAGAGAACAATTTCAACACAAACATTTTGATGAGTATGTTGCAAGAACAAAGCATTCAATGCACAAAGAAATTAAACTAAAATTAAACTGTAATTTGTACGTTTGGTAGAGTTAACTTTAATAATATAATATGAAATGTTACAAAAAAAGGATTGCTCTCATGTTGATTTAAATAAGCAGGTTTTAGTAAGATGTTTACATGTATATTTCACTATGTTAGGACTGATGCATGCTTTTTTAAAACATGGTGGCAGCGCTTGTGTCACGTGTGTTTGAGAGCCAGGCATCCCACCTCTCCCTGAAGTTCAGGAAGGCTCCCTGATTTTAATGGCAGATCCCTGACTCCCTGAAATAAAATACAATCCCCCTGAAATGTGTTGTTTTGAATTAGAGTGAGGGAGCACAATGATTCTTTTAGCGGTTTCAAAAAAGTGACAAAAACACTTAATAGTGACATGAATTGTTGTATGCATGTGTGTCTGACTGTTTTCATGAGTGTGTGTCTGTTGAGATGCATGTGTTTGTGTGCAAAAGTCTCTGACTGTATACATGTGTGGGTCTGTATGCATGGATTATGCGTTAATCTTGGGGTGGGGCTTTAGATGGTGGGTATCCTCCCTAAAATGTGTGGGTACCCTTCCTGAAATGAGTTTTTGCAGGGTGGGATGCCTGGAGAGCCTAGTTTTACCTGATACATATGATATGGCTGGTAATGTTGGAGGGGCGCCCACAGTGTGTCGGGAAAATGTTGAGCTATGGAAGGCTGACCCTGTTGAAGATCCGTCTGGGGGCATCCTTAGCGGAGGCAGGCCCATTTGTTCTCCCAAATGCACTGCAACATGTTCCTCCACGGAAGTAGAGACTGTGTCTGGATGCCGGTAGCCATGAGAGGGGCTCAGCTGATTTGCTGGCCTGAACACAGTGCTATTAAGTGAAAGGAGTAGAGGTGCGCTGGATGGAAATTGCTGGGACTGGGAGAACTGGTGTCCAGCAAGCTGACAGGGAGTAGTTGAATCAGAGATGGGAGGGGACATGGTAGTAACAACCACAACAACTGCGTAAGGAGAGAGGATCTAGATGGGTCTGCTGGGCAAATTGGGCTGAAAGGTCAAAACACAGCTGGAGAGACCACAGACAGAGGAGAGAGAAGAGGTCTGGAGTCTGTGTGAGATCACATATGAGACCCTACCAACAAAATGTATGAAAAAAAGACTTCCTATCTCTAGGCCCCTGAGGTACTTTAATGCTTTACTTTTTAATGAAATATGGCTTAATGACAATTTTCTAAATGAAGTCATACAAATGGATGGTTGGCTTCTTCACAGAGCTGATAGGGATTTTATTAGAGTTGGTAAAAATAAAGGGGGAGGCTTGTGCAATTTTGTAAATAAGGATTGTTGTAATGATGTAACTATTCTAAATGTTCAATGTTCTTAGAATTTAGAATACCTGACCATGAAATGTAGACCCTATTATCTACCAAGGTAGTTTATTTGTATTATACTTTCTGTTGTGTATATACCTCCAGATGCAAACACGACGGAAGCATTAAAGGTTTTAAGTAGTCTTAATAATGGGATGCAATCAAAATATCCAGATGGTGTTTTAATTTTGGTTGGAGAATTCAGAAATTTTAAGATAAGTTTTACCCAAATTCTATCAGCATGTTACTCTACCCACTAGGGGGAAGAACATTCTGGACCATGTGTACACAAATATTAAGAAGACTACTATTATGCCTAATATACAGTAGGATGTTCAGATCATCTGTCTGTTTGAATGGTCCCAAGACATTTACCAAGAGTCTGGACAAAACCATCTGTGAAAACTATTAGGGTCTGGGATAAAAAATGTGGACTTTACAGTTTTTATTTCAGGAGACAAATTGGGACTTCCTTAAGAAGAACTTAAATCTTGATATTGCCTCTGATATATATAACTTAAATTTGGTAATTCAGTATATTAACAATTGCATAGGTAAAGCTACATCTGTTAAACAAATCGCAGTCTATGCAAAGAGAAGGAAGTCAGATTGCTGTTAAAAGCTAGAGACCAGGCTTTTAGGTCAGGAATAGAATTGGATTAACATGAGGCTAGAAGAAATTTTAAAAGGGGAATAAATAGAGCTAAATATGAGTTTAAAGAAAAAAATGAACTATGTTTTGCCAACTCAAAGCCACATCAGTGGTAGGCAGGGCAAGTTTTCAGCTTATTCAGTGGTGGCTCACCTTGTAAGATGCCAGGTTTAGACACATACAGGTCAGAAGGTCATAAGTTTGAATACCCAAACTGACCTTTATTTTTGTTTCCATTATGTTCCTAGTACAATATTCTACACGTACCAATGGTTTATATCGTGTCTCTCTTAGCCTAGAGGTAAGAGCTCTGCTTTTAGCAAGACAGAGTAAATGTACATGTTGCAGGTTCTATTCCCCAGACTTGTTTTTATTTTTGCTTAAATGTAAGTATTCCGTTTCTTACTTCCATGCTATTTTTGAAATACACTGCAAACATTACTTTTCTTTTTGTATGAAAAGTAAAGGATTATATCATTGTTAGGACAGGGGCCTTGAATGTGTTTGAAAACAAAAAGCTGAAATCCCTGTTCTGTCAGGGAGAGGGAGGATCTCTGTGCTATAATGTAATTGGCTGTTAGCTTCTAGGAAGCAAGGCTGCAACTTCCTTGCTTTGATCTGCTGAGCTCTAAAGAGCATGTGCCTGTACGCAGACACTTAGCTGAGGGTTTACCCAGCTAAGGTGGATTGTGGGAGTTGACCCCTAGTACTTGCAGGTTATTTTCATAAATCACCCAATGGCCACAGCAAAGGAAGGGATGAGACACAGCTTGTTGTATGTTTGTGACTGTGCTCTGTCTATTGGGACAAGGTTGTCTGGAGACTTTAGTTCCCCTTTAAAACTTTCCCACTTCCCCTTCTGCCTAAACCCCCTCCTCCCACCCACCAATAAAATTTTCTTTACTCTGTTTTAGTTTCAATGATGTACTTTATAAAAAAATTAGTTAATTAAATATACCTTAGCAATAGCAACAAAAATATGTTTTGAATCCCCAACTGAAAGAATATTGTAATTTACGGTATGTTACAGCTTGAGATTTATGAATATTTTATCAAAATTATATATACAAGGGAAAACCTTTGTTTTTTATTGTGACATGATGTATCTTTGCATAACAAAATTCTAATGTGAAAAAAAGTAATTGCAATGGAATCAGAGCAAATTCAAACAATCATCCTAATTCCTTAAAATCGCACCCAAAGGATACTTTTTGTTGAAAATAAAAATGTATATTTGTAAATGTTCAAGGATCAAGTTTTTTTTTTATTGTTTGTGTGGAGTGTGTTTATAAATTAAAGGAACATGTTTTTAAGGGGGCTTCTACAATTAGGAATGATTGTACAGGCTCTCTCTCCACCACCCTCTGATATCACACCTGGGTGCTGTTGTATGGATCAAATATTCATATAGGTAAGTATGTAGATTCAACGCACTCTCAGGATTTCTTCATCAAAAAACATTTATTTAATACATCACTGTGTAGGCAACGTTTCGGTACCCTCCTAGGTCCCTTTCTCAAGCCTCATATCAACTGTGATACAAACAATTCCAAATTTAAAGCCATTCACCCCTCCTCCAATAGTGACATCATCAAAACGAGTGTGAAATCAGAGGGTGGTGGAGAGAGTGCCTGTGACTATACACTACACTACTATATATATATATATGTTCCACAGGTGATTCATATGGTTTTAAACAACCACTTTTTCTTAACCAAAAATTGCAACGTGTGGAGTACAAGGATTCATGCAGACTGAGCTTCAAATTAATGTACTGCCTTTTCACTACATGTTAAAATTTTACTCTTTTACAAATAGACTAATACAGGGGGATTTACTGAGAGCCATGTTGCTTTTATTGCCATCTTAAAGTCATGCTAACCCACTTAAATGGATGGATTTGGGGTTAGTCAAGTGATATAATATTGAACTTGAAGCTGTTTTGATTAACTCTTCTAATGCTATCAAACAGCTGGCATTAAACTCATACGAGTACAAGACCTGGTTGGAATTTAGCCAGAGCTGCACACACAATATTAAATTATTGAATATGGATCCCTTGCGGCTTTCTGTAAATTCCCCCCAAAAGACCTCCAGTTGTCTGAATTAAAAAATCTCAGTATCTCTAAAATGTATTCAATGCTTAAAGATTCAAGGAACAATATAATAGAAATACCAATGAATTAGTTAGTGGATTGATTAAAAGAACTTTTAGAAATTAAATTTAAATTTGGGTTCATTTGGGTTCCAATGTTTGTAATGCATCAATCCACTTTAGTTCAACTTGGAGTAGCATTCTTTGTCTATCACCTCCTATAACTGGTAGGGGTACATGTTGAAATACCCCTTAAGAGGTATTTTGGTTCCTTTTGAAGGATGTGTCACAAATCACCCTTTATTACTGAGATACAACAATAGCAGCCGAGAGAAGAGAATGTTACCATTTTAGGTGTACTCAGGAATCTTGTGGTAATCCTTATTGCACACTGCATAAGTCAGATTTGACCAGTATATCTCCTATACTGCGCCCTCTTCTGTAGGAGAATAAGGGGGATCTTTGAATAGTTTACCATAAGTGGAATCTTTCTGCAGGATAGACCAGTTCCTTAGCACACAGTCCTTTACCAGCTGACTTTTTGGGCCATATGTATTGACAAAGGGGATTTGGTTGTCTTTTTGACATCTGCCTGTATTTCCTTGTAGCAGGTGTTCTCGATTGGATTCTCGAACTTCCTTATTTATCCTGAGTAGTTCATCCTTCTTATGCCCCCTTTCCACAAATCTATTAATTAACTGTGCTAGCCTGTTTGAAATTTTTTCTGTGGACATTGTCCTCCTGGCTCTTTTGGCTCTTTGGGATACCTTTTACAGTATCTGGAGTATGATGACTGTCTGCACAGAGAATATATTATTCCTTTCAGCTGGTTTGCTGTATAGATTTGTGCTCAGAGTACTGTATATTTTGTCCACCTGTATGTCTAGGAAGTGGATTGAGTCCTTTACCAGCTGACTTTTGGGCCATATGTATTGACAAAGGGGATTTGGTTGTCTTTTTGACATCTGCTGATTTCTTTGTAGCAGGTGTTCTCGATTGGATTCTCGAACTTCCATTTATCCTGAGTAGTTCATCCTTCTTATGCCCCCTTTCCACAAATCTATTAATTAACTTGGTGCTAGCCTGTTTGAAATTTTCTTCTGTGGACATGTCCTCCTGGCTCTTTTGGCTCTTTGGGATACCTTTTACAGTACCTGGAGTATGATAACTGTCTGCACAGAGAATATTATTCCTTCAGCTGGTTTGCTGTAGAGTTGTGCTCAGTGTACTGTTATTTTGTCCACCTGTATGTCTAGGAAGTGGATGAGTACCTATTGTACCTTAGGCCTTAATAATGCTTTTATATTACATGTTTTCTGTAACATTGGTTTGTACTATAATTGTACATTCTCTCAACAGATTTGATGTGGGACAATTTCAATCATAATGGGACGTGCGGGGAGGCATCCACTTCCCTACTATGCATCTACTTGATTATGATAAAATCCATACAAAGTTAAATTGACAGACTATGGGTAATAGTAATGTTATGTATATATGTATTATAAATTGCTATCTGATACCTTGCAGAATAGGGAGCTGGTATCTGGAACAGTGACCACCTGTTTATATGAGGGTGTGGGTGAGGGTTTCTTCAGTATTACTGAACCTGAGAAAGACCTAGATGGTCTGAAACATGTAGTGCTGCATCTCTGAATTCAACACTTTGAAGTACCTTGTTTGGGTTTCCCATGTGATCTGGAGGATTGGTGTACCCTTCCCACATGGTTGAGCCCACTGAAGCATTTAACATTCTGCTGCCTAAGGAACATTCGGTTGCATAGAACTTTTAGAACTATTCTTTTTCATGCACTTTTAACAAAGGTGCAGTTTATATTATATATCAACAACATTTCCTTAGCCTTCTATCAAAGGAAATATTTTAAAGGAAGTAAAATTGTTTAAAAGCTAGAAACTTTAAATTCACAAAAAGTTAAAAGGAATTAATGCATACAGAACCGATTTCAAAGCTTTTTATTACATGACCCTTGTCACTTGCTCGATGGGCTGTTCAGAAGCTCTTTAAATTCAAGTAAAGTGTTCTAAAGAACCCTTGATTTATTATGCATTCTGGTGCACTTTTAAGTATGCAAGAGAGCTGAAGTGGAAATATATGCAGTTTGGCCCATCAGGGAATAGAACAGAAGGTAAAACCTGGAGTCTTTTAGTGTACATGGTTTTTCATTTTTGAAGTTCAGAAAGCTAGAAAGTTTGAAAAAAAAATACTGATCTTTTACTAAGTGCTGATGCTTTTGGCAAAAATATGAAGCAATTAGAGTACATAGTTTAAGCACTGCAATCTATCTCAACATCCTTAGAAAAAGAGTGAATTAATTCTAATATAATGAACACATTTCATTATGTTATATATATGTAAATATGTATACACATGGGCAAACCCTTGCCCAGTATTCCTGACTGACCAGTTTTCTGATCATTTTAACTGTCCATGAAAGAATTAAGGGTCAGTGGTGATTTACAGACATATTAAGTCATTATCCAAACAGATAAACCTTTAACATGTATAATTCCACCACTAGCATACACAAGCTCTAATTTCTATACAGGTACACTGCTCATAGAATGCTTCATGCCCTTTTTGCTGCTATTTCAAATTCATAGTCTCTCCTTGAGCAGTTAGCCTTAACTATAAATTATATTATATTATATTTGCAATTCACACAAACAAAATTTTTTGGATTTCATATTTTATTCTAATTTAAATGGCCGAGTGCTACATGCGAGTCCGTGTGTATGTGTTTGGTTGGGGGTTTCGTTGATCCGCCTGGTGGGGGAAAAGCGAAAAAACACCCCTTAATAAATATGTCCCTTATAACCTTATCTGTTTTTATGGTAAAAAAGAAAATCGGAACCTTAAAAAAAAAAAAAAATCTTAAAAAATGAAAATAAACCTAAAAAACTAAATCGCAATCGTATTACAGTAAATGCTGGAAAATAGTCTTACACCCCCCGGGTACTATAGTATTGAGAAAACACTTCAAAATGTACTGACAACTTCCATGGACCCATTGGCAGGCGAAATAAATGGCCAATTATGTGTTTTCGTTACCTCGGACATGGCAAATTTGAATAGCTGAACTTAAGCAAAAATATACATCACCATTTTAGAAATGTGCTTGAGCGGTATTCGCAGCAATGTATAGTGAAAAGTGAAAAGTTATCACTGCCGAAGACCTAATTTGGCAAAAAGGCAACATTAAAGAAGGCGAAAAGTTTAACAAACCTTTATAAATAGCCCCTTAAAGTCAGGTTGTGTCTAAAAATTACATGTGTGCAAATATAAATTCAAAGGAATAAAGTAATGAGGCTTTAAACCAATGTACCAGTATCATTGGGTTACCCAAAGGTAAAATAAGGGCCAAATTAAATAAAGTAATTAAAATAAACAAAGCTTAACTTACTTAATGTAGCAACAAGGGTTACGATATAAAAGCTGGCCAACTATTAAAGGGCACGTCCCCCTCAACCCTATCCCCTCTTTTCTCATTCCCCACCTCTCCTCTTCCCTAATCTCTTTCTTAACTTGTCCCTATCCACTGGTATTTTTCCCTCCTCATTTAAACATGCAGTTGTATCCCCTATACTTAAAAAAACTTCCTGGACCCATCTGCTCTTTCCAGCTATCTGCCTGTTTCCGTTCTCCCTTTTGCTTCCAACTACTGAAAGATGTCTATGCTGACCTGGTTCTTCACCTGTCTGCTAAATCTCTCTTTCACCACCTCTAGTCAGGCTTCTGTCCTAACTCATTTCTAACTCATTGCTCATTCTTCTTGATCTGTCCTTTGCTTTTGATACTGTTGATCACCCTCTTCTTCTTCAGACCCTGGCCTCCTTACGTATCCAGGATACTGCAATTTCTTAGCTATCTTCTTATGTCTCTGGTAGGACTTTAATATTTTCCACTCTGGAATTAGCCCTCCCCTCGCCCCCTCCCTGTGGGGGTACTGCAAGGCTAAGTACTTGGCCCTATTCTTTTTTCCATTTAGACATATGGCCTTGGATAACTCATTAGTTCATTTGGATTTCAGTATCACCTGTATGCAGATCATAACCAAATTTACATCTCTGTCCAGATCTGCCTACACTGACATCCCAAGTCCCCAACTGCCTTAGTGCCACCCTCACAATCTGTTCCCTCCCAAGTCTCACTATTAATATTAACAACACCCCTAAATCCCCATCTCCTCATGGCCATTTCCTAGGAATAACACTTGATTCAGATCTTTCCTTCAAACCCCATGTTAACACGACCAACTCCCGACGGCTCCAACTCAAAAACATCTCCTGCAATCATCCCTTCCTCTCGAAATAAGCTACAAAAATTCTAGGCCATGCCCTAATCATATCCGAGGTAGACTTAACACACTCCTGTGTGTGTTTACCAAAAACTGCCTGGCCTCATTCATTTCTGCTTCTCTAATGCCTCTCCTCTCTGTCAGTCTGTCCACTGGTTGCCTATCACACAAAAGATCCAGTTCAAGCTGCTAACCCTATCCTATAAAGCACTATCCAACATAACCCCTCCATATATCTCAGAGGTGATACTAGACGCTCTGCAAATGATATCCTCCTCTCATCTATCCTAGTCACCTCTTCCATGCCCGTATTCATGGCTTTGTTGTTCTGCCCCTCTGCTTTGAAACTCCCTTCCTCTGTCTGTCCATCATTCACCATCCCTTAATACCTTCAAACTACCCTTAAACCCCCCTCTTCAGGACAGCATATAACCTGGCATAGACATTACCTCTCTCCACTGACCCAACCTGATCCTAACCACCATTCAGACACCACTGCCAATTATATTTACAGCCTACCAATTCAGGTCACAAGTATTTCAGGTGCATGACTGTATACCTTGGCTTGTAGGGTCTTTCTCCACTGGACCGTCTGCCAGTATAATACAAAAGCAATGAGAAAAGAAGAGGACACTCAGGCAGTTAATCTGCACACGTTCATTGCTGCGACGTTTCAAACATCAGCATGTTCTTTTCATGCGTTGCTTGAAAAAGAACACACAGATGTTCAAAACATGTCGCAGCAATAAATGTGTGCAGATTTAACTGCCTGGGTGTCTTCTTCCTTTCTCATTGCTTACCAATTCAGGTCACCTTATGTTCCCCTCTAGATTGTAAGCTCTTGGGCAGGGTTCTCTTTCATATTGTATCACGTTATTGCTGTAAGTAACTCATCACTGTGTACTTACATTACTTATTGCCTTTTTAATTAATTTTACGACTTTATATAATATGTAATACCCTGTAGTATTGTATGACTATGTAATTGTAGAGTGCCACGGAAAATGTTTGCGTTATATTTATCCATAATAACAATAATAAGGAAAATAATGTCCTGACAAAAATTTTAAGAAAAAAACTTCACTCCAATGTTTGCTGTTTTTTGGTTGCCTTTGGGGGACAGCTATCCATTGTGTGTGTGAATGTAGCAATACCACTCTATACCCTAGATATATTTAGATCAAAAAGGTCCGGGCACTCTGTGTTTCATAAAACAATTTGTAGGGTGATCAACATTTCGGTGCTTCACGAGCATTTCATCAGGATACAACATTGTGCAAAACCTAAATAAACCCTATCATCACTCCACCCATCTGTCCTCAACTCTTATTCATACTTCATATTTATACTTCATAAACCAGCTCATTACAAACTATACATTCCATTTTATCTCTATGAAAGTGCAAATGCAATTGTAAAGAGCTAAAATTGTTAAATAAAGTGCTATTAAAAAGTGCTTAGTGTCTCATTACTATTTCCTTCCTTATCTTTATATATAATTATATATTGCATCATAAAGTGCTGTTTATATTATAAAGTGCAACGTGCTACTTCAATCTGTGTTAATAATAATTTTATTATATATATATATATATAGTGCCACTATGTGCTTTGTTTTAATAAACTACTTTGAAGAAACCCTGGAGTGCTCCTGAACCTTACTGAAGTCTATTTATATATCTATAGGAAGCACCCAGGTCTATTGCACTAGTATCTGTTTTGTAGTGCCACTCATATGGTTGGTATATATTTATATATATATATATATATATAACATACAAGAATTGTGGAAGCACTCCAATCAGGCTAATTTACAACATTGTAAATTAGCCTATTGGAGTGCTTCCACAATTCTGTATTGTATGTATTTATGGGAGGTTTGGTCAAGCCTCCATGTGGAAATAGCACACCCCAACATGCCCCTTTTATGGGAGGTCCTTTGCCTTTAATATAAAGCACTGGATGGCCTCTTCCCTCATTTAAAAAGCCTAAGTGCTGAGGGGGAAGGGTGAGAGCCTGTTTATAGGATCCAGTGTGTAAGAATGAGAAATGCAAAAGTTTGCTAATGTAATTGAAGTAAAAGAAATGACGTTAGGACCTTCCAGACGGGGTACCTTGACGTGGTTGGAAGGCTTTTCATTCATGTGATCACAGTAATGTATACTAAAACCCCTTTGTTTATAAAGTATGCCAGTGTGCAGAATATGATATTGTATGGGGCCTAGGAATGTGCATTGATATCTTTTCTATGTTTGTATATATATATACTATATATACATATATATAAATTCTAAAAGCATATACAAAAGATATTTCATTAAGGATGTTTGAAATAAACAATTAGTAAGGTGTTTGTGGCTAAGGTGAAAATAAGCATAAAACCCAATTAAAAGAAACTGGCATAAGCCCCTTGGGAAGGGCTGTGGGCATATCATAATCCAATGTGCCACAGGGTTCTCATCTTCCTGTAGTTTCCCATTAATCATCTCTCTTTGGTCATTTCAATATGTGACTATGTACCGATAACATCATTTGCCTATGCATGACAGCCCACATGGGCATTTTATCATATAGGAGAAATGGTCTGTACAGGTATACACTTCCTCTAATTTTGATTTATTTCCTTTTTTTGGATAAGAAAGGTGGGCCCTTCAATTAGGTGGTTACATGTGCTTCAATATTAGAATTATAGCATCCCTTTTTTTCAGTTTTTACCCCCTTTACTTTTAATATATTTCCAAAGGATCTGCATTGATCAGTACATCCAATATATCTAGCAGGCAGGTGCACAGCTCAATGATAAACCACGTGGGATGCTACAGTAAAGCGGTGCACCACTGGGGTACAAAGTACTAAATATAAACAAGTGGGAGGAAAACGACCTTCCTACAAAAGGCCCCAGATATAAGGCACAACCACAAATGGTATAAAGTATAACAGCTTTTATTGCTAACTCACTATAAAGTAACACTAAGCACAGACAGCACCAAAAGCACCTATGGCGCTGCCTGCACTTTAGTGTTACTTTATAATGAATACCATAAAAATTGTTATACTTTCTACCATCTGTGGTTATACCTATATCTGGGTTCTTTTTTGTAGAAGGTCCTTTTCCTCCCACTCATTTATATTGAATCAGTAGATCACCTAGGTTTTTATTCCTTTTAAACACTTTTTGTGGATTCTGTTATGTTTCTTTATTAAGTATGATCACTTTTCATAAATCCCCAAAGTTTTTTTTTATGGTTTCTGTCATTTATGCTCTCTTGTCACTATATTGTATTAAGGGATCTTCCAGGTGCACTGGTTCTATTGTCATTAATGAAACATGCCCTCTCGGGGATTTATCCAAGACTTTTTTTTTTTAGCTCTTATTTATGATTTTTTTCGTACATTTAATTTATATTCACTTCTATATTATGGTATCAAATCCTTAGTGCCCTTAGAAATTGGGATACTGGGATCCCTTTTAACAATTTTGGGGGTGAAAGCTTCAGATCTCAAAAAACGGTTAAAATCTGTTGGTTTTCTTATACAGAGCATCAAGTACATATAAACTGTTAATGGTAATAATTCTGGAAAATTGTTAAATCGTCAATTTAAATGGTCCCCACAATACTAGTATTATTATACAATTATCAGAAAAGATGTAAGGTATCAAAAAGAGGTGCAGATATTTTCAAAATGGACCACAGGTTTAATAGTTTTAAACTGGCCTCTTTTCAGTTAAATTTGTGGAGGATCTGTATTTTTTTTTAGTACTTTTGGGAAATAGGGAGTGTTCTAGGGTTGTTTTGGAGGATCCTTTAGATTCATTAGCTGGTTCACATGGAATTAGAATGTTCTAGATAAGACCTTTCTCAAAGGGTGTGCAGAGGAGTGCCTCAGAATTTTGGTACTGGAAATATTTTACTTGTATAAGTTGTTTTGCTTATGTTTTAATTTAAAATTATTATTATAATAATTATTATTATTATATTATTATTATTATTATTATTTACATTTTTAGTGCAGTTGTTTTTTTTAAAACAAAGGGTGTGGCATAAAATTTTTTTTTACAAGTGTGCCACGGTCTAAAAAAGTCCACTGTAGTTCAAGGATGTCTAAAATAACCATATTCATCTGAGAAGCCATGTGAAACACAGTAATTCACGGATTGTTTTATTGTGTGCTTGTTTTTTGTCCTATTTCTCAGTAGTGTGTTGTAACGTTGACATTTATAAACAAAGGATGTCAGTAATTAATTATGAGCGAATATTAAGATTTCTTTGCTACACATTACAAATACTGGAGCTGTAGTGGGGTGGAGATGATGGATCAGAAAAAGATGTTACTTAAGAGATTGCAACCTAAATATTAATTAATTAGGAATTAGATCTACATAATTAGTTTGGGGAAGCATTTGGAAACACAGTGCTAAAGTACAGCTAATCTTTTCACAATTTTTAGAATTATACAAACAGCCAACTAGAATTTGGCTGTCAATACCTTGAGAAAGCAAAATAAAAATTTGAAGACATTGCATCATGGGCTTCTGCAAAACTCTTTAGGACATGTACCTTCTTTTTAGAAATACTGTTTTATGCCCAGCCTAGCTCAGCAAACTTAAAACTGCAAAAAAAGCTGTTTTCTCACATTTTTAATTGTTTTAAAGCTACCAGATTAAGCTTGCAAATACACATATAAATCATTTTAAATTTACTGTTTTAGTAAAATACAGTTACGTTAAAAATAATGTTAATAGGAAAATCTTGTGACACATTCCAAATACATTGGCCATTAATTTGTTTTAAAGATGTTTCGTCAGTGTTACAACCAAGATTTAAAATAGATATAATTTAGATTTTATAAATGTAATTTAACTAAAAATGTGGGGAAATGTTAGTTATTAAGAATTCATGTGTTTTTAGCCCATTTCTCCTAAATAAGCTCTGGTGCAGATAATAGCAATGAAACGTTAGATATTATTAATGTAGAACAAGCTACATTATAATTTTACATAAGTATAAGTAATGTAGTTTCTGGGTAATTGTTAGCTCTTTAATAAATGTCAACGCATTTGATAGCCTTTAATTAGGAAGACTGGAAGTTACCATTAGTCTATGTAGATTTTAAAAAGATATTGCCTATGTCCCCTGTCATTTACTTCTCCTTTTTAGCAAATCTTTGTATAAAGATGTCTCTGCACCGAAATTGGACTTTTAAGACTTTACAAGCAGCTTTTCCTCTGAAAATGTGCAAGCATGTTCATATGAATTCTCAGCCAAAACAATGATCTTACATCTGTACATAGCTTAATATACCATAAAAGGAGGCAAGTCTGTACTAGAAATGTCAACATCATAAAAAGAGAGAGAATTATGGGAGGTAATCCACAGTAGCCACAGGTAATCACATAAATCAGTCACAATGTAATATTATGAAAAGACTTTAGTTGCTCTTTAAAATATTATATGGGCTAAGTGCCAAACCAGAACACCATTTTGATTTTATTGTGCCTTCATCAGAATAGAGTAAGTATGTCTGGTGGGCATGGTGAAGTACAATTAAATGAGCCTGTAAAGCTCAGTACACTCATTACCAAACTTTATCAGAGGGCAGACAGAATCTGTAAAATTCCATCAGTCATCTGTTTAAGATGTAGCTACACACAGTCCCAAACCGTCTCCCAAATGGGTGAGTATAGAGACATTTTAGGTTCAAAACATTTGTTTCTGATGTAGGTAAAAGGTTGTTAGCATCAGAAACTTGTAGTTTTACTGGTGCACATTAGTGAAGAAGGACCAATCCCATCGGTACCAATGGGTTTGCCCTCTATTGCTAATGTGTGTACCCAGCTTAAGGCTGTATAATAATAAAAATAAAGATAAGAGGGTGTAAATATTGGAATTCTCATTGTATTTATAATATTATTTTTGACATATATATTTTGTAGATATATTCTATCCACTGTGTAATGCTGCCCACTACAAATATTTGAATTTATTTGGGGGGTGTTTATTACTTGTTCAATAAACAAAGAAGCATTTTGTCCATGAGTATTTCAGTACTAAAATCAATTAAAAGTGAAAGTTAGCATTTGCCTAATTTAAATACATATGCATCAGAGTAAGACAAAGTTTGTCAGCTTATTTCTTTCAAAAAAACTTAATGAGCATGTTCACTAATGTATCTATTTAAATCAGTACAGTGGTGAATGGTAAAATTGTGTCCCCTTATAGTGTTGCAAATTAATAAGTGTTATAAGGGTTTTGGTTACTTTTTGTCTCTATTTTATTGCATCTTAATTATGCAGTTACAATGTTTGGAATGCTCAGATAATGGATGATATGAATCATACCTGTGTAAAATAAGATAGATTCGGCTGAAACACTCAACACTTATTTTACCATTGCTTATAATTAGCATTCTCTAAATCCCTGAATAAACATTTATATTTAAATCAAAACATAAATCAAACTTCAACTCTCAGCTATTCTATTTAATTACTTTATTATCATTATTTTGTTGATATATAAAATGTGCTGACATTTCCTGTAAATGATTGCTATTGTTTACACAATGAAAATGTGCAATTTATTAAATAATTGACAAAAAGAAAAAAAACAAGAATAATAAAACAAAACAAAACAAAATCAAAGGATTATAAGAGGGACATTGTGATAACTAGGTTGAAGTAGTAGTATCTTTGGTCATCTGTTGTGTATTAATTATTTTATATTATGCCCAGTGGTTTGTATTTAGCATAATATTGATGTTAGTAATGTTAATATATTAACAAAGACGGTTTTCCGGAGTTCCATGAAACGGAAGTCTAGAAAGGTACAATATATTTCTTGAAAATGCTAATGTACTAATATGTATAAGTTAATAATTTTTATTAATAATGAAATAACTGAGCACTGATTTAATTTCCAACAAGATGAATTGTGGTATTTCTTTTCAATAGTTCTTCTCAGAGAGATTGGCAATTTCACAATAGCAATGATTGGTATAGTGATTACAAGCACCCTGTATGTCAAAAAAATATTTTAAAAAATATACAATCCTAACTAGATGTAAGCTCTATGGGGCAGGGACCTCATAACTCTTGTGACAAGCCCTAGCACTTCTATTTATATAAGTTATAAATTTATGTACTGAACTATCTATGTATTTATCCCCCTTGTTTGCTTTTTTTGTATATTTAAACTGTACAGCGTGCGTCCCCAAGTGTGGGCTATATAAACATATACATACATATAGAGCATCCAATACTAATGGGTGCTAAAGGAACCCACCCAAACAGCACCACCCGCATATACCATCAGCACACAGAAGATGAGCTCTCAAGCTTTCATAAATCCCCCATAATTATTACATATCAACTATACAGTATTAACAAATGATAATAAACATAATTAATGATCAAATGTTGAGTCTTTATTGAAAATTTTTAAATAACATATATTTATTTGCTCTAACTGTACACTACAAACCCCTGAAAAAAAATTGTTGTATCACCTCACTCAGTTCATCACAAACAGATCCATCTCCCAGAAGGGGACAGCATTGATGACTGACATCTCTGCATTCTGAAAGTGACATTAGTTTTTGGTGAAGAATTGTGTTTCAATTTATATGGTGAGTTCTTCTGCAATGTACTCAATTTTTTTTATGATGCCTAGACATTAAAAAAATAACACACAATCTAAAAATGCTTATAAATAATAACAATGATATATTTGAGATTTTTTGGGGGGCTACTGTCATTTCTTACAATATGCAGATTAGTGGATATATTCACTACTAGCTTTATCATAGCCATACCCACATTTACTGGGGTGCAAGTTACAGATAGGTTTCCCCCAGGATTTTTTAAGGGGGAGGATAGAGAGACCTGAGAATTGCCAAGAGCAAACTGAGAGATAGTGACAAAAATGACAGCTGGAGATATAAAAACACAGCAACACACTATAAACAGAGAAGCCAGGTATAGAAGTCAGGGGTTATGCACAGGAGTCATAAAAAGCAGGTGAGGTACTTAGGAAAAGTCAAATTGCAATTTAGAATAATCCAAGTGGTCAACCAGTTGTAAATTAGAAAGTTCAAAAAGCATAATGAGTCATAAACTGAAAAGAAATACCACAATAAATACACAAGCAAACAGAAACCATCTAGTCAAGCAATGGCGCTAGGAAAACTTTAAATGGAGTAAAAACCAACCAGGGAACTCCAAATATCCAGAGTACATTGGGATTGGCAGGAAGATCAGCAATGGATTGGTCCATTTGAAATAATTAGCAAATCTCCTCTTAATATGTTCCAACTGGCAGCACAGGATGGAGAAGAAACACATATAAGAGCTGTACAGCACATGGAGAAATGTGCTCAGAGTAGAGTGAATTCTAACACATACATGGAAAGAAGTGGTTCTCAAAGATCGAAATTACCAAGCAACAAATGTTCAACAAGAAAGTGACATTAAATTCTCAAAACAGAGTATTTAGTAAAAAAAAAAACAAAGAGAGATATTCAAAATGTGTAGCCATTTCCACCATTTTTTTTTAAAACTATTTATAAAGATGGGAATTTTCACATTTCTGCAAATGTTTTTCCACTTTTGCTGTATTTTCAGTTTCTCCAGAGTATCATCTCACATTGTTAAAAACATTTTGGACTGTCATACATAGTGGAAACCATAGTGGTATTTTTAAAGCAACAAAAATCTGTCTAAAAAATACATTAAAAAGATCTCCAAGTCTGTGGTTGCATTAATGCATTTTTGGAGAATTTTCTAGCATGGAAATGTTTTCTTTCTTACTGTAAGGTGTTTTCAGTTGAATAAATTAGAAGAGTACCTTCAAACCCACAGATGCAGTTTGTTCCCCACCTCTATGCATTCATACAGTTGCAAAATAAACTTTCAAAAAATAAAATTGTAGATGTGGTAGGAATTACAGCTCAAGCAGTGCATAATGCAAACAGACTAGTTTTATTAGATGATGTAATCCTTATAACAGTAGGCATGGATCCATGTGCAGCACAGTGAGAACTGATTGCTGAAAATTTGCTATAGTCGATTTCCCATTTAAACATAAAAGCAAAAAGTGTACAGAGTATAGATTATTTACATTTATTTGCCGAAATGCAACAGGAAGGTGTTAGACTGTTTTAAAGTATAGAAATTTGAAAGTGTTTGATATTCCTTTTAATAAACCAGCCAGTGTTGTAAGCCCACCACATCCAGCTCCACAAGCCACACCATTTTTCTGCATGTTTAAATGCCGCAGGAAGATAGAGAGGTGGCCTTAAATTTTATTTTCAGGTAAACAAATCTAGCGAACTATCTTAAGAGATTATTTGGCAAAATCTTCAGGTCCTCCTAAGTTGAAATTAACGCAAACTTTTAGGTTTTATATTAAAAGTTTAATAATCTAATTTTAAGGATATTATTAATACCTTTAACATGATCTCCAACTAGGTACCAGACATTTAAATTTTTAAATGTGTGGTGGTGCAATCATAAAACCGTAAATTACATAACACAATCAATGGATAAGATATGAGATGACAACAGGGCAATTTTTTTGACAGTAGGAATAATTTATGTAATGTAGTCAATTTATTTTATTACTATTTATTGTCAACACTGAGCAATTGCTTTTTTAGTACATTGCTCTGTATATAGTAGTGTCAGTCCTACTACAGATAGTAGTATGGGAGACATAGGTGTGAGTAGTATAGCAATCCAAAGGAGGAGGGAAAAGGTAAGTGCTTTCTATTTATTTTCATATAAGGTATAATTGTATCTTCTATTTAATATGTTCCAGTAGTGGAATTAACTACCAAAATCCTTAAAATATTATTGTTATTTGTAATATATGATGATATTTCACAGTGTCACTTTGGGGGTGAATGTTGTAAGTGTCAGTTCGAATAAGGCACCTTTGCTGTTTTTATTTAACAGATCCACAGTCTGAAAAAAGGCATACAATTGCATCATTGCATACAAACATTTCTAACAAATTGAGGTTATTAGTTAATAGAGTATTATCTAACACGTTTGCATATTGCATACTATATTCCCTAAGTGAACTAGTAGTATTTGCGATATAGAAGACCAAATGGTCACAGATATGTTGACTTGAAAAAAATAAAAGACAATGAACAGCAGACTGGCTCGTCAGAATGATTTCTTATGCCATTTTACTCAGCATTGCTAAGCTTATCAATTTTGTGTTGAAATCTTAGAGTGCTGGCAGCCCACTAGAAATGGTAAATGGTTTAGTTAAGGCATACATATGCTTCTCACATTGTCACTTTGATTAGCGGCTGTTTGTAGTAAAAATAGAAGGATAACACTTGTTTGAATCTGAAACTACAGATTGTCTGAACACATTTGTAACTTAGATAAAGCAAACAAGTAAATGTTTTGTTCAATCTTTCTTTTGTAGGTAAAAGATCAGTGTGTTTACCATTTAAAAAGTCTGAAGCCAAAAAGTTATTTTCAACCTTTTGTTTGCCCTTCTATTATTGAAAGAGCAACTTAAGTGCTCATTTTTGTACATTTTTTTAAACAAAAGACAGCTATGTGTATTTATTTGTTTGTTATTGATTTTTTTTCTATTTGCATGCGCAAATATTATGGTCTATTTAATTTCAATATGCTAAACTGCAGTGTTAATAGTGATGAAGTCTGTTTCGAACCCTGTTCCAAACTGAAAACACTCAAATGATTTTTGAAATCGCTGAACTTTTCTAGATTTTCGATAATTACCAAATTTTTCAAATCGAACATTTGAGAATTTTTCATTTTAAAATAAAACGCTTTCGAAAGTTGAATATACAGGCTGATTTTGAGAAATATCAAATGCGTGGAATCCTCGATTCATAAATGGGAGAGATACTGAATACGCAAGCCCTGTTTTCAAATATTAAAAAATGATTAAATATCCAAATGCGAGAAACTCAAAAAACTTACGCGTGAAGAAAATTACAGGGAAATTCATATGGTCAAAATCGTCTAAAATGTATGTTAACCTGTGGTAATATTGCGTTAATGTGTGCTTTACATGTTATTTAGTCCATAACAGCAAAATTACAAGTATTAGAGGAGTCCAGACATTGATAGGTGCAAAATAAGTGAATTTATTCCTTCATTAAGAGTAAACAGACAGGCAACATTTCGGGCCCACACTCGGCCCTTTGTCAAGCCTTTGAGGCTTGACAAAGGGCTAAGTGTGGGCCCAAAACATTGCTGTGTTACTCTTATGAAGGAATAAATTCACTTTCTATCCCGAAAAGCTTGCTGTATGGACTATTTTGGGTGAGGCACTGGAACCCACATCAGAGGGTGCCAGAGAAGTTAATGGGAGGATTCAGTCCGATTCTTTAGTTTGTTACATGTATTTAGGGCACCGTGCCATTCAAATGTTTTTGGAAATAGTGCTATGCAACCAATACAAAAACCCTTGGTTAAGTTTAAGTTGTTTAACCATTGGTAAAGTTTAGTGCTATAAGCAAATAATCTCGTTTAAGGCTGGTAATGTATCGTGGGATCACGCAAATCAAATTTTTTTTGAAAATGTGTTAAATGCATTTAAAGGGAGATATTTTTTTTTTATGTTTTTAGTAGATCTCCAAAAAAATAACGACATATATTGTTCTTAGTACCAGCTACATAGTTAGACATTAAAGTAACATAATTCATTCCATCTGCATTATTTAGTCAGTTTGGAGTATTTGTTAGTAACCATCTAGAGATTTTATTTTTGAAATTTAGATAATTATCTAAAATAAACCACTGCAATATCGCAAAACCTTAACTTAATTTAATTAACTTGTTGCTTGTCTTAAATATAAGAGTCATTAGGATTAGGCTGTGGGTACGAAGTGTTAGAATATTAACTGGAGGGAAGGAATAGTGGGTAATGATATGCAGTGGATATATTGGGAGGGGGGAAGATAGTTTGCAGGTAGATAAATGGGCAGATATATGTAAGTGAGACAGGAGGATTATGGCACAGAGTTTGTTCTGTGTACCACACTGTTAGTTGGAAGCAATTATGTATAGTGTGTTTGAATGTGATGGAAGAATATTAATAAAAAAGTCTCCCACAATAGGAAAAATTTCTGACTCTGCTTTCTTTGTCCAAGGTTGCTTCGCCCAGTCCATTCGGAATTGGTATGTCAGTTTGAGTAAAATAGTTTAGTGGTGTGAAGGTTGTCCAATGTTACAAATGAGAAATGTGTGTTGGACAGCAAATTTGCTGAATCAGCATTTGACCAATTTTCTCACGCTTATAGGAGTAAACATCTGGTACAGCAATCTGGGTTCTAGTAAATTTAATTTTTTTTGCCTGTAATTAGAAAAAATACTTTATACCTTGAAGGAGTTATTTAGTGAAAACAAATGTTTTTTTACATCCAGCCTGAAAGTTATGTTCCAATAAGATGAGACTGGAATTCATTATCAAGTTTGCTCTCAGTGCTCCCTGGCACTAGATCCCCCTGTCCTGTTCAGCTTACTCCTAGTTAGTATGCTGTCTCCTCTCTATGTATCCACCCCCTCCCAAATCGGAGCACAGGTAGAGTGTGGAGCATGTGCAGTGAAGATGATCTGTCCTCCTTTCAGCCAATAGAATTCACCCAGTGATTTTGTGTTAGTGAAAGTTAAACTGCTTTGCTATGGGAAGGTAAGCAGCGCTGTAATCAGATTTATTTAGCTGTAGGAGTTTTAAGTTGTGTGTGTGTGTGTGTGTGTGGTGGTGTGTGTGTGGGGTGGGGGGCTGTGTAATTGATTGCTTATGGACATTTCTACATTAGGACTCTAAAGTAACACAAACAGTAGTTACTGCAGAATTGCGTTTATCTGCATAGAGCAAAAGATAATGCTTATTCCCTTTTCTGATCTTAATGTGAATCAATTAAACCATACAGTGATAGAGATAAGCTTTACTTTATAGAATGGATAGTTTCTACATGTAGTGTGCTAGAGGGAGGGGCTAGGTGATTGACAGTTTCTTACGGACTAGCGTGCCCCGCCTCTTAAAAAGTAAAACTCCCAGAGCTAAAAAAAAAAAGGGATAGGAAGGTCAGAGAAGAAAAAAAAAAGAAGATTTAAGATTATAATAGATAATTTATCCTATTTACTGTGTGAGTCGTTAAAAAATGATTTGCCCCAGTTACATGTCTCTTAAGGTAAGTTATGGCACACTAATATGAAGTCCATGAGACAATCAGGGATATTCAGTAAAAGCTCTTATAATTAAAATGGTGCTAATTTGTCCCAACCAGATCTTATTTAACATTTGAAAGCTACATCTGACGGTTGGGGCAAAACCGGTACCATTTTTAACTAAGAACTTTATTGAATCTCCCTGAATGTGATTTGTTTTCATTTTTTACATTGCTGTATGTACGGATATGTGCCTCTACCTCTATAGAGCTATGACCTATTGACACAAGCTCAATAATATTGATTGATAATAACAAGGTCTACAAAGTGTTTAGATTAACTGAAACAAGCCTCCAGAATACTCTAATCTCTAGGAAGGAGAATATTTTATTTAACAGGGTTAAAAGTACCATCAGCTCGCTATTGATTATTTGTTTTGTTCAATACAAGCTATATTTAAGGGGCAGGGAAAATATTAAGATTTAAGATTGGTTAATTGAAATTGTAAAAAAAAATGAGTAACTCCTTGGTCTCTAAAAGTAAATTAAAAAACAATAACAAGCCTAGGTTTATGATGGGATATATCATTTCTATTTTAATATATATATATATTCATTTTATATGTGGTGCTTACATTGACCTTAATGTGGGGCAAATACCAACCACACTCTGGCCGCTACTGTAGTATTTTCAAAAGATAATGATAGCCAAGTTTTTGTACTTTTTCACATTAGCATATTAAAAAGATAGGCCAATTACAATTCAGTTGGGTATTAATGTGTTCTTTGTTTCGTACACCATCAGTTTGTTTTGGAGTATTATAACCAAAAAAGGGTAATAGCAAACATTTGTTTCAATGCAGAGATTCAGTTTGGACTCAGCGTTTTTAGAAACATTAAGGATGTTATTTTACATTTACTGTAAAATATCATCTTGCTAAATTTTTGCCCCATTATTGTAAAATGTGAAATAAGAAGAAAATTAACATGTTTAAAAATACTTTCGAATACATACTAAAAAGCCTGTTTCCAATGTGTCACATATTTGGTCTTAATACCATTTCAGATGGTAGCTAGATTTTGATTCAGATTTTAGCTAGAATAGCACAGATTTGCATTCTTTTCCTTCTTTTCTTTATTTGTAAATAAGATTAAAATATTATGCCAGTATAAACTGTGCTCATTTCTAGGTAACATCATGGTAATTTCAGCACGTGACATTGCATGCAGCAAGATGTTTGCATGTTCTTCTGAAACAGGGTAAAAAATGAAACGGTGCACTTTCAATGCACCATCCTAGCAAATATCTGTTTAAGATTGTGGTGCGTTTAGTAGATATACAAGTGTAATTATGAGACTGAAGTTGAATAAATACAAAAGGTTCTGAAAAGGTCTACAACATTTGAAGCCCGAAATAGGACAAGACTGTAAATCGTAGTAGTATTTTTGAAAAGTGGAAACAAAAATTCACTGTCTCATTTGCTTTTAGGTAGGGAAGCCGGTTTGGCTCAGTGGTTAGCAACTGAAGTCCTGACGTTTCGATTCCAACCTTCGAACACAATGGGCAAGGAGTTTATTGTTCTCCACATGTTGTGCATGGGTTTCCTCCGGTTTCCCCTACATATATAAAGACTGATAGGTTGTATGGTTCGAATAAATGTGTTTAGCTTGCAAGCTTCTTTAGGGCAGGGCCTGATGTGAATGTTGACAGTAAATTGTAAGTGCATGGAAAAAAATGCTGGGCTATATAAATCACTTATAATAATAATACATGAGTATAGATTGTACATCTTGAAAATAAATTTTATTTCTGTATTCTCTTTTCTTTTGATTACTGCATTTAGTGTGTAGCCTTACTGATCTAATGGTAAAAAGCATGTCACTGCTTTTTAGATTTCTGTAACCACTTAACTAAATCCATTATAATCGACATGAATGTGAAAAACAAATTATGCACTGTGAAAAAAATATTTGAAAAAGGAATACAAAGGAACCAAGAAAATGTCACATACAGATAAAAAGCCAAAAGCAATGTATTAAGGTTTGGTCCTTGAATACATTAAGGAACCTATCTGAAACCATACATTAAGGACTATCTGAAACAACTGACATCTTGTTGTTTTCTATCTCAATTGATCATTAGTGTATCAAACTTTGTACACTGTTGTGGCTGCATAACATACAAGGGTAAGTTTCTTTCAAATTTGAACCAAAATGCTAGCTGTTGCACAAATGGGATCCTAAAACTTTAATATTTTTTATATACTAATAGCTATTTGAAGATAGTGTAACTGGCAAAACTTTATTTAGTTTCTTTATAAAATTAAAGTTTAGTTTAACATTAGTCATGGATTGTCATTGGTCTATCTCGTTCATAGTTATTCCGAATGGAGTAGGTTGTGGACGATAAGTGTTCCGATAAGTGTTATACTTACCTATGTCCTGTGAACTTATGGACAGTTGCTGTGGTTTCTGGGGGAAGTAGTCTACGAAGACGCCTACTACTCAAGTTTGTGACTGCATGCCTTTGTTCTAAGTACGGGACGCCCTGTGGTGTTATTGTTTAGGTTGTGGGGCTATGGGAAATGTTTTTATGGTTGGGTGTGGTGTGTGTGTTTGGTTATTTTTGTATGGTAAAACTACACTATTTCATATTTTGCTGTTTCAAAAGTGCGTTGTGTGCCCAAGTATTGGTGAGGGCTTTTTGGGGAAAATCTATTGCCTGTTGTGTGTATATTGTACATCACCAGAAGCATACCCTTAGTAAGTGTCGCACAAAACTGAGATCCTTGAAGCGGTTGCAACTGGAATAACCTTGTAAGAATTAATGCGTGTATACATGTATAATTTGAAAACAGAAAAGGTATTATTATTTCTTGTATTATGACTTGATACAAGCGCCTTGTTTCTGATGGAGTTAGAGTAACATGATTTAGAGAACACGAATCACATTGAAGAATGAGTATAATTAATTTAACTCAGTACACTTTTAATATAAGCTACTACGTTGTGTAATATAAAAGTATTTTTATACACACAGAAGAATAAAGTTCTTATCTTAAAAATGGTGCTCTAATTTTGCCCCAGCCAATTAGATCTATATTTACACCATTGAAAGCTAACATCTGATTGGTGGGGAAAAATTAACACAATTTTTAACGATAGAACTTTATTGCAATCTCCATGTAATGTGCCGTAGTGCAAATGTAGCTATAAAAAAAACATGAAAAGGACCACTTGGGGTAAATACAGTTATTTCTGTGACAAGGCAAACAATGCTTGAAGATTCTCATTCACTCCAGGTCATGTGAATCCGTTGTTGTATTCAATAAATCAACTGGACTTGAAGTTTAGTATCTTGGAAGAAGTTACGCAGTCATACGACTGGCTTCTCAATTCAGAATGGATTGTACAAGAATCTGTGGCAATTATGTAACTGGAAATCCCAATTAGCATATCACGCCAGGTGTTTAAGTAGTGTTTGTCTGTGATTGCATAGTGCCTAAGAGGGGTGTTATGGATCGCCAGAGAGTAAGGTGTCAAAAAAGCATTATATCCATGGCAGAGTTGGTGGCTAAACCCTCCACCTCTATTTAGGCTTGGTTCTTATTTCACATTAAAGGCGCTCCTTGGACACCTCTCTTGAACCACGTCACGTCTTTGAAATATTGTAACATTACAATCTTCAAAAGGGTATGTCCTTATATCCTTAAAGATGAGGTTAACAGCTGAGTCTGACCCCCGGGAGGAATTGGCTCTTCTGTGCGACCATACGTTTGGCATGTTTGTGTTTGCTCTACCACCACATACAAATCAGAGGACATTCTTCACTGCACGCCGAACTGGATTATGAGTCGCTTTGTCTGTGGTTCGTATGGGTTCTTTCAGGATGTACCAATATGCTGCCTCAGTGTGTGTTAGGTTTAAAGCAGACATGGATACAGTGTTTTGTTGAAATATTCTTAATTTCGGAGACCCCTGTACATATGGATGACCGTGTTTCTTTCTCCTGTCTGGCTTTTCCCTTACACGTTGGTATACACTGGCTGTGATATGCTAATTGGGACTTTCCAGGGTATATAATTGCAACAGATTATCGTACAAGTATTATGATGAGAAGCCAGTCGGATGACTAGCGAAACTTCTTCACGAAGAAACTAAACTTCAAGTCCAGTTGATTTATTGAATTAAACAGATAAGGAACACATGAATTTGGTAATCACAAATACCTGACAAGGGTTACCCAAATTATTGTGTGTGGAGTACAAGGATTCATGCAGACTGAGCTTCAAATTAATGTACTCCCTTTTCACTATTTTGGTTCCTTTTGAAGGATGTGTCACAAATCACCCTTTATTACTGAGATACAACAATAGCAGCCGAGAGAAGAGAATGTTACCATTTTAGGTGTACTCAGGAATCTTGTGGTAATCCTTATTGTACTGCATAAGTCAGATTTGACCAGTATATCTCCTATAATGCGCCCTCTTCTGTAGGAGAATAAGGGGGGATCTTTGAATAGTTTACCATAAGCGGAATCTTTCTGTAGGATAGACCAGTTCCTTAGCACACAGTCCTTTACCAGCTGACTTTTCACCTTGTAAGATGCCAGGTTTAGACACATAGGTCAGAAGGTCATAGTTTGAATACCCAAACTGACCTTTATTTTTGTTTCCATTATGTTCCTAGTACAATATTCTACACGTACCAATGGTTATATCGTGTCTCTCTTAGCCTAGGTAAGAGCTCTGCTTTTAGCAAGACAGAGTAAATGTACATGTTGCAGGTTCTATTCCCAGACTTGTTTTATTTTTGCTTAAATGTAAGTATTCCGTTTCTTACTTCATGCTATTTTGAAATACACTGCAAACATTACTTTTCTTTTTGTATGAAAAGTAAAGGATTAATTCATTGTTAGGACAGGGGCCTTGAATGTGTTTGAAAACAAAAAGCTGAAATCCCTGTTCTGTCAGGGAGAGGGAGGATCTCGTGCTATAATGTAATTGGCTGTTAGCTTTAGGAAGCAAGGCTGCAACTTCCTTGCTTTGATCTGCTGAGCTCTAAGAGCATGTGCCTGTACGCAGACACTTAGCTGAGGGTTTACCCAGCTAAGGTGGAGTGGGGAGTTGACCCCTAGTACTTGCAGGTTATTTTCATAATCACCCAATGGCCACAGCAAGGAAGGGATGAGACACAGCTTGTTGTATGTTTGTGACTGTGCTCTGTCTATTGGGACAAGGTTGTCTGGAGACTTTAGTTCCCCTTTAAAACTTTCCCATCTCCCTTCTGCCTAAACCCCCCTCCTCCCACCCACCAATAAAATTTTCTTTACTCTGTTTTAGTTTCAATGTGTACTTATAAAAAAATTAGTTAATTAAATATACCTATGCAATAGCAACAAAATATGTTTTGAATCCCCAACTGAAAGAATATTGTAATTTACGGTATGTTACAGCTTGAGATTTATGAATATTTTATCAAAATATATATACAAGGAAAACTTTGTTTTTTATGTGACATGAGTATCTTTGATAACAAAATTCTAATGTGAAAAAAAGTAATTGCAATGGAATCAGAGCAAATTCAAACAATCATCCTAATTCCTTAAAATCGCACCCAAGGATACTTTTTGTTGCAAAAAAAAATGTTATATTTGTAAATGTTCAAGGATCAAGTTTTTTTTTTATTGTTTGTGTGGAGTGTGTTTAAATTAAAGGAACATGTTTTTAAGGGGGCTTCTACAATTAGGAATGATTGTACAGTATATATATATATATATATATTAATAATATATATATAATATATTATATATATATAGGTATTATAGGTAAGTATGTAGATTCAACGCACTCTCAGGATTTCTCTCACATCAAAAAACATTTATTTAATACATCACTGTTAGGCAACTTTCGGTACCCTCCTAGGTCCCTTTCTCAAGCCTCATATCAACTGTGATACAAACAATTCAAATTTAAAGCCATTCACCCCTCCTCCAATAGTGACATCATCAAACGAGGGGAAATCAGAGGGGGGTGGAGAGAGTGCCTGTGACATACACACACTACATATATATATAATTAAAAAATAAAAATATATATAAAATATATATAATATAGATATATATAATATATATATGTTCCACTTTTTTTCCACTTTTTCTTAACCAAAAAATGCAACGTGTGGAGTACAAGGATTCATGCAGACTGAGCTTCAATTAATGTAGCCTTTTCACTACATGTTAAAATTTACTCTTTTACAAATAGACTAATACAGGGGGATTTACTGAGAGCCATGTTGCTTTTATTGCCATCTAAAGTCATGCTAACCCACTTAAATGGATGGATTTGGGGTTAGTCAAGTGATATAATATTGAACTTGAAGCTGTTTTGATTAACTCTTCTAATGCTATCAAACAGCTGGCATTAAACTCATACGAGTACAAGACCTGGTTGGAATTTAGCCAGAGCTGCACACACAATATTAAATTATTGAATATGGATCCCTTGCGGCTTTCTGTAAATTCCCCCCAAAAGACCTCAGTTGTCTGAATTAAAAAATCTCAGTATCTCTAAAATGTATTCAATGCTTAAAGATAAGGAACAATATAATAGAAATACCAATGAATTAGTTAGTGGATTGATTAAAAGAACTTTTAGAAATTAAATTTAAATTGGGTTCATTTGGGTTCCAATGTTTGTAATGCATCAATCCACTTTAGTTCAACTTGGAGTAGCATTCTTTGTCTATCACCTCCTATAAGGTAGGGGTACTGTTGAAATACCCCTTAAGAGGTATTTTGGTTCCTTTTGAAGGATGTGTCACAAATCACCCTTTATTACTGAGATACAACAATAGCAGCCGAGAGAAGAGAATGTTACCATTTTAGGTGTACTCAGGAATCTTGTGGTAATCCTTATTGCACTGCATAAGTCAGATTTGACCAGTATATCTCCTATACTGCGCCCTCTTCTGTAGGAGAATAAGGGGGGATCTTTGAATAGTTTACCATAAGCGGAATCTTTCTGTAGGATAGACCAGTTCCTTAGCACACAGTCCTTTACCAGCTGACTTTTTGGGCCATATGTATTGACAAAGGGGATTTGGTTGTCTTTTTGACATCTGCCTGTATTTCCTTGTAGCAGGTGTTCTCGATTGGATTCTCGAACTTCCTTATTTATCCTGAGTAGTTCATCCTTCTTATGCCCCCTTTCCACAAATCTATTAATTAACTTGGTGCTAGCCTGTTTGAAATTTTCTTCTGTGGACATTGTCCTCCTGGCTCTTTTGGCTCTTTGGGATACCTTTTACAGTATCTGGAGTATGATGACTGTCTGCACAGAGAATATTATTCCTTTCAGCTGGTTTGCTGTATAGATTTGTGCTCAGAGTACTGTATATTTTGTCCACCTGTATGTCTAGGAAGTGGATTGAGTCCTTTACCAGCTGACTTTTTGGGCCATATGTATTGACAAAGGGGATTTGGTTGTCTTTTTGACATCTGCCTGTATTTCTTTGTAGCAGGTGTTCTCGATTGGATTCTCGAACTTCTCCTGAGTAGTTCATCCTTCTTATGCCCCCTTTCCACAAATCTATTAATTAACTTGGTGCTAGCCTGTTTGAAATTTTTTCTGTGGACATTGTCCTCCTGGCTCTTTTGGCTCTTTGGGATACCTTTTACAGTACCTGGAGTATGATAACTGTCTGCACAGAGAATATTATTCCTTTCAGCTGGTTTGCTGTATAGATTTGTGCTCAGTGTACTGTATATTTTGTCCACCTGTATGTCTAGGAAGTGGATTGAGTACCTATTGTACCTATAGGCCTTAATAATGCTTTTAATATTACATGTTTTCTGTAACATTGGTTTGTACTATAATTTTGTTACATTCTCTCAACAGATTTGATGTGGGACAATTTCAATCATAATGGGACGTGCGGGGAGGCATCCACTTCCCTACTATGCATCTACTTGATTATGATAAAATACCATACAAAGTTAAATTTGACAGACTATGGGTAATAGTAATGTCTATGTATATATGTATTATAAATTGCTATCTGATACCTTGCCAGAATAGGGAGCTGGTATCTGGAACATGTGACCACCTGTTTATATGAGGGTGTTGGGTGAGGGTTTCTTCAGTATTACTGAACCTGATGAAAGACCTAGATGGTCTGAAACATGTAGTGCTGCATCTCTGAATTCAACACTTTTGAAGTACCTTGTTTGGGTTTCCCATGTGATCTGGAGGATTGGTGTACCCTTCCCACATGGTTGAGCCCACTGAAGCACTTTAACATTCTGCTGCCTAAGGAACATTCGGTTGCATAGAACTTTTAGAACTATTCTTTTTCATGCACTTTTAAACAAAGGTGCAGTTTATATTATATATCAACAACATTTCCTTAGCCTTCTATCAAAGGAAATATTTTAAAGGAAGTAAAATTGTTTATAAAGCTAGAAACTTTAAATTCACAAAAAAGTTAAAAGGAATTAATGCATACAGAACCAGATTTCAAAGCTTTTTATTACATGACCCTTGTCACTTGCTCGATGGGCTGTTCAGAAGCTCTTTAAATTCAAGTAAAGTGTTCTAAAGAACCCTTGATTTTATTATGCATTCTGGTGCACTTTTAAGTATGCAAGAGAGCTGAAGTGGAAATATTATGCAGTTTGCGCCCATCAGGGAATAGAACAGAAGGTAAAACCTGGAGTCTTTTAGTGTACATGGTTTTTCATTTTTGAAGTTCAGAAAGCTAGAAAGTTTGAAAAAAAAAATAGCTGATCTTTTACTAAGTGCTGATGCTTTTGGCAAAAATATGAAGCAATTAGAGTACATAGTTTAAGCACTGCATATCTATCTCAACATCCTTAGAAAAAGAGTGAATTAATTCTAATATAATGAACACATTTCATTATGTTTATATATATGTAAATATGTATACACATGGGCAAACCCTTGCCCAGTATTCCTGACTGACCAGTTTTCTGATCATTTTAACTGTCCATGAAAGAATTAAGGGTCAGTGGTGATTTACAGACATATTAAGTCATTATCCAAACAGATAAACCTTTAACATGTATAATTCCACCACTAGCATACACAAGCTCTAATTTCTATACAGGTACACTGCTCATAGAATATGCTTCATGCCCTTATTTGCTGCTATTTCAAATTCATAGTCTCTCCTTGAGCAGTTAGCCTTAACTATAAATTATATTATATTATATTTGCAATTCACACAAACAAAATTTTTTGGATTTCATATTTTATCTTAATTTAAATGGCCGAGTGCTACATGCGAGTCCGTGTGTATGTGTTTGGTTGGGGGTCTTCGTTGATCCGCCTGGTGGGGGAAAAGCGAAAATAACACCCCTTAATAAATATGTCCCTTATAACCTTATCTGTTTTTATTGGTAAATAAAGAAAATCGGAACCTTAAAAAAAAAAAAAAATCTTAAAAAAATGAAAAATAAACCTAAAAAACTAAATCGCACATCGTATTACAGTAAATGCTGGAAAATAGTCTTACACCCCCCTGGGTACTTATTAGTATTGAAAAACACTTCAAAATGTACTGACAACTTCCATGGACCCATTGGCAGGCGAAATAAATGGCCAATTATGTGTTTTCGTTACCTCGGACATGGCAAATTTGAATAGCTGAACTTAACGCAAAAATATACATATCACCATTTTAGAAATGTGCTTGAGCGGTATTCGCAGCAATGTATAGTGAAAAGTGAAAAGTTATCACTGCCGAAAGACCTAATTTGGCAAAAAGGCAACATTAAAGAAGGCGAAAAGTTTAACAAACCTTTATAAATATGCCCCTTAAAGTCAGGTTGTGTCTAAAAATTACATGTGTGCAAAATATAAATTCAAAGGAATAAAGTAATGAGGCTTTAAACCAATGTACCAGTATCATTGGGTTACCCAAAGGTAAAATAAGGGCCAAATTAAATAAAAGGTTAATTAAAATAAACAAAGCTTAACTTACTTAAATGTAGCAAACAAAGGGTTACGATATAAAAGCTGGCCAACTATTAAAGGGCACGTCCCCCTCAACCCTATCCCCTCTTTTCTCATTCCCCACCTCTCCTCTTCCCTAATCTCTTTCTTTAACTTGTCCCTATCCACTGGTATTTTTCCCTCCTCATTTAAACATGCAGTTGTATCCCCTATACTTAAAAAAACCTTCCTGGACCCATCTGCTCTTTCCAGCTATCTGCCTGTTTCCGTTCTCCCTTTTGCTTCCAAACTACTGGAAAGATGTCTATGCTGACCTGGTTCTTCACCTGTCTGCTAAATCTCTCTTTCACCACCTCTAGTCAGGCTTCTGTCCTAACTCATTTCTAACTCATTGCTCATTCTTCTTGATCTGTCCTTTGCTTTTGATACTGTTGATCACCCTCTTCTTCTTCAGACCCTGGCCTCCTTACGTATCCAGGATACTGCAATTTCTTAGCTATCTTCTTATGTCTCTGGTAGGACTTTAATATTTTTCCACTCTGGAATTAGCCCCTCCCCTCGCCCCCTCCCTGTGGGGGTACTGCAAGGCTAAGTACTTGGCCCTATTCTTTTTTCCATTTAGACATATGGCCTTGGATAACTCATTAGTTCATTTGGATTTCAGTATCACCTGTATGCAGATCATAACCAAATTTACATCTCTGTCCAGATCTGCCTACACTGACATCCCAAGTCCCCAACTGCCTTAGTGCCACCCTCACAATCTGTTCCCCTCCCAAGTCTCACTATTAATATTAACAACACCCCTAAATCCCCATCTCCTCATGGCCATTTCCTAGGAATAACACTTGATTCAGATCTTTCCTTCAAACCCCATGTTAACACGCTTACCAACTCCCGACGGCTCCAACTCAAAAACATCTCCTGCAATCATCCCTTCCTCTCGAAATAAGCTACAAAAATTCTAGGCCATGCCCTAATCATATCCGAGGTAGACTTAACACACTCCTGTGTGGTTTACCAAAAACTGCCTGGCTCATTCATTTCTCGCTTCTCTAATGCCTCTCCTCTCTGTCAGTCTGTCCACTGGTTGCCTATCACACAAAAGATCCAGTTCAAGCTGCTAACCCTATCCTATAAAGCACTATCCAACATAACCCCTCCATATATCTCAGAGGTGATACTAGACGCTCTGCAAATGATATCCTCCTCTCATCTATCCTAGTCACCTCTTCCCATGCCCGTATTCATGGCTTTGCTTGTTCTGCCCCTCTGCTTTGAAACTCCCTTCCTCTGTCTGTCCATCATTCACCATCCCTTAATACCTTCAAACCTACCCTTAAACCCCCCCTCTTCAGGACAGCATATAACCTGGCATAGACATTACCTCTCTCACTGACCCAACCTGATCCTAACCACCATTCAGACACCACTGCCAATTTATTTACAGCCTACCAATTCAGGTCACAAGTATTTCAGGTGCATGACTGTATACCTTGGCTTGTAGGGTCTTTCTCCCACTGGACCGTCTGCCAGTATAATACAATAAGCAATGAGAAAAGAAGAGGACACTCAGGCAGTTAATCTGCACACGTTCATTGCTGCGACGTTTCAAACATCAGCATGTTCTTTTTCATGCGTTGCTTGAAAAAGAACACACAGATGTTCAAAACATGTCGCAGCAATAAATGTGTGCAGATTTAACTGCCTGGGTGTCTTCTTCCTTTCTCATTGCTTACCAATTCAGGTCACCTTATGTTCCCCTCTAGATTGTAAGCTCTTTGGGCAGGGTTCTCTTTCATATTGTATCACGTTATTGCTGTAAGTAACTCATCACTGTGTACTTACATTACTTATTGCCTTTTTAATTAATATGTACGACTTTATATAATATGTAATACCCTGTATGTAATGTATGACTATGTAATTGTAGAGTGCCACGGAAAATGTTTGCGTTATATTTATCCATAATAACAATAATAAGGAAAATAATGTCCTGACAAAATTTTATAGAAAAAAACTTCACTCCAATGTTTGCTGTTTTTTGGTTGCCTTTGGGGGACAGCTATCCATTCGTGTGTGTGAATGTAGCAATACCACTCTATAACCCTAGATATATTTAGATCAAAAAGGTCCTGGGCACTCTGTGTTTCATAAAACAATTTGTAGGGTGATCAACATTTCGGTGCTTCACAGAGCAATTTCATCAGGATACAACATTGTGCAAAACCTAAATAAACCCTATCATCACTCCACCCATCTGTCCTCAACTCCTTATTCATACTTCATATTTATACTTCATAAACCAGCTCATTACAAAACTATACATTCCATTTTTATCTCTATGAAAGTGCAAATGCAATTGTAAAGAGCTAAAATTGTTAAATAAAGTGCTATTAAAAAGTGCTTAGTGTCTCATTACTATTTCCTTCCTTATCTTTATATATACAATTATATATTGCATCATAAAGTGCTGTTTATATTTATAAAGTGCAACGTGCTACTTACCATCTGTGTTAATAATAATTTTATATATATATATATATATATAGTTGCCACTATGTGCTTTGTTTAAATAAACTACTTTGAAGAAACCCTGGAGTGCTCCTGAACCTTACTGAAGTCTATTTATATATCTATAGGAAGCACCCAGGTCTATTGCCACTAGTATCTGTTTTTGAGTGCCACTCATATTGGTTGGTATAATATTATATATAATATATATATATATACAATACAAGAATTGTGGAAGCACTCCATCAGGCTAATTTACAACATTGTAAATTAGCCTAATTGGAGTGCTTCCACAATTCTTGTATTGTATGTATTTATTGGGAGGTTTGGTCAAGCCTCCATGTGGAAATAGCACCCCCAACATGCCCCTTTTATGGGAGGTCCTTTGCCTTTAATATAAAGCACTGGATGGCCTCTTCCCTCATTTAAAAAGCCTAAGTGCTGAGGGGGAAGGGTGAGAGCCTGTTATATGGATCCAGTGTGTAAGAATGAGAAATGCAAAAGTTTGCTAATCGTAATTGAAGTAAAAGAAATTGACGTTAGGACCTTCCAGACTGGGGTTACCTTGACGTGGTTGGAAGGCTTTTCATTCATGTGATCACAGTAATGTATACTAAAACCCCTTTGTTTATAAAGTATGCCAGTGTGCAGATAATATGATATTGTATGGGGCCTAGGAATGTGCATTGATTATCTTTTCTATGTTTGTATATATATATACATATATATACATATATATAAATTCTAAAAGCCATTATACAAAAGATATTTCATTAAGGATGTTGAAATAAACAATTATGTAAGGTGTTTGTGGCTAAGGTGAAAAATAAGCATAAAACCCAATTAAAAGATAACTGGCTATTAAGCCCCTTGGGAAGGGCTGTGGTCATATCATAAATCCAATGTGCCACAGGGTTCTCATCTTCCTGTAGTTTCCCATTAATCATTCTCTCTTTGGTCATTTCAATATGTGACTTATGTACCGATAACATCATTTTGCCTATGCATGACAGCCCACATGGGCATTTTATCATATAGGAGAAATGGTCTGTACAGGTATACCTTCCTCTAATTTTGATTTTATTTCCTTTTTATGGATAAGAAAAGGTGGGCCCTTCAATTAGGTGGTTACATGTGCTTCAATTATAGAATTATAGCATCCCTTTTTTTCAGTTTTTACCCCCTTTACTTTTAATATATTTCTCAACAGGATCTGCATTGATCAGTACATCCAATATATCTAGCAGGCAGGTGCACAGCTCAATGATAAACCACGTGGGATGCTACAGTAAAGCGGTGCACACTGGGGTAACAAAGTACTAAATATAAACAAGTGGGAGGAAAACGACCTTCCTACAAAAAGGCCCCAGATATAAGGCACAACCACAAATGGTATAAAGTATAACAGCTTTTATTGCTAACTCACTATAAAGTAACACTAAGCACAGACAGCACCAAAAGCACCCATGGCGCTGCCTGCACTTTAGTGTTACTTTATAATGAATTACCAATAAAAATTGTTATACTTTCTACCATCTGTGGTTATACCTATATCTGGGTTCTTTTTTGTAGAAGGTCCTTTTCCTCCCACTCATTTATATTGATCAGTAGATCACCTAGGTTTTTATTCCTTTTAAACACTTTTTGTGGATTCTGTTATGTTTCTTTCATTAATGTATGATCACTTTTCATAAATCCCCAAAGTTTTTTTTTTTATGGTTTCTGTCATTTATGCTCTCTTGTCACTATATTGTATTATTAGGGATCTTCCAGGTGCACTGGTTCTATTGTCATTAATGAAACATGCCCTCTCCGGGGATTTATCCAAGACTTCTTTTTTGTAGCCTCTATTTATGATTTTTTTTGGTACATTTAATTTATATTCACTTCTATATTATGTGTATCAAATCCTTAGTGCCCTTAGAAATTGGGATACTGGGATCCCTTTTAACAATTTTGGAGGGTGAAAGCTATCAGATCTCAATAAACTGTTAAAATCTGTTGGTTTCTTATACAGAGCATCAAGTACATATAAACTGTTAAATGGTAATAATTCTGGAAAATTGTTAAATCGTCAATTTAAATGGTCCCCACAATACTAGTATTATTATACAATTATCAGAAAAAGATGTAAGGTATCAAAAAGAGGTGCAGATATTTTCAAAATGGACCACAGGTTTAATAGTTTTTAAAACTGGCCTCTTTTCAGTTAAATTTGTGGAGGATCTGTATTTTTTTTTTAGTACTTTTGGGAAATAGGGAGTGTTCTAGGGTTGTTTTGGAGGCATCCTTTAGATTCATTAGCTGGTTCACATGGAATTAGAATGTTCTAGATAAGACCTTTCTCAAAGGGTGTGCCAGAGGAGTGCCTCAGAATTTTGGTACTGGAAATATTTTACTTGTATAAGTTATGTTTTGCTTATGTTTTAATTTAAAATTATTATTATAATAATTATTATTATTATTATTATTATTATTATTATTATTTACATTTTTAGTGCAGTTGTTTTTTTAAAACAAAGGTGTGGCATAAAATTTTTTTTTACAAGTGTGCCACGGTCTAAAAAAGTACCACTGTACTGTTCAAGGATGTCTAAAATAACCATATTCATCTGAGAAAGCCATGTGAAACACAGTAATTCACGGATTGTTTTATTGTGTGCTTGTTTTTTGTCCTATTTCTCAGTAGTTGTTGTAACGTTGTACATTTATAAACAAAGGATGTCAGTAATTAATTTATGAGCGAATATTAAGATTTCTTTGCTACACATTACAAATACTGGAGCTGTAGTGGTGGTGAGATGATGGATCAGAAAAGATGTCTACTTAAGAGATTGCAACCTAAATTATTAATTAATTAAGGAATTAGATCTACATAATTAGTTTGGGGAATGCATTTGGAAACACAGTGCTAAAGTACAAGCTAATCTTTTCACAATTTTTAGAATTATACAAACAGCCAAACTCAGAATTTGGCTGTCAATACCTTTGAGAAAGCAAAATAAAAATTTGAAGACATTGCATCATGGGCTTCTGCAAAACTCTTTAGGACATGTACCTTCTTTTTAGAAATACTGTTTTATGCCCAGCCTAGCTCAGCAAACTTAAAACTGCAAAAAAAGCTGTTTTCTCACATTTTTTAATTGTTTTAATAGCTACCAGATTAAGCTTGCAAATACAATATAAATCATTTTAAATTTACTGTTTTAGTAAAATACAGTTACGTTAAAAATAATGTTAATAGGAAAATCTTGTGCACACATTCCAAATACATTGGCCATTAATCTTGTTTAAAAGTGTTTCCAGTGTTACAACCAAGATTTAAAATAGATATAATTTAGATTTTATAAATGTAATTTAACTAAAAATGTGGGGAAATGTTAGTTATTAAGAATTACATGTGTTTTAGCCCATTTCTCCTAAATAAGCTCTGGTGCAGATAATAGCAATGAAACGTTAGATCATTATATTAATGTAGAACAAGCTACATTATAATTTTACATAAGTATAAGTAATGTAGTTTCTGGGTAATTGTTAGCTCTTTAATAAATGTCAAGCCATTTGATAGCCTTTAATTAAGGAAGACTGGCAAGTTACCATTAGTCTATGTAGATTTTAAAAAGATATTGCCTATGTCCCCTGTCATTTACTTCTCCTTTTTTAGCAAATCATTTTGTATAAAGATGTCTCTGCACCGAAATTGGACTTTTAAGACTTTTAAAGCAGCTTTTCCTCTGAAAATGTGCAAGCATGTTCATATTGAATTCTCAGCCAAAACAATGATCTTACATCTGTACATAGCTTAATATACCATAAAAGGAGGCAAGTCTGTACTAGAAATGTCAACATCATAAAAAGAGAGAGAATTTATGGGAGGTAATCCACAGTAGCCACAGGCTAATCACATAAATCAGTCAACAATGTAATATTATGAAAAGACTTTAGTTGCTCTTTAAAATATTATATGGGCTAAGTGCCAAACCAGAACACCATTTTGATTTTATTGTGCCTTCATCAGAATAGAGTAAGTATGTCTGGTGGGCATGGTGAAGTACAATTAAATGAGCCTGTAAAGCTCAGTACACTCATTACCAAACTTTATCAGAGGGCAGACAGAATCTGTAAAATTCCATCAGTCATCTGTTAAAGATGTAGCTACACACAGTCCCAAACAGTCTCCCAAATGGGTGAGTATAGAGACATTTTAGGTTCAAAACATCTGTTTCTGATGTAGGTAGTAAACGGTTGTTAGCATCAGAAACTGTAGTTTTACTGGTGCACATTAGTGAAGAAGGACCAATCCCATCGGTACCAATGGGGTTTGCCCTCTATTGCTAATGTGTGTACCCAGCTTAAGGCTGTATAATAATAAAAATAAAGAATAAGAGGGTGTAAATATTGGAATTCTCATGTAATTTATAATATTATTTTTGTACATATATATTTTGTAGATATATTCTTATCCACTGTGTTAATGCTGCCAACTACAAATATTTGAATTTATTTTGGGGGATGTTTATTACTTGTTCAAATAAACAAAGAAGCATTTTGTCCATGAGTATTTCAGTACTAAAATCAATTAAAAGTGAAAGTTAGCATTTGCCTAATTTAAAATACATATGCATGAGATAAGAACAAAGTTTGTCAGCTTATTTCTTTCAAAAAAACTTAATGAGCATGTTCACTAATGTATCTATTTAAATCAGTACAGTGGTGAATGGTAAATATTGTGTCCCCTTATAGTGTTGCAAATTAAATAAGTGTTATAAGATGTTTTGGTTACTTTTTGTCTCTATTTTATTGCATCTTAATTATGCAGTTACAATGTTTGGAATGCTCAGATAATGGATGATATGAATCATACCTGTGTAAAATTAAGATAGATTCGGCTGAAACACTCAACACTTATTTTACCATCTGCTTATAATTAGCATTCTCTAAATCCCGAATAAACATTTATATTTAAATCAAAACATAAATCAAACTTCAACTCTCAGCTATTCTATTTTAATTACTTTATTATCATTATTTTGTTGATATATAAAATGTGCTGACATTTCCTGCTAAATGATTGCTATTGTTTACACAATGAAAATGTGCAATTTATTAAATAATTGACAAAAAGAAAAAAAAAACAAGAATAATAAAACAAAACAAAACAAAATCAAAGGATTATAAAGAGGGACATCTGTGATAACTAGGTTGAAGTAGTAGTATCTTTGGTCATCTGTTGTGTATTAATTATTTTCATATTATGCCCAGTGGTTTGTATTTAGCATAATATTGATGTTAGTAATGTTAATATATTTAACAAAGACGGTTTTCCGGAGTTTGTCCATGAAACAGGAAGTCTAGAAAGGTACAATATATTTCTTGAAAATGCTAATGTACTAATATGTATAAAGTTAATAATTTTTATTAATAATGAAATAACTGAGCACTGATTTTAATTTCCAACAAGATGAATTGTTGGTATTTTCTTTTCAATAGTTCTTTCTCAGAGAGATTTGGCAATTTCACAATAGCACATGATTGGTATAGTGATTACAAGCACCTGTATGTCAAAAAAATATTTTAAAAAATATACAATCCTAACTAGATTGTAAGCTCTATGGGGCAGGGACCTCATAACCTCTTGTGACAAAGCCCTAGCACTTCTATTTATATAAGTTATAAATTTATGTACTGAACTATCTATGTATTTATCCCCCTTGTTTGCTTTTTTTGTATTTTAATACTGTACAGCGCTGCGTCCCCAAGTGGTGCTATATAAACATATACATACATATAGAGCATCCAATACTAATGGGTGGCTAAAGGAACCCACCCAAACAGCACCACCCGCATATACCATCAGCACACAGAAGATGAGCTCTCAAGCTTTCATAAATCCCCCATAATTATTACATATCAATCTATACAGTATTAACAAATGATAATAAACATAATTAATGATCAAATGTTTGAGTCTTTATTGAAACTTTTTTAAATTAACATATATTTTATTTGCTCTTAACTGTCAAACTACAAACCCCTGAAAAAAAATTGTTGTATCACCTCACTCAGTTCATCACAAACAGATCCATCTCCCAGAAGGTGACAGCATTGATGACTGACATCTCTGCATTCTGAAAGTGACATTTAGTTTTTGGTGAAGAATTGTGTTTCAATTTATATGGTGAGTTCTTCTGCAATGTACTCAATTTTTTTTTATGATGCCTAGACATTAAAAAAATAACACACAATCTAAAAATGCTTATAAATAATAACAATGATATATTTGAAGATTTTTTTGGGGGGCTACTGTCATTCTCTTACAATATGCAGATTAGTGGATATATTCACTACTAGCTTTATCATAGCCATACCCACATTTACTGGGGTGCAAGTTACAGATACGGTTTCCCCCAGGATTTTTTTAAGCAAGGGGAGGATAGAGAGACCTGAGAATTGCCAAGAGCAAACTGAGAGATAGTGACAAAAATGACAGCTGGAGATATAAAAACACAGCAACACACTATAAACAGAGAAGCCAGGTATAGAAGTCAGGGGTTATGCACAGGAGTCATAAAAAGCCAGGTGAGGTACTTAGGAAAAGTCAAATTGCAATTTAGAATAATCCAAGTGGTCAAACCAGATTGTAAATTAGCAAAGTTCAAAAAGCATAATCGAGTCATTAACCTGAAAAGAAATACCACAATAAATACACAAGCAAAACAGAAACCATCTAGTCAAGCAATGGCGCTAGGAAAACTTTAAATGGAGTAAAAACCAACCAGGGAACTCCAAATATCCAGAGTACATTGGGATTGGCAGGAAGATCAGCAATGGATTGGTCCATTTGAAATAATTAGCAAATCTCCTCTTACTATGTTCCAACTGGCAGCACAGGATGGGAGAAGAAACACATATAAGAGCTGTACATGCACATGGAGAAATGTGCCTCAGAGTAGAGTGAATTCTAACACATACATGGAAAGAAAGTGGTCTCAAAGATCGAAATTACCAAGCAACAAATGTTCAACAAGAAAGTGACATTAAATTCTCAAAAACAGAGTATTTAGTAAAAAAAAAAAACAAAAGAGGATATTCAAAATGTGTAGCCATTTCCACCATTTTTGTTTTAAAACTATTTATAAAGATGGGAATTTTCACATTTCTGCAAATGTTTTTCCACTTTTGCTGTATTTTTCAGTTTCTCCAGAGTATTCATCTCACATTGTTAAAAACATTTTTTGGACTGTCATACATAGTGGAAACCATAGTGGTATTTTTAAAGCAACAAAAATCTGTCTAAAAAATACATTAAAAGATCTCCAAGTCTGTGGTTGCATTAATGCATTTTTGGAGAATTTTCTAGCATGGAAATGTTTTCTTTCTTACTGTAAGGTGTTTTCAGTTGAATAAATTAGAAGAGTACCTTCAACCCACAGATGCAGTTTGTTCCTCCACCTCTATGCATTCATACAGTTGCAAAATAAACTTTCAAAAAATAAAATTGTAGATGTGGTAGGAATTACAGCTCAAGCAGTGCATAATGCAAACAGACTAGTTTTATTAGATGATGTAATCCTTATAACAGTAGGCATGGATCCATGTGCAGCACAGTGAGAACTGATTGCTGAAAATTTGCTATAGTCGATTTCCCATTTAACATAAAAGCAAATAAGTGTACCGAGGTATTAGATTATTTTACATTTATTTGCCGAAATGCAACAGGAAGGTGTTAGACTGTTTTAAAGTATAGAAATTTGAAAAGTGTTTGATATTCCTTTTAATAAACCAGCCAGTGTTTGTAAGCCCACCACATCCAGCTCCACAAGCCACACCCATTTTTCTGCATGCTTTAAATGCCGCAGGAAGATAGAGAGGTGGCTTTAAATTTTATTTTCAGGTAACAAATCTAGCGAACTATCTTAAGAGATTATTTGGCAAAATCTTCAGGTCCTCCTAAGTTGAAATTAAGCAAACTTTTAGGTTTTATATTAAAAGTTTAATAATCTTTAATTTTAAGGATATTATTAATACCATTTAACATGATCTCCAACTAGGTACCAGACATTTAAAAATTTTTAAATGTGTGTGGTGCAATCATAAAACCGTATATCTACATAACACAATCAATAGGATAAGATATGAGATGACAACAGGGCAATTTTTTTGCAAGTAGGAATAATCTTTATGTAATGTAGTCATTATTTATTTTATTACTATTTTATTGTCAACACTGAGCAATTGCTTCTTTTAGTACATTGCTCTGTATATAGTATGTCAGTCCTACTACAGATAGTAGTATGGAGACATAGGTGTGAGTAGTATAGCAATCCAAAGGAGGAGGAAAAGGTAAGTGCTTTCTATTTATTTTCAATATAAGGTATAATTGTATCTTCTATTTAATATGTTCCAGTAGTGGAATTAACTACCAAAATCCTTAAAAATATTATTGTTATTTGTAATATATGATGATATTTCACAGTGTCACTTTGGGGGTGAATGTTGTAAGCTGTCAGTTCGAATAAGGCACCTTTGCTGTTTTTATTTAACAGATCCACAGTCTGAAAAAAGGCATACAATTGCATCATTGCATACAAACATTTCTAACAAATTGAGGTTATTAGTTAATAGAGTATTATCTAACAGTTTGCATATTGCATACTATATTCCCTTAAGTGAACTAGTAGTATTTGCGATATAGAAGACCAAATGGTCACAGATATGTTGACCTTGAAAAAAATAAAAGACAATGAACAGCAGACTCGGCTCTGTCAGAATGATTTCTTATGCCATTTTACTCAAGCATTGCTAAGCTTTATCACTTTTGTGTTGAAATCTTAGAGTGCTGGCAGCCCACTAGAAATGGTAAATGGTTTAGTTAAGGCATACATATGCTTCTCACATTGTCACTTTGATTTAGCGGCTGTTTGTAGTAAAAATAGAAGGATAACACTTGTTTGAATCTGAAACTACAGATTGTCTGGAACACATCTTTGTAACTTAGATAAAGCAAACAAGTAAATGTTTTGTTCAATCTTTCTTTTGTAGGTAAAAGATCAGTGCTGTTTACCATTTAAAAAAGTCTGAAGCCAAAAAAGTTATTTTCAACCTTTTGTTTGCCCTTCTATTATTGAAAGAAGCAACTTAAGTGCTCATTTTTGTACATTTTTTTAAACAAAAGACAGCTATGTGTATTTAATTTGTTTGTTTATTGATTTTTTTTCTATTTGCATGCGCAAATATTATGGTCTATTTAATTTCATTAATGCTAAACTGCAGTGTTAATAGTGATGAAGTCTGTTTCGAACCCTGTTCCAAACTGAAAACACTCAAATGATTTTTGAAATCGCTGAACTTTTTCTAGATTTTCGATAATTACCAAATTTTTCAAATCGAACATTTGAGAATTTTTCATTTTAAAATAAAATCGCTTTTCGAAAGTTGAATATACAGGCTGATTTTGAGAAATATCAAATGCGTGAATCCTCGATTCATAATATGGGAGAGATACTGAATACGCAAGCCCTTGTTTTCAAATATTAAAAAATGATTAAATATCCAATGCAGAAACTCAAAAAACTTACGCGTGAAGAAAATTACAGGGAAATTCAATATGGTCAAAATCCGTCTAAAATGTATGTTAACCTGTGGTAATATTGCGTTAATGTGTGCTTTACATGTATTTTAGTCCATAACAGCAAAATTACAAGTATAGAGGAGTCCAGACATTGATATGGTGCAAAATAAGTGAATTTATTCCTTCATTAAGAGTAAACAGACAGGCAACATTTCGGGCCCACACTCGGCCCTTTGTCAAGCCTTTGAGGCTTGACAAAGGGCTAAGTGTGGGCCCAAAACATTGCCTGTCTGTTTACTCTTAATGAAGGAATAAATTCACTTTTCTATCCCGAAAAGCTTGCTGTTATGGACTATTTTGGGTGAGGCACTGGAACCCACATCAGAGGGTGCCAGAGAAGTTAATGGGAGGATTCAGTCCGATTCTTTATGTTTGTTACATGTATTTTAGGGCACAGTGCCATTTCCAAATGTTTTTGGAAATAGTGCTATGCAACCAATACAAAACCCTTGGTTAAGTTTAAGTTTGGTTAACCATTGGTAAAGTTTAGTGCTATAAGCACATAATCTCGTTTAAGGCTGGTAATGTATCGTGGGATCACGCAAATCAAATTTTTTTTGAAAATGTGTTAAATGCATTTAAAGGGAGATATTTTTTTTTTATGTTTTTAGTAGATCTCCAAAAAAATAACTGACATATATTGTTCATTCGTACCAGCTACATAGTTAGACATTAAAGTAACATAATTCATTCCTCTGCATTATTTAGTCAGTTTTGGAGTATTTGTTAGTAACCATCTAGAGATTTTATTTTTGAAATTTAGATAAATTATCTAAATAAACCACTGCAATATCGCAAAACCTTAACTTAATTTAACTTAACTTGTTGCCTTGTCTTAAATAGTAATCGTCATTAGGATTAGGCTGTGGGTACGAAGTGTTAGAATATTAACTGGAGGGAAGGAATAGTGGGTAATGATATGCAGTGGATATATTGGGAGGGGGGGAAGATAGTTTGCAGGTAGATAAATGGGCAGATCTATTGTAGTGAGACAGGAGGATTATGGCACAGAGTTTGTTCTGTGTACCACACTGTTAGTTGGAAGCAATTATGTATATGTTGTTTGATATGTGATGGAAGAATATTAATAAAAGTCTCCCACAATAGGAAAAATTTCTGACTCTGCTTTCTTTGTCCAATGTTGCTTCTGCCCAGTCCATTCGGAATTGGTATGTCAGTTTGACGTAAAATAGTTTTAGTGGTGTGAAGGTTGTCCAATGTACAAATGAGAAATGTGTGTTGGACAGCAAATTTGCTGAATCAGCATTTGACCAATTTTCTCACGCTTATAGGAGTAAACATCTGGTACAGCAATCTGGGTTCTAGTAAATTTAATTTTTTTTTGCCTGTTAATTAGAAAAAATACTTTATTACCTTGAAGGAGTTATTAAGTGAAAACAAATGTTTTTTTTAAATCCAGCCTGTAAAGTTATGTTCCAATAAGATGAGACTGGAATTTCATTATCAAGTTTGCTCTCAGTGCTCCCTGTCACTAGATCCCCCATGTCCTGTTCAGCTTACTCCTAGTTAGTATGCATGTCTCCTCTCTATGTATCCACCCCCTCCCAAATCTGAGGCACAGGTAGAGTGTGGAGCATGTGCAGTGAAGATGATCTGTGCCTCCTTTCAGCCAATAGAATTCACCCAGTGATTTTGTGTTAGTGAAAGTTAAACTGCTTTGCTATGGGAAGGTAAGCAGCGCTGTAATCAGATTTTATTTTAGCTGTAGGAGTTTTAAGTTGTGTGTGTGTGTGTGTGTGTGTGTGTGTGTGTGTGGGGTGGGGGGCTTTGTAATTGATTGCTTATGGTACATTTCTACATTAGGACTAAAGTAACACAAACAGTAGTTAACTGCAGAATTGCGTTTATCTGCATAGAGCAAAAGATAATGCTTATTCCCTTTTCTGATCTTAATGCTGAATCAATTAACCATACAGTGATAGAGAATAAGCTTTACTTTTATAGAATGGATAGTTTCTACATGTAGTGTGCTAGAGGGAGGGGCTAGGTGATTGACAGTTCTTTACGGACTAGCTGTGCCCCGCCCTCTTTAAAAAGTAAAACTCCCAGAGCTAAAAAAAAAAGGGATAGGAAGGTCAGAGAAGAAAAAAAAAGAAGATTTAAGATTATAATAGATAATTTATCCTATTTACTGTGTGAGTCGTTAAAAAATGATTTGCCCCAGTTTACATGTCTCTTAAGGCTAAGTTATGGCATCACTTAATATGAAGTCCATGAGACAATCAGGGATATTCAGTAAAAGCTCTTATAATTAAAAATGGTGCTAATTTTGTCCCAACCAGATCTTATTTAACATTTGAAAGCTAACATCTGATCGGTTGGGGCAAAACCGGTACCATTTTTAACAATAAGAACTTTTATTGAATCTCCCTGAATGTGATTTGTTTTTCATTTTTTACATTGCTGTTATGTACAGGATATGTGCCTCTAATCCTCTATAGAGCTATGACCTATTGACACAAGCTCAATAATATTGATTGATAATAACAAGGTCTACAAAGTGTTTAGATTAACTGAAACAAGCCTCCAGAATACTCTAATCTCTAGGAAGGAGAATATTTTATTTAACAGGGTTAAAAGTACCATCAGCTCAGCTATTGATTATCTTCTGTTTTTGTTCAAATACAAGCTATATTTAAGGGGCAGGGAAAATATTAAGATTTAAGATTGGTTAATTTGAAATTGTAAAAAAAAATGAGTAACTCCTTGGTCTCTAAAAGTAAATTAAAACAATAACAAGCCTAGGTTTATGATGGGATTATATCATTTCTATTTTAATATATATATATATATTCATTTTTATATGTGGTGCTTTACATTAGACCTTAATGTGGGGACAACTACCCAACCACACTCCTTGGCCGCTACTGTAGTATTTTCAAAAGATAAATTGATAGCCAAGTTTTTGTACTTTTTCACATTAGCATATTAAAAATGATAGGCCAATACAATTCAGTTGTGTATTTAATGTGTTTCTTTGTTTTCGTACACACTCAGTTTGTTTTGGAGTTATTATAACCAATAAAAGGGATAATAGCAAACATTTGTTTTCAATGCAGAGATTCAGTTTGGCTCAGCTGTTTTTAGAAACATATAAGGATGTTATTCTTACATTTTACTGTAAAAATATCATCTTGCTAAATTTTTGCCCCATTATTGTAAAATGTGAAATAAGAAGGAAAATTAACATGTTTAAAAATACTTTCGAATACATACTAAAAAGCCTGTTTCCAATGTGTCACATTATTTGGTCTTTACTACCATTTCAGATGGTAGCTAGATTTTAGATTCAGATTTTAGCTAGAATAGCACTAGATTTGCATTTCTTTTCCTTCTTTTCTTTATTTGTAAATAAGATTAAAATGATTATGCCAGTATAAACTGTGCTCATTTCTAGGTCACAATCATGGTAATTTCAGCACGTGACATTGCATGCAGCAAGATGTTTGCATGTTCTTCTGAAACAGGGTAAAAAATGAAACGGTGCACTTTCAATGCACCATCCTAAGGCAAATATCTGTTTAAGATGTGGTGCTGTTTAGTAGATATACAAGTGTAATTATGAGACTGAAGTTGAATAAATACAAAGGTTACTGAAAAGGTCTACACAATTTGAAGCCCGAAATAGGACAAGACTGTAAATCGTAGTATTTTGAAAAGTGGAAACAAAAATGTCACTGTCTATTTGCTTTTATAGGTAGGGCAGCACGGTGGCTCAGTGGTTAGCACTGAAGTCCTGAGTTCGATTCCAACCTTCGGACACATTGGCAAGGAGTTTATTTGTTCTCCACATGTTTGCATGGGTTTCCTCCGGTTTCCCCTACAATCATAAAGACTGATAGGTTGTATGTGTCGAATAAATGTGTTTAGATTGCAAGCTCTTTAGGGCAGGGCCTGATGTGAATGTATACATGTAATTGTAAAGTGCTATGGAAAATGCTGGCGCTATATAAATCCACTATAATAATAATACATGAGTATAGATTGTACATTCTTTAAAAATAATTTTTATTTCTGTATTCTCTTTTCCTGATTACTGCATTTAGTGTGATAGCCTAACTGATATAATGGTATAAAAGCATTTCAGCTGCTTTTTAGATTTCTGTAACACTTTAACTAAATCCATTATATCGACATGAATTGTGAAAAAACATTCATGCACTGTGAAAAAAATATTTAAAAAGGAATACAAAGGAACAAGAAATGTCAATACAGATAAAAAGCCAAAAGCAAATGTATTAAGGTTTGGTCCTTAATACATTAAGGACCTATCTGAAACCATACATTAAGGACCTATCTGAAACCTGACATTCTTTGTTTTTCTATTCTCAATTGATCATTATTTATCAAACTTTGTACACTGTTGTGGCTGCATAACATACAAAGGGTAAGTCATTCTTTCAAAATTTGAAACCAAATGCTAGCTGTTGCACAAATGGGATCCTAAAACTTTAATTATTTTTTATACTACTTAATGCTATTTGAAGATGAGTAACTGCAAACTTTATTTAGTTTCTTTATAAAATAAAAGTTTAGTTTACATTAGTCATGGATTGTACATTGGTCTATCTGTTCTAGTTATCCAGATGGAGTAGTTTGGTGACCGATAAGTGTTCCGATAAGTGTTTACTTACCTATGTCCTGTGACTTATGGACAGTTGCTGTGGTTTCTGGGGAATGTAGTTCACGAAGACGCCTTACTACTCCAGTTTGTGACTGCATGCCTCTTGTTCTAAGTACGGGACGCCCTGTGGGTTATTGTTTAGGTGTGGGGCTATTGGGAAATGTTTTTATTGGGTTGTGGTTGGTGTTTGGTTTATTTTTGTATGGCTAAATACATTTTCATATTTTGGCTGTTTAACAGTGCTGTGCCCAGTATTGGTGAGCTTTTTGGGGAAATCTATTGCCTGTTGTGTGTTATATTGTATCATCACCAGAAGCACTACCCTTAGTAAGTGTCGCACAAAAGCTGATTCCTTTGAAGCGGTGCAACTGGAATACCTTGTAAGAATTACTGTTGTATACATGTATATTTGAAAACAGAAAAAAGTGTATTATTATTTCTATGTATTTATTAACTTTGATTACAAGACACTTTGTTTATGGGAGTTAGAGTAACATGATTTAGATAACACGAATCACATTTGAAGAATGAGTATTAATTAAATTTACACTCAGTACACTTTTAATATAAGCTACATACAGTTGTGTATAAAAGTATTTTTATACCACAGAAGAATAAAAGTTCTTATCATTAAAATGGTGCTAATTTTGCCCCAGCCAATTAGATCTTATTTAACATTTGAAAGCTAACATCTGATTGGTTGGGGAAAAATTAACACAATTTTTAACGATAAGAACTTTTATTGAATCTCCATGTAAGTGTGCCCGTAGTGCAAATGTATCTATAAAAAAAACATGAAAAGACACTTGGGGTAAGATACAGTTATTTTCTGTGACAAGGCAACACAATGCTTGAAGATTCTCATTCATCCAGGTCATGGTATATCTGTTGTATTCAATTAAATCAACTGGACTTGAAGTTTAGTTCTTGAAGACATTTCGCTAGTCATCCGACTGGCTTTCTCAATTCAGAATGATTTGTACAAGAATCTGTGGCAATTATGTACCCTGGAAAATCCCAATTAGCATATCACAGCCAGGTGTTAAGGGTGTGATTGCATAGTGGCTAAGAGGTGTTATAGGATCGCCCAGAGTAAGGTGTCAAAACAGCATTATACATGGCAGACAGTTGGTGTCAAACCCCTCCACCTCTATTTAGGCTTGGTTTCTTTATTTTCACATAAATGGCCTCCTTGACACCTCTCTTGAACCAGTCACGTTCCTTTGCCAATATGTTAACATTACAATCTTCAAAGGTATGTCCTTTATCCTTAAGATGCAGGTACACAGCTGAGTCCTGACCCGAGGAATTGGCTCTTCTGTGCTGACCATACGTTGCTGTTGCTGTTTGCTCTCCACCACATACAAATCAGAGCATTCTTCACTGCACTGCACTGCGTATATGATGTCGCTTTTCTTGTGTTTCGGTATTGGGTCTTTCGGATGTACCAATTGCTGCCTCAGTGTGTTGTTCGGTTTAAAGCAGACATGGATACAGTGTTTTTTGAAAATTCTTCTTAATTTCTCGGAGACCCCTGCTACATATGGGATGACCGTGTTCTTTCTCCTGTCTTGCTTTTCCCCTTCACTGTTGGTATACACCTGGCTGTGATATGCTAATTGGGACTTTCCAGGGTATATAATTGCCACAGATTCTCGTACAAGTCATTCTGAATTGAGAAAGCCAGTCGGATGACTAGCGAAACTTCTTCAAGAACTAAACTTCAAGTCCAGTTGATTTAATTGAATACAACAGATAAGGCAACACAATGATTTGGTAATCACAATACCTGACAAGGGATTACCCAAATTATTGTGTTGCTTTGTCCTAACAAATCAAATAATTTTCCTTATGTCTATGAGCCTTTCCATGCTGTCCATTATCTGATACCCTTAGGATTGAAAAGGTGTAGGCAACATCTTGTTGCAGATATAGTTTAAAATATACATAATATATGCCCAGGGTCAAAGACATCCTGTCTGATAGTGGATTAAGCAGAGGCACTAAATTTTGTCCCCAACAGGTTTTTCCAGCAATGTTAAAACAACAACAACAACAAATTAATTTGGGGATTAAAATCTAAGGAACTATTTCTCTACATATGGATCTATTTTTGTTATAGGACCACAGACCTTGTTTTGTACAAATTCATCTGTATTGAGAAGGTTTACTATAGGGCACTGAAAATTATACCTGAGACATGCCTATTGACTACTATAATTTGGCTGTCCTATTAATTAAAATAATATTAAAGCTTTTATCTTGATTTTTCAACTTTACTGTAGTTAAAAAGTTAAAAAGAGGTTGAGGGTGGAGAAACAGCAAGTTTTTGGTTTTTTTTAAATTTTATATTTATTATTTTGTGTGAAAGTGGGCCTTGCTTGTGACTTGCTTCTTATGATATATACTTTATTTTTTAACTGCCATGTTATGAATGCATTTATATACAGTACACTATGCTTACCCAAAATTGTACAAAAAATAAATCACCTCTATCATGAGAAATAACAAAGGAAAATGTTTTTTTAAAATGATTAAAATAGAAATAGAATGATCTGGCAGACTTGGACAGATCGTTGGCAACAAAACAAACATTTTACAGACCAGCTGCTTCACTGGTCAAAATGTTTTATGTCAATTTTTATAGAGATATGGCATTATGTTTAGCTCTGTTCCTTATCCAAAATAAGAAACCAAACCTTATAATGCAAAAGAAAAATATTATGATATAATGTCCAAATTTTTACATACAACAGTACCCGGACGACCAATACCACTGTATATCGGTTCTAGAGGAGCCAGGACTCAAAGAGAGGGGCACAGGGTAAGCTGTTCAATTCCCCATACGCTGGACGCGTTTCGCAATATGCTTCATCCGCATTCCTGGCTCCTCTAGAACCCTTATACAGTGGTAATAGTCGCCCGGGTACTGGTGCAAATAAGTATACCTTGTACAATTACACTTCAGTTTTGCACATGGGGCCGGCACTAAGTGTCATATATTGTATTATGCTATGTTGAGTATCATGTATTACACTGTGTTGCATATCATGTTATGCTATGAAGCCAGTTAGACTCTGTATTATTATATTTACCACTAAGGTTGTTACATATCATATATAAAGGGAAGGATGGGGATCTTTGTTAGATTTGTACATGTTTTTAATTGTTTTTAAATGGGTATATTCTGTTTACTATATTTTGCACATTGATCCAATTAAACACTTTTTTGATACAGTGCGCCTAAGGGTCTTTTTGTTCATATTTTTATATTAATATTTCCAAATAGGCAGCACGTTCTCCACTTGGGGTATTATACGAGAGATTAGATACATTTCTATGGTAGTGCACAGTCAGCAATTGTTACATTAATGCTTCTCTGTTCATTAATTTCTCCTCTCGCTTCCCTAATGCCTCTCCTCTCTGTAATTCTCTCCACTGGCTGCCCATCACACAAATGATCATGTTCAAGCTGCTTAACCTATCCTATAAAGCACTATCCAACACAGCCCCCTCATACGTCTCAGAGCTAAAGATACCATCCCAGGCGAAACCTCCGCTCTGCAAATGACATCCTTCTTTCATCTACCTTTGTAGTCTCTTCCCACGCCTGCATTCACGACTTTGCTTGTGCTGTCCCTTTGCTCTGGAACTCTCTTCCTCACTCCATCCAACATTTACCAGACGCCTCTATTAAGGGTGTAGTGCATGCTATTGTATAGTGACAGTTTGATGTCTTTAGGTTTGGATTAAGATTAGTGATGGCCCAGTTCGCGGATCCAAACCCGGATCCGCGGCGGATTTACCTCGTTTACAATTTTTGAAATTACGAGGATTTCTCGTACTTTCGAAAGTATGGGAAAATACGAGAAATCCTCGTAAATTAAAAATTTCACGGATTTTTCGCATTTTTGGACGGAGCAAGCCACATTTTCGGGTCAGTATTTTCGAAGAATCCTCTTATTTTCGAAAAATCCCCGTATTTTCGAAGAATCCTCATATTTTCGAAGAATCCTCGGATTTTCGAAGAATCCTTGAAATTTTTGCCGAACTTTCATTTTAATAAGTTTTAATGGGTCCGCTCGCGGATTTTCGAATTTTCGACCGGATTTTGCGAAGTTCGGACATGTCTAATTAAGATTGGGATTCAGAGTGATTTATAGGTATACCTGTGTTATTTTTTTTTCTTTTTTATGAAGACCCAATGTGAGTTAAAGTACACATGATTATAATAATGTAACATTATTATAGGATATTTTATTATGCTATATTGAAGATCCTTTTGAAAACAGCATGCAAGTATTTTTATTGTCCTTTGATTTCAAATGGAAGTGAAAGAGATAATCTTCAGAAAGCGGCTATTTTCTTTTAATAGAAATGCAGAAATACTATCCAATAAATGCTACCAAAAGGAAACTTCTAATTTTAGGATCAGAATTACAGGTAAAGGTTTCAATAACAATAAAAGCTCCATTATGTGTCATTAAGCAAGGGTTAAATAAATGATATTTATAATTTATAAATCTGATTTGTTGTGTAGTTAGGCTCATAGGACCCACTAGACCAGACATGAGTGATAACCATGTAAATGTTGTGCTGTTATGACTCAAGGCAACTAATCTGACCCATATTCTTTGTTCTGTAAATGCCAACAGATGTTCTGAGACAATTCTGAGTTACTGCTTTTATTAAAAAACAAATGCACCAAAATAATAATAATAATAATAATAATGGGCAATGAGATGCAAAGGATATTATTTTACTTACAATATAAAATGCTTTTTTTATTTTATGAGTAGCATGTTTATTCAAATCGAATGTCAATTGTAAAAACATTCCTCTCTGCCAATGAGACCATCTACACTTCTACAGGATTTATAATGACCTAAAATTTGGACTTGGTTTAGGGGCACAACAGAGTTTTGTCAAGAATAATTACAGGATTAGTAGGGATAGGACATTTTTAACTGTTCTACTTTAAGCAAGACATGCTGTACCAATGTAAATATCTGTTTACAGGCAGCAGACTTGAATCAAACCTACAGTATTATATTTACTTTCAAGAATTGGAGCATGCTGGTTAGACCAGGGGATAGGAATGACCTCCCTTGCCTTGTTTCTTGGTATAGTCAAGTGGCACTTATTGTGTAAATAAAATGCTGTAAACAAAATCACATCAAGTCTAAATAAAATTATTCATTTTGCTTTTCTTTTTATTACTTTGTGTGCATTAAAAAAACAAACAAATTGGAGTGGCCATGGGAACATGATTTGTTTATGGCAAACTTAGAAGAAAACTTCCTTCAACATGCCCTATCAGACCCATGGCCTACTTTTGCTATATAGATGATATCCTGATCATCTGGACTGCAAGTTAGAAAGACCTACTGCAAGTCCACAAAGGATACAATGATTTCCACCCCAGCATTAAACTTAAAATGAATTATTCACTAACTGAAATAAGCTTTTTGGATACTGTAATACGGATTAAAGGAAACACATTGCAAACATCCATCTATCCTACAGACCAACCCACATACCTCAGTAATGACAGTTTTCATTCTAAACACAAAAAGAACTCTACTATCTACAGTCAGGGCATACAATATAACAGGATTTGCTCTGATTCTACTGATAGAAATATGCACCTGGAACAGCTCAAAAAGGACTTTAGAAAACAGGGATACAGTCAGTCAACTACCAAAACACAAATCATGAAAGCAACCAGCATCCCCAGAATCAACCTGCTACAATACCAACTTACCCAAAAGGTGGACTGTATCCCACTGGTTGTTACATACCACTTCCAAATGGAAATACTCTGAAAGATAGCCAAGAAACGATGACAGACTACAAGAATATTTCTCTCTTAGCTTATCATCAAACACCCAATTTAAAATTGGTTGTAAGAAGCTCCCCAACAGGCTTCACACAAAATGGAACATCTTGCTGTTTGCAGAAAAAGTGTGAAACCTGCAAGTATATCCACACTGGAGACAGCATACCAATACCATTTTTGTCTGCTTGTGAAAGTTCTCATTCATCCAGGTCATGGTATATCTGTTGTCTTCAGTTATAGCTTAGTCCAACTGGCTTTCTCAATTCAAAATGACTTGTACAAGAATCTGTTGGCAATTAAGTACCCTGAAAATTCACAATTAGGATATGACAGTAAGGTGTTAGGGACCTTCTGAATACATGGTGTGAATACATTGAGGTGTTATTAAAACTGCCCAGGGTATCAAAACAGTATTGTACATGGCAGAGTTGGTGTCGAAGGAAGCCCCCCACCTCTATTCAGGCTTGGTTTCTTTATTTTCACATACATAGCCTTCTTGACACCTCTCTTGAACCAGTCATGTTCCAAGATGATAACATTACAATCTTCAAAGGTATGTCCTTTTTCTTTAAGATGCACTCTTCTGTGCTGAGCCATACATTAGTGCAGTTGCTGTTTGGTCTCCCCCACGTACAAATCAGAGCACTCTTCACTGCACTGTGTACATGATGTTGCTTTTCTTGCGTTTCGGTACTCAGTCTTTGGGATGTACCAATTGCTGCTTCAGTGTGTTGTTTGGTTTATAGCAGACAGGGATATGGTGTTTTTTGAAAATTCTTCTTAATTTCCCAACATTGCTTTGAAATAAATGGAAATTTCCCCAGCAAATCATCAAATGAGGTATACCTGTTCTAGGTGCCCCTCAGGACTATATGTAGGAGAGACAGAACAGACCCTGAGGCAAAGAATAAACTTTCATAGATTCACAATTAATAACAATAAAATAGATGTCCCTGTGGGTGCCCATTTCTGCAGCCAAGGACACAGCCTGAAAGATCTAAAAATTCTAGTTCTCTGGACTCTGGGCTCAATAAATATCTAAACTTAATGTGTCACTATGTTTCTAATATCTGTATCTTGCACTGATGAGATCTAATAAGTTTGAAACATGTCATGTCTGCATCTCAGATGATTGGCTCTATACCATAGGCTGTATTGCATATTACTAAGCCAGAGGTTTTGAAGAAATTTTGCATATCTCCGCCCCTTACTCTGGGAGACCTGGGAGTAAGAAATTACTTCTTGTTTCTTAGATTTTGTGGGCAATGCTATTCATATAGCATGACACTGCAAGATACCTTCTGTTATAAGAAGACTCTGCTCCATTTTGATGCTCTGTGGAGGGCTTTTTGCTTCTTTTGACCCACCTCTCCTTAAGCTATATAGCTGCCTTGTCTATATTTCTAATCTAAATGTCATGTAGAATTATTCAGACCAAATTCCTCAAAACCCACGAATTTCTTATTTATAGCAGACCCTCCATTAGCACTTATACTTACTGCGATCATTGAATGTGTTTTTACTGTTTTATTTACGACAGCCATTGCCATACTTTGGGGCAAAAGAAAAGAAAGTCTTTGTTCTAGTATGTATAAAATAGTGTGCTTCACAAGATTCAGTATTGTATCATGCCTGAGGAAGAAGTACTTCGAAAGCCATTGATGAATGTGTTCACTTTCATTAACGGCTAACACAGTCCAATTATTAACTATTTAAAAAAAGCAACAAACAAAAGTATAATTTGCATTATTAAAATGCATATTTCAACCTTTTCAGCTAAGGCTTTGCCATATAATCCAGAAGTTCAATTGGGAGGAAGAAGAATTACGTGTTCTGCAATGATTTATTGTGTCATTTTAATTTATTATGAAAAGTAATGTATACTACTATCATGCTCTGAAACATGAGAAAGGCCAGTTTAATAAGCTATTAATTTGCAGCAATCAAATAGATGTTAGCTTCTTACTAGGTTAAAGCAGCTAGAAAACATCTGATTGTTAATTAAAGATTAATAGCATGGGCAATTGTTTGCACCTCTTATTGCATTAGCCCTTTAGTTCATTTGTGTACAACAAACCACTGTAAAAGTAATATTGGTCGTACTGCTTTCTCTTTTCCTCATTAGACTTAACACGTGTGTAATATTTGTAATATAGTAAAATCTAAATCAGGAGCACATTTAGCAGAACTTATTCTTATTCACTTTGTCTTATTTATAACTATTGCTGTGAAAGCAAGAGTAAAACTCAATATACATACTGTAACATACTCATTGCCAGGGCCAGTCAAAGCTTGTTCAATGCATATTTATCAATAATGTAATGACTAAAGTTATTTTTTTTATCCTAATGTGAGCTTATTTATCCCCAGAACACCTTTACATTGTAAGGTTCTTCTCTAGTAAGTTGCATTTAGTACATGTAAGTAATAGATTCTGTAACTAAAAAGGCTTCCCTGTTGTTGCCAGTAAACGCACAGCCCATGTTGGCTTCAAAGAACCACACCCCCTGAACCATTATTCCCTTTCTATATGCATAGAGTTTATAGATTTTGTTTCTTTTGAAGGATAAAGTTTCTAAATGTCTTTGCTGTTAAATCTCTGAATTGCTGACAGTCTGACTTGCTGACAGTCTTTCTGGAGCAATACAAAATAGTTAACCGATTTTTTTCCCCCAAGCAAAAGATAACAATTCTAAATGTACCTACTTTGTCTGCCTATGCAGTGGTGGCTCACTGCTAAAGTAACCATTGGGTCACGGGTTCAAATCACCAGGCTTATTTATTTGTTTGTTTTCATTATGTTAATAGAAAAAATAAAGATTCAACATGTACTAATGTTCCACCTAGTAGCTCTTGTGGGACAGTGGTAGAAAATTTCTTTTAAGCAAGACATAGTACATAACATTGCAGGTTTGATTCCTTAAACTTATTTTTATTTTACTAAAATGTTATTGTTCACTAAAATGTTATTGTTCTCTTTCTAACATCCAATCTAGCTTAGAAATATACTAAAAAAGATTAATTTTCTTTTTTGTATGAAAAGCAAAAGAATTTACCATTGTTCGGGAAAGGAGCATTTGTTACATGTTAAAGGATAAGTACACTCTGAAATAAAATTAATTTTTTAAGTAAACTTTTCCTTTTTTCCCCCTAGGGCCCTCCTGTGAAGATCTGAAGCTCTTGACATCATGGATTATGCTCTTTAGTTCCGCCCCCGAGATTTTCTGCCTCTCCTGCTTTTTTGTGTTAGAGAAAGCACATCCCGGTGCGCGCCCACGCAATGACATAACATGTGCGCGCATTCATGCACACAATGACATCAACACGCACAGGTGCATGTGTGCAGGGGGGCGCAATGGGCCACGCTTTCTCTGACACAAAAAAGCAGGAGAGGCAGGAAATCTCGGGGGGCAGAGCTAAAGACACTGCAATATATAGAAAATTGGACTGTTGTACATCCATATTAAAGTACAACTAGAGAGCAAAAATATAATACATACAAAAAATAGAATTCTAGTGCACAAACAATTCTAATTGCATATTGGCTACCTCCATAAGGCTGCTGCTACAAACAGTCTGCTAATCCTGGGATAAATAAAAGCAATTAGTTCAATAAGTTATTATTATTATTTTAAGCTTATTCACCACGTCAAAGTTGCTTTCTTTAACTGGGTCCTAACCTACTTGCACTTGCCTTTTTGGCTACATGAGCTGACAGCTTCTCCTGTGTGGCCTGGATGCTTGAAGCTGACTCTCTAGTTTAAAGTGCTAAACATGACCTAACATTGGGTGGAGTACATTTTCCCAGAAGGCTTTATCAAACCTTAAATGTAACACACAATATATAGAAAATTGGGCTGTTGTACATCCATATTAAAGTGCAACTAGAGACTAAAAATATAATACATACAAAAAAATAGAATTCTAGTGCACAAACAATTCTAATTGCATATTGGCTAAAGACACTGCAAGCATAATTCATGATGTCGGGAACTTCAGATCATCACAGGTAGGCTCAGGAGGGCCCTAGGGGGGGAAAAAGGGAAACATTTACTTAAAGCTGCAGCTTCCAAATAAAATGTATTTTCTTTTAGAGTGGTATAAATGAATACTCAGCCCAAATTCCTCAAAACCGCCAAAACCCATAAATATTTGGGTGTGTCTGACCGTTTGTTACCTTTTTGCTAATTATTTTATTAGCTACTGTGATCATTGAATGTGTATTTAATGTTTTATTTACATCAGCCATTGCCAGGCATGGGGGCAAAAGATAACATCTGTGTAACTTCAGTAAATCTCTGTTCTAGTATATATAAAATAGTGTGCTTTAAAAGAATCAGTATTGTATCATGCCTGAGGAAGAAGCCTAAGTGCTAGAAAGCATTTTATATCCAAGATATCTCCACTTTCATCAATGGCTAACATGGTACAATTGTCTACTACTGGGTATGCTTAGCTAAGGTAAATTATGGGAGCTGGTTAATTTAATAAATTACCCAGCAACTGCAGGTAAGGGAGAGGTGAGACTCAGCATTTGGTATCTTTGTGAATGTGCTCATTCTATTGGGGCAATGTTGTCTGGAGACTTATTTCCTCTTTAAAAAGTGCCAGACTTTATATAATGTTTCAATAAAAAAAATTACCTCACACAATACAAGAATGGTGGGGGTAAACATAGAGCAATGACAGCTGTAATGATATGAACCTTTACAGGCACTAACCTCATTAGAAAAACAACATTTTGAAAAATGTAAATTCAAAATTGATTTTGTCAGTTGGAGTGTTAGTACCTGCAAAGCTGCCTTCTGCTCAGGAAGTGTCTAAGAAATGCTCATGAGGCGAGTGATGATTTTCCATGCTATTGAGAAGTAGCCGGTGTACAAAATCTTAAAAATGTTGACTAAAGCATCTATTTACAATTATTTAATAATAGCTGAATTTTCATTGAAAGCTTTGGAATTTTGGATATAGATCTCAGGTTATTAATATGCAGTATATATATTTAAAATATAGATCTATCAATATATTTATCGATCTATCTACTGTATCTATTTCTAGACTTTTTTCTATTACATATTAAAGGGCATGTCCACCCCCAAAGCTAAAATTTAACCCCCTATTGGCCCCAGTGTGAAGTTTAAAAAAATCCTTACCTTATGTCTCTGCTCCTAATGGTTCTCCTGCAGTGCCTTTTCAAAGTCTAGGAAAGTGAAGAGTAGAAGCTGTCAGTGAGTCATCCAGTGCCTGTTTCTTCCTCAACAAGGTCTGTGGCATGTGCAGGGCAGCCCTTTACCCCCCATCCCACCATCTGGATCCATCCTCTGCTGCTGTGGCATCTAGTTTGAAAAGCATTAAGGATACCCCAACCACTGAAATATTTCTTCCAAAAAATTTTTAGATTGATACTTACAGTCCCTTCTCTCCCATGGCATCTCAATTGAAATCAGCCGCATCTGTGTTTGGCTGCCTTTCAGCTGTAAGTATCGATCTAAGCATTTTTTGGAAGAAATATATTGGCGGTTGGGGTGGCAGGGAGCATCTACCTTATCCTAAAAGTAGATTTTCAGGGTGGACATGCCTTTTAAGCTAATATTAGAAATGTATCTATAATCTAGTCTCCATAGTTACAACATACAGTACTGTACAGGAACACAAGCTCTGCTGGAATCTGCCTAAGTCAATCTGTTGCCAGACATTAAAAGTAAACAGATGTGGGATTGGTTTAAGCATTACACTCTGCAGATGAATTATAATATTCCCTTTAATACCTTAAGAAATGTTAATACCACCTTGTATAACTGGATGACAAGGATTAAGAGGGGGCGGGAGGTGTTCTGCTATTATTGTTAAATATCAGAATGTTTTACAGTATTTATTTCAGTTCATATATTGAACAAAGCTTCTGGAAATAGTTTCAACACAATGCTTTAATGGCCAGATATAGGCCAACATGTTGGGTGCTTGACAGTAAATTAATTAATAATTATTGTATGTCATATAGTTCTTTTATCACTGAAATAAGACCGATAATATACAATCCCTAGAGCCGCATATATCAGTGTTATAGTTCAAAGATCTTTGAACAATATTCCACACATTATTTAAACATGTGGAAAAAAGAATAAATTATGGTATTTATTTAACTAATTCTGCTTAGAATATAAGAAATATTTCTACCTAATCACCATGACTTTGCAATTACATAAAGAGAAATGGTGCTGATCTTTAAAATACAGCTGAAATGTGTAATTATTTCTTTATCTTAGTTAAAATAAAAGGCTGCTTTGAGAATATCCAGTACAGATAGGGAATGCATGGGCTAATTTTTTAATAATATGACTTACTGGTTATTTTTATTATCAGTCAGTGGCAGCCTATTACAATTAATATGGGGGTTATGAATTCCAAATCAGGTTCCTTGATGTTTCATGATGTTAATTGATTGTATTAATACATTTAAGCAAACGTATTAAAATGCTAAATTCTTTATCCATTCTAAAATATGTAAAGGTATGTTAACTCAATAAAGCAAATATAGTGCACGTTTATTCAGAGATATGATGTTTCATTTATGTTAGTTTTGTCATGTTGGGGAATTTATTAATTAAAAAAAAAAGACTTTTTAAAAAAAGCATATCAGGTCCTAACATACAGCAGGACTGCCAACAAAGAATAACATGGAATTTAACTATGTTATGTATTGTAGGAAAGCACTCTGCGAAGATTTATAACATTTTATTGGAAAATGGTATCTAGCATACTTCTGAAAAAAATATGGATATGTATGAATCCTCAAACATTATAATTAATTAATGATTTCCTTTCTTATGTCAATGCCCCTTTTTGAGTAATATTTATTTTTTAATAGTTTTCTCCAAAGGAGTTCGGCTCCAAAGACCTTTTTTTGAAATATACTAACGTGTCAGACGATTACCCTTTTCAATGATTTCTCTAAATATTTTCTCTTAAATAATATGCTTTCCACTTCCATTAATTTATTAAATTACTAATGCAGTTTAATTCAAGGCCTTGCACCCTTGAGCTTACAATCTAACTTCACACACATAATTTTGGCAGGTGGGACTTTGTCAAAAATTGTAAATTCATTGTCATAAATACAAGTTGAAATTTGATGGTGAGCATCCCAAATAATGAGAAACATGGAAATGGAAAATTCTAAATATATTGCTAATTTTTAATAATGACCGTGTTCTCTAGGAATTGTGGGGAAAGTTATATTTTTTGGTATAAAAAAACTATCTGACTATGCAGGCAGATTAGACAAGTTAGGGCTGTTTACATTGGAGAAGTGACGTTTGCGTAGGGATATGATCACTTTATGCAAATATATTAATGGGCCATATAATAAACTCTGGTGAATTGTTCACTAATAGGTCATATCAGAGGACTTAAGAACATTCTTTAAGATTAAAAGAAAAGTTTCATCTTTAGGTTAGGAAATGTTTCTTTACAGTAAGAATGGGAAACTATCTTCCAGCAGATGTGGTAATGGTAAATTCATTTAATAGGTTAAAAGGTGGGCTGAATATCAGTAAGGAACACTCCACCCCCTGGCTTTTACCATCCACTTGCACTGTGGTACATGCAATGTTGAGCTATCAGAGTGTGTGATTATTGTTACAAATTGGTTCTGGGGATGCTGGTTGCTTTTCAGATCCCAAAAGGAGAGATTAGAATGGGAATGTAAACTTATAAAAATAATTTGGATCTAAACTTTGTGTGTCACTATGTTTCTAATTAGAGATGGTCGAACTATTGAAAGTTCGGTCCGTTTTCAAACTTTCGAACTATTGTAAAAGTTCGAAAGTTCGAAAACGGACCCATTAAAGTCTATGGGAAGCAAATAGTTCGAAAAGTTCGAGTCAAATACAACTAAAATATTAATGGTAACTTAATGTAAATGGCTGTGGGACCTGGGAAATGGTCTGGGGAGCATGTTCCAATATCCAGGACTTAAGTAAAATCGATTTTACTCTCACGCGCGCTACTTTCGAGCTTTCGCGTTCGAACGTTCGAGGTAACATGGACATTTTACTCGCAGATTCGATGCTCACGTATAGGCTGTAATGGAGACTTTACTCGCAGATTCGATGTTCGCACCTAGATACCATGTACATTTTACTCGCGGATTCGATACTCGAATGTTCGAACATTCGATAAATCATCGAAAGTCCGGGAAATATCGAAAGTCCGCGTCCGAGATACAGTTTGGCTCGAACTCGGGTTCGAGCTCTATGCCATCCCTATTTCTAATCTAAATGTCATGTAGAATTAATCAGCCTAAATTCCTCAAAAACACACAAACCCATAAATATCTAATTTATACCAGATCCTCCTTTGAAATTGTCACTTCGGGGATTTAATATGTGATTTTGGGGTTTTGGAATTTACCCACAGTACGGCTTTAGCGCCAGATATTAGCCAGCTTTAAATAGTTGCAATTTATAGCACAAATTATATATTGACTTTGTTGAGGAGGCTGCATTGGTATTTTTTGGGATACATGTGCAGCCAGCACAAGAAAGTCTTAAATCGCGCTAACTGGTATTGGATTTGTAGGCGCCATGCCCACGTTAAAAAACAGTGCGGCGTCTCTAGGTAAATCTGCCCTTTTATTTTTAAATAAAGGCTTTATGATACAGTTTCAAACTTTTATTTCTCTCATTTAGTTGGACTTTAATGAATGCAAATTTTATCTCTGAGTCTCATTTTACTTTTAATAATAAAGTTACTAAAAATAACTTATCCAAATTACTAAACTGCAATATTTTTCTTTAGAACTAACAGTTACATTATCTTAACAATCGAGTTTTCCTTTTGATTGAGAATATAAAAATTAGTCCAAGCTCAAACAGCATTCCCTCTAATGCGTTTCCCCCACCTATCCCTATATGATCTGCTCCTTGTAATTTTACCTTCTCCAAACTTGTATATGCTGTATTATTTCTATTTGCTGTTTTTGGGACAAAGAAATCCATGTATATGCATGTAGAAAACTGCTGTGAGAGGTAAATTACTTTACTGTTTTTTGGGATTACCACTTGTATTACAGTAGTGTCTGCGTACAGGTACATGCTCTGTAGTGCTCAATGGATCAAAACAAGTAAAATGGATCAAAACAAGTAAAACAAGTAAAACAAGAAAGTCTTGCTTTCTAGAAGCTGACATCCAATCACAGTACTGCACAGAGATCCTCCCTCTCCCTGCCACAGAACAGGGATTTCAGTTTTTTGTCTTCAAATACACTCAATGCTCCTGTTTTAACAATTATATAATCTTTACTTTTCATACAAAAATAAAATTAATCTTTGCAGTGTATTTCATAGATAGCATGAATGTAAGAAACGGAATACTGCAAAAATAAAAATTTCAGCAAACTTGTACTTTTACTCTGTCTTGCTAAAAGCAGAGCTCTTAGGCTAACATTAATAGTATAAAGAAAACTGGTACATGTAGAATCTTTTACTATGAACATTAGAGATGTACTGTGGGTTCTAATAGAACCCAGTTTGAATCGAATCCAAGGGTTTCAAAGTCCCGACAAAACATTCAGATAATTATCTAAATTGAAAGTAGATGATTATCGAAATCGAAAGTGTTCAAAATCGAAAGTAGATGATAATCGAAAGTAGATGATTATCAAAAATGAATATTAGTAGAAAAAGTTTGTAATATCGGTAACCCTCGAAAGTAGCGTTCAATTTCGGTAACCCTCAAATGTACAAGACGATTTCGGTAACCTTCAAATTTGTAATATCGGTAACCCTCAAAAGTAGCATTCGATTTCGGTAACCCTCAAATGTACAAGCCGATTTTGGTAACCCTCGAATTTGTAATATCTGTAACCCTTGAAAATAGTGTTCGGTTTCGGTAACCCTCAAAAATAGAATGCGGAAGCTCGAAAACAGCCCGATCGAGAGGAAAGATAGTTTTTAAATCAGTTTTGGCTATATTTACGGGTTCCCCAGACCATTCCTCTGGTCCCTGTGTTATTTACAGTAACCTACTATTAATATTTAATATTAATAGTAGAAAACTTTCAAATTTTTTTCTCCCATAGACTTCTATGGGTCCGTTTTCGAATGTTCAAATTTTTGAATTTACAGTTAAATTCAAAAATTCGAAAATGGGATCAGTTTCTAACATCTCTAATGAACATAATGGAAACAAATAATAGGTGAATCTGGGGATTCGAACTTATGAACTTCTGTACTGTGTGTTTCTAATACTGGTGTCTTACCAGGTGCACCACTACTGAATAAACTGATATAAGTATATTTAGAAGTTTTATCTTTTGATTGGAACATAATACACACAAAAAAAGGCAAGTCTGGGGTATTCCATATTGGTGTGGAGACATCTGCATAGAAAACACATAGAGACATGTGAATACTGGGATTAGGGGGCATGGCTCTTTGATGATTTTATGGGCTGTAGGTTGTATTGGCATCAAAATGGAAACCTTATTTCAGAATCTAATTCTCACATGTACTAAATGCAACTTACTAGAGAAGAATCTTACAATGTATAGGTGTTCTGGGGAGAAAAGCTTTCACATTTGGCTTTAAAACATTATGTTTAGTTCTCCTTTAACATAAATCTATGCAGCACTGTACCTATTATGTTTTGTTAACTTGGGCAAATTGTATAAAGTGACTGTATTAACTGTATTTACACCTAATTACCTTACTAATTTGATATCATGACATTTTTGAGTCCACACCCATGTGGCTTGATTCTGATGTAAAGAGGGAAATAGAAAGGAAGAGAATGGCATTTGAAGTCTTTAAGAAAAGAATGGGCCTTTAGGAACAATAAAAATTGTAACAAGGTTTGTAAGAAACCAATTCAGCTAGTTAAAAGAAATAATGAAGTTAGAATAGCTAAACATAGCAAGTCAAACTAAACAATTTTAAAGTATATTAATATTAAGAAGATGAGGACTGAAAAATCTGGGCCATTAAATAATGGGGATGAGATATGATGCTAATAAAGCAAATGCCTGGAACACATTTTTTTTCATCTGTATTAGCTATAGAACATCCAAGTACAGATAACATAGAGTAAAGAAGCAATAATTATAGAATGGATGCAACAGCACTTTTGTTAACTGAGATTAAGGTTCAGAAACAACCAAATAAGATTTATATCAATAAAGCTCCTGGACCGGATATAATACATCCTCGGGTCCTTAGGGAACAGGGAAGTTAATACCAGGGGAGCAACCACATGGGGCCTTGGACAGTTTTGATAACACCCCTTAGCCTCAATGCATCGACACCTTGCAATTAGAAGGTCCTTCCGTCATTCTGAATTGAGAGAGCCAGTCGGATGACCTCTTCAAGAACTAAACTTTAAAGGACAATTATACTCACCTTCCCTCGCTCCCCATCTTGTGCAGTAGCATTTACCCAGGGTGAGGACCTGAACCGCTAGGTCCTCACCCTGGGTTCGCGTAACCTACAGAGCGTCTTCAGCAACGCGCTCTGTAGGTTCCGCCCCTCCTGCCCGTTGGTGACGAGGCCAAGAGGAAGGCACGCTCTGCAACAAGCGTGCCTTCCTATTGGCCTCGTCGCCGATGGGGGAGGGGGCGGAGCCTACCAGAGCAGCATTGTGTAAGACGCTGCTGTAGGTACGCGAACCCAGGGGTGAGGACCTAGCTGTCAGGTCCTCACCTGGGTAAAAGCTACTGCACAAAGATGTGGAGCGGAGGGAAGGTGAGTATAATTGTCCTTTAAGTCCAGTTAATCTAACTGAATACAACAGATATAATGCTGAAAATGTGGCAAAAAGTTAAATACTGCACAAATGATGGTAATTAGGTAATACTCCCTGGTGGATATTCAAAGTAGTATCAAATTGGTTAAAAAACACTGAACACCTATCTTTGTTATTTAAAAATAGCCTACAGCTAGGTACACACAGCACAGATTTCTGAAAGATGACAGACAGGATCTGCAAGATCCTGTCTGCCATCTTTCAAAGATCTGCATACACACAGTCCCGAGCGTTCTCCCTATGAACTTAATAAGGAGAACGCTCGGGACTGTGTGTTTCCATCGGATGCGTAGACTCTTCATAGGGAGTTAGCGCGCGATGGAAATTTCGGCCTTTCTGAACGAGCGTACGGCCTACCCGATCGTTCGGCGGCCACGGGCTCGTTGGGAACGAGAGTACACAAATAACGATAAGCCCCGATACTGCGGATCCGACGGTATCGGGGCTTTATCGTTACTGTGTGTACCCAGCTTAACAGATGTGGTGTTTTTTTCAGCAAAATATATGATAAATAGTTTAAAATTAAACCATGCAAATTGGCTCTATTTTATAAATGGGACTAATTTTTTAGTATTGCTTATTTTCAGCAAACTGCAGGTAATTATCAAACCAGTTACATTAATATGGTAACATACCATATTGCTGTGTAAGAAATAGTCATGTTAATGGAACATTCTGGTAAGTAATGGTGCAAAAAATGCAACAAAAGGCAGAAAAGGTGGCAATAAGGTGAAATGTCACCTATTTATAAATAGCATTAAATAAATTTCACCTTCTCTGGTCTGGAAATGGCTGACGCTAAAGAGCGATTTCTCTTTTTGTCATGATACTAGACTTAACGCAATGAATAAGGCAAAGTTGTTAATGCACATTGCAGATACTACCATCAAACATTACCGCAACAATATTTGTCAGTGAAAATTAGCGTTTTTATAAATACGGCGAAAATATAGCTTTTTATCAGTGCAATGTCCTGCGACAGCCATCATTTATAAATATGCCCATTGTGTAGTATAATAATGTACCAAATAAGTCTCAAATACACACTGAACTATCAATGAAGGCATGTGTTTGTGATAAAGTAATGCAATAGTTGCATAGTGTTTATTACAGATGTATGTAAAACAGGGTAAATCTTAACAATAAATAAAAACACATGGAAATCTTGTATATTGGACCACAAACCATATGATCTGTGACCCCTTTGATAATAGAAATACAAGAGTGTATCCAGGTCGATCAACCTTATATTGTCAGTTTAAAGTAAAAATATTTTATAAATTTGAAATGAGTTAAAATTTTCATTACTTCTGAACGGTTCTCACTCACTGTGAATTAGACTGCTATTTTTGTTGTAGTTCTTTTATCCTAGTTTGCTGCCGATTTGATAAGATCTATATATCATTGTAAAAAGACCTGCAGCTTATACAGTATTCTCTCATCCTTCATTATTATGACATTGACATACAGATCGATTATGAATTAGTGTGAAAGGTATTGTAGGCAATTTTCTCATCTCTCCCAGTATTTTAGGGAAACTGAGCAGCATTTTATCTATTGTTACAAAAGTAAAGAATGAAGAAAACAACAAAATAATCTATACAGATAAAAAAATGCTAATAAAACTAAGCTGCAAAAAAATTGTTCTTCTTTCTTTTCAGAAATGACAACACAACACCCTAATAATGTAATAGATGAGAACAGTGAATTATTACTTTTTTTTTAAAAAAAGTAGTATGGGGTTCTTTGACTGGGAAGAAATGTATAGCAATTCAAAAAACTCTTTACATTTTCAGAAACTGCTTTGTTTAGTCGCTAAATACATAATTCTCATTCTTTAAATATATGAGGGAGATTGCAGAAAAAGTCTAGTGCACTTCTGGGTCTTTCATAAAACAAAGCCCTAAAGGATGTGTATACCCTTTTTTTCCCACTCACCTTTTCTTTTTTTTTTACTTCAAAGTTTTCACTTGCCTTACTTATTTTTTTCTGCCATTTGTAAATTGTAGATGTTCTCTCTTTTTCTAGTCTGACTTCAACATATAGTAAGGATTTCAGTAAGCTATCATACTAACTCTCATTCTAGCTATGTCAGAGTGTCAGTGCTTAAATGAGTAATTAACAAAAATGTGGAGCAGGATTGATCTGCTCAATGTTTCATTAGCCTTCAAATTGTGAAAGTAGAAATACTTTCTATTCAGATAGGTACACTATTGAGAAATGCATTGCACAGGGTTTGCTATGATCAGGTTTAATTCATTATCCTCCCTCTGCAGCTCTGTACTATGTTATTTCTATAAGTGTAACTAGGAAAGGGGTAATAATAAAGGGTATGCAGATGGGTAATGAACCTTTAAGACTGAATTGGAAGGGAAACTTGCATCATATTGACATGAAAGGTAAAAGAGGAAGCACAACAAGTTCAAATGCTATTCCTTTGATTACAACCATGGCTGCGTGTATCAGTGGGGACCCCATCACCCGATAAGTGGAATGGTAAATCAGTTTGTGGTAGATTACCATAAGGCTCCCACGCGGTTCTCGAATGTTAGAATCTCACCACTGGAGTGTCAAAAGGTGCAGAACAGCCCAGACAGCCTCCTCGTTTTTTACAAACCGAACTTTCTGATACAAGAGATGAAGAAAGGGGCAAAGGTAGTGGAGATGGCAGAGGCACTGTTAGACAAGTCAGACAAAGTGGGAAGACTTTCAAAAGTCTGAAAGACAGGTAATGTACAATTTGGTTTCAGTGACACATCTGTACAAACCAGGTGCTATTTAAAGGACTTAACTTTGTTCCTACACATTTAAATAACAGAGACATTACATTTTTTTCAGACAGACTAAAAGTGCATTTCTTGAATAAACCTAATTGTCCAGATGTTTCAACTGAGGATAGGACACAGAGTGATATTTTACCATTAGACCAGTATGATTTCAAGAAAAAAAACCCCACCTCCCTCCCTTTTGAAACATACATACAGTAGGTACTACAAGACTTTGAGACTCTTGAACATGCTAAATGAGAACATAACTTTGTTGATCTATCTAATATAGAGAGATGGGCACTCAAAGAGCTTGGCAGCCATACCATGATCTCTATCTATCCTTCTGACAAAGGAGATGTGAAAGTGGTCATGCATACAAATTACTTTTTTGGAAACACTTATTGACAACTTGATTAAGACCCTATAATAGAGATTTAAAAGGTTATACATGATTGTTTGCATTTTTATACTATAAAAGGGGTTCTCAAAGAGAGGAGAAAGAGCTGTTAACTGTTCCATATCCCAGGACACCAACACTGAATACTCCTTAAAAAATTCAAAATGAGATGTTTAGACTGATGGGTCACCCCTTATTTTCAGGGGTTGAACATTTTTTATGGTTAATGGCGACATTCATTGATAAGATGTTGGTTCCTTTGATAAGGTTAACATACGGCCTAATACTGTATATACAATACAGTGCAGATGTGCTGCACAAATAACAATTCTTTAATAATGCAGCGGTGAGTGAACTGATAATAACCACATTTACACGTATGGTAATTTACACATATGTGTGTATGTTTATTTATATAGTGCCACATGGGGGGGACAATAAATAAATACATAAATATATAAATACGTATGTGCATCATGAAATATACTAGTCCTTGAAATATATAACATGAGGAAAAAGGTCTCTGCCCCATAAAGCTTACAATCTACCAGGGAAATTTCCGATTGCCACTTGGAGTCAGGAAGGAATTTTTTCCCCCTTCATAAATTTGGTGGGGTTTTTTTTGCCTTCCTCTGGATCAACAGTTAGGCAGGAAATGAGGATATTGCTAGATGGGTTGGACTGGATGGACGTATGTTTTTATTCAACCTCAAATACTATACTATACTACTTAGGTGGGTACCATGCAGATACATAAGAAAGGGTGGAAGTGCTATAGTAATTACTGGTGCAATGTTAACAGTCCTTTACTGTGCTCAGAGAGATCAGATGAGAGGTTAGATTTAAACTTGTTTATTGAGGTTTCTTGATGAAGAGAGAAGGGAATAGGTTTAAGGTGAGAGGAGGCAGTGTGAGTGGGGCAAGAGATGTATAAGAGATGGTTCTGTTATCAGCAGAGGCTACAGACAGGGACATATGGGAACACCAGAGAAGATATATAAGAAGGAAGCATAGTGAAGGAAATTAAATGTTAAGAGAATGATTTAATGGGGAGCCAGGTAGATGTGTGCCCCAGAAGAGATTTAATTTCACAATTGTTAAAGAGCAAGACAATGCGAGGTGAGAAAAGTAGGAAGCAGAAAGACCAGAAAGCAGGTTACAACAGTCCAGGCGTGATAGGAGGAGAGCATAGCAATAGTCGGAAGAGAAAGGAATCTACAGATTTTGGCAATATTGCAGAGAAAAAGAAAGTTTTTTTTTAGCAACATAGTTAATTTCATTAGAAAAGGAGACAGAGGAATCAATAATACCCCATAAGCAAGGTGCCGACTGAATAGGGTAAATGGGGGTGTTGTCCACAGAAATAGAAAAAGGTGGGATAGGACAAGGTTTGGGTAGGAAAATGATGAATTCGGTTTCAGTCAGGTTTATTTGAGGCATTGGTGCGTCTTCCATGAGGAGACAGCACAAAGACAGTTAAAGATGTGATGTCAGGACTTCATGTGACGTAGATCCAGGGATCTTTCTGATTGCTACTTGGAGTCAGAAAAGAATCCCCCCCCCCTTCGTAATTCTGGTGTTTTTTTTGCCATCCTCTGGATCAACAGTTAGGAATGGAATGTGGGTATTGCTTAGTAGGCTGGACTTGATAGACATATGTCTTTATGCAACCTCAAATACTAAACTAAATATAATATACTAAAGGTAGCTGCTTTAAAGCTGTACAAAAGAAGAGTGAAATTGTAATGTATTGCTTATCTTTGATAGAGACTCAAACTACTGTTAAGGTCTTTGTCTTGTATTACCTGCTTTGAATCTGTATGAAACACTTTATGTCATGTAACACAATGAAACATACAATATTTTAATTGTAATAGAGATCTAGAATGAAAAAAACAGTATCTCTGTCCCTGCAGTATTGTTTATAAAATATGTTTATCATATGAAGATAACTGAAGTGTCCCTGAGTCTGCTAGACAGAAGATGCACAATAATCTTGGTTTCTATACTAGGTTTATAATAAAATATAACCAGGGTTATTCAATGAAAGTTCTGCAGGGTTATTCAACAAAAGTTCTCATTGTTAAAAATGGTGCTAATTTTGTCCCAACCAATCAGATGTTAGCTTTCAAATATTAAATAAGTTTTTGTTGGTTGGGGCAAGATTTAAACTATAAGAACTTTTATTGTATCTCCCTGTATGTTCTTGTTTTTGCTAAGTGTTTAGTTTTAATGTAATTACAATTTATTTTTACTGTAAGTTTAATCAAAATACAATTAGTTAGTGAACATTCTTACATAAGGGTTACATAATTTTCTTCCAGATTTCGACTATTAAACTATGCTTCAAATGAATTAAGCTTTCTTACTGTGATTAACTTAAATCTCTATTCATTTTACCTTGTCATAACAAGCTCAAGGCCCCTTTGAAGTTTACAGGATGTTCTTTAGAGCTCTTGCAATAAATCTTACCCTACAATATCATTCTCATCCACATAGCGTCTCTAGGGCATGGATGAATAACAAGTACATCAGCTGTAGAGCTGCATATTCCTGTATCCTCCTAGACCCTGAGAGACCAGGGTTTCTGAGGTTTGGATAAAATATATTTATCACACCTTAGTTATGCTGGGAATAAAGGTTCTATAGATAGAATATAGGTTGTGGCTAGATTTTGTACTTATCATGGCTATATGCTCAAAATGATTAGGATTTTTTTTCAATTCACTCCTTTTTTATTTTCTCAGTTGTTTTTAATAAACATACATTTATTTTAGTGCCTTGTCCTTGCCAGACTAAGGTTTTAAGAACTTTAAGGGAGATTTACGGAGTGGCAAATACATATTTAATATTACACTTGCTGCTCTTGGTAAATCCCAATAAGGTCTTATACAAAATGCAATTTCAATATTAAATTGCTTGTAGTGGCTAAGTGGGTTACTTTTTCGAAGTCTACCTTATGATAAGGTTACACTCTCTAAAAAAGGGTTATCATGTCATGGGCTTATGGCTCATGTTGCATCTTCCTATGTCTGTGCTGATACTACTGCTATACTTAGGTTAATCAATACAATATGCAACATTTTGCCTGTGCTATTTGTCTGCTGCAACCAATCAGAAGTTATTAGATGTTTTCTAATGCACATTTTTTGCCTGTGCTATTAATTTGCATCAACCAATGAGATGTTTTCATGATGCAGACAAGTAAAAAATAAAGACCTGATTTTTGTGCTGCAAATGAATAGTACAGGCAAAAGTTTGCACTTCTTATTTAAGGGAAATTATGTTGCCAAACAATATTGTTCAAATAAAAAGAGCACATCCACAAAGGTACAAACCGTGTCTCACCTTTTCCTTTACTGTGGCTGTTGGTTGAATTAACCTGTAGGTACTAAGGGTCAGCTCCCATAATTTTCCTCTTTGTTTTGGTGGAAATCTAAATGGTTGCAGTATACTTCACATACTCTTTAGTAGAGATTTTCAAAAATCATCTACTTTCGATTTTCGGTTTTTGAAAATCGTCTACTTTTGATTTTCGAAAATCGTCTACTTTTGATTTTCGAAAATCATCTTCTTTCGATTTTGATAATCTTCTACTATCGATTTCGATAATGATCTACTTTCCATAATCATCTACTTTCGATTTCAATAATCATCTACTGTCGATTTCGATAATTATCGAATTTTCGCTAAAAATCTAAATCTCGGAAAATTCGGGTTTTGTAAATTCCGGGAGTTCCTAAAGTTTTGTTGGGACTTCGAAACCCTCGGATTCTATTTGAAACTGGGTTCTATTAGAACCCACAGTACATCTCTACTCTTTAGTGCACAGCAGATCAAAACAACGAAGCTAAAGCCTTGCTCCCTAGAAGCTTACAGATCATGTTACAGTAGATCCTGGTTTTCAGACACAGAACAGATATTTAACAGTGTTAAAATCAGTCTCTGTTTCCTTGCATTTCATACACACACACAAAATAATAATCCTCACAGTTTATTTTATTTCCTATTATGCTTTGAGGGGAAAAAACTCTAATAAGTAAGTGTGTGGATTTGAACTTATAACCTCATGGGCTGTGTGCTTCTAAAAGTGTAGCACTGCTGAGATACTAGAGCTAATACAAAGGAAGCAGGTACACTGAGAAACTGTATATTTTGCTATTACCAGAATGGAAGAAAAAAAAATATAAAGGCAGTAAAATCACATGACTTTGTATTCTTCATGGTAGACTGCAATTCACGCTGGTGTAAAATAAATGGCAGGGAAACAAGCCCCTTATTAAAAGGCTTCAATATTGGTGTGGAGACAACTGTACAGAAAATATAGAGACAGTGAGCACATTCTCACATAGCTCTTTGAAGACTACATTAGCTGTGGGCTGTACTTGCAACAACACGGAAGCATTCTTAGTTAGAGAATTTACTTCTTACATGTATGTAAATGGAACTAGAAAAGCATCTAACAATGTATAGTTGTTCTGGGGAGAAAAGCTTTCACATAAAAAATTGGAATTAGTTCTCCTTTAAAATTTTTATAAATAAATAGAGATAAATCACCCCCCAAACACAATAGTTATAAAGCAGACATATGTAGGGCTAACCTGTTATGCAGCAAAATGTTCTTCTGCCCCTCCCTTTGCCTGTCAAAAGGTTTCTCCCTCATCTCCAAACTTTAAAAGCTCACACAAGCTCAGAGGAGGCAGCTAGGTAAATGGCATTTAGTCATTGGCTATGATGTCAACCTTTACAACCACGACTGACAGCAGAAAGAGGGGTAACAGAACATCAAGCAGTATTTCAGGTTAGTCTTAGATCGCTCAGCTTTATAACAACAGTTTTGGCATTTAGTGGGTGATTTATCTATATACAATTTCTCATGGTGGACATGCCCTTTAAATAGCGTTATTCAGTGTTATCTATGCATGTTTCATGCAGTTGGTCCCTCAACAGTAGAAATGTCTGAACTTCGCAAAATCCGGTCCGCTCGAGGATCTGCGGATTTTCGAAGAAATTCAAAAATCCGCGAGCGGACCCATTAAAATTAAAAAATCCTCGAAAATACGAGGATTCTTTGAAAATACGAGGATTCTTCGAAAATACGTATTTTCCCGCATTTTCGAAAGTACGAGAAATCCTCGTAATTTCGAAAATTTCCGAAAATACGTATTTTCATGCATTTTCGAAAATACGAAAAATCCTTGTAATTTCGAAAATTTTCGAAAACGCGGTTTGGAAAAGTTCGGAAGGCGGAAAATCCACAATATACGCTGTTTGCGAACGAGGTAAATCCGCCACGGATCCGGGTTCGGATCCGCAAACTGGGCCATCACTACTCAACAGATCTTAACTGGAAGCAGAGAAAAGCTTTTATTTTTATTTGGTGTTATACAGTACATACAGCAGAATACCATTCTGGCAGACTTGTGCTGTTTGTTTGTTTAATTTTTTTTTTTTTTTTTTACTGGCTCTCTCAGAGAAGACAGGTTTCTGGCCAATAAGAGTGGTAATTGATGAGTTTAAGCTAATTGCAGAATACATTATGCAACACTTATTTGAACATTAATAACATTCTCAATATGTGATAGAATGATGGTAAAGAAGGTATATAAACTCTGTAAGCTCACATGATTCCCTGGAAGAGGTCATACTAAATAAAGAGAAAAGCAGGTATGGTCTTGTTGCCCCAGGGAACGTATATTTTTTTTCACTAGGTTAGGACTGACACTTGGATACTGCCTTGGAGTGGTGCATCAGTTTGAAAATGTTTGTACAAACAATGTAACTAAAGGTATCCATTTGAACTTCAGTGCAGGTTATTACCCTTCATTGCTTGCATACATGTCTAATTCTTTTACCTAATCCATTTCTAATGGTATGTGTAGTTGAGTGCTGGAGTCTTTTGTGTTATGTATAAATTGCCGGTCCTCCACTGCACCGCACCTGAAAGTATTTTTAAATAAAGGTTTGAGCAGCATATGCTTATATTTGTGTGTGTGTGTGTGTGTGTGTGTGTGTGTATATATATATATATATATATATATATATATATATATATATATATATCCAATGCAGACAGGTCGGCAGCACACTCAAAAGACAATAAGGATGCATATCTGCAGATAAAGATCTAAAATAAAAAATGTGTATGCAGCAGCATCAACAGATAACTCTACCTTGGTAAGATGCAACAAAAGACTTTATTAGCTTGTCAGACATAGTGCAACGTTTCGGAAAGTATCCTTTTTCAAGCAGTCAAACAAGCCTTGAATTTAATCACACATGATATTATACATTATATAATTGGAAACAGGAAATTGATGCCATCAATTCAATTACAATATATCACTTCAAAGTGGATACAAATAAAAGTTACAGTGACCCCCTGTGGTATATATGGGAAAAGAAACACACTTATTATAAAAACACATATAGATCGTAATCCCTGTTCAAACCTGATGGGGGCTAAGCTTTTTAATCTATCAATCCACCAGACTTCCCTCCTTTTGAGGGCACGTCTGGATTCTCCTCCCTTAAAGGGGTCTAATTTCATCTGCTCTAGAATAGTGAATTTAATTTGGTCTGCTGAATGACCTTTTTCCACATAATGTCGCGGTACAGGTAAAGTTAGCTGCCGAGTTTGGATGGAGGATCTATGCTGTGTGAGCCTTATTTTCATCTTTTGCGTGGTCACCCCTACATAGAGGAGGCCACATGGGCAAACCAAAACATAAACCACATATCGTGATTCACATGTGTAATGTCCATGTATTTTAAAGACTTCCCCTGTTCTGGGATGAATGAATTTATTACCCCTCAATACCATTTTACAACAGATGCCCCCCATACAAGGCAACATCCCCTTGTTTCCACTCCTGAGCGATGATTTATTAGGGGTCCTAATCATGTTGGACGAGACCATAGATTTAATGGTTTTACCCCTCCTATACGAAATAAGAGGTGGTTGAGAAAATTCAACAATATTAGTTAGGGTGTCCTGTAATAGAGGCCAATGTTTCCGTATAATCCTTGCGACCTGACGGCCATAAGGGCCATAAGAAGCTTAATGGGGCTCACCCAAATATTAAGTTTGATATGACTTGTGATGATACATCCATAAATTGGTGACACGAGAAGGACAATTTTTACATACATAGATATACCAAAAACCAACAGATAGGAATCAACTATTAATGTATACTAGCCAACATCCAGACCATGTCAAACGGTCGATACCGTACAGTCAATTGAAACAGGTGCATAGAATAACGAGTAAGCATGAGGAGAGAGAAAGGGGTTTTGACTCCATGTGTAGGAGATTTGAGGAAAGGGGATACCCCAGGTCAGTAATGAGGGATTCTCGATTGAAAATTGATACCTATAAAGGAGTCACGCCTACTAGGGGTGACAAAGAAAGGAGGATTCCCTTTGTGACCTCCTATGACCCTTATGGCCGTCAGGTCGCAGGGTATATACGGAAACATTGGCCTCTAGTACAGGACATCCTAACTAATATTGTTGAATTTTCTCAACCACCTCTTATTTCGTATAGGAGGGGTAAAACCATTAAATCTATGGTCTCGTCCAACACGATTAGGACCCCTAATAAAGAAGGGGGATCATGGCTAAGGAGTGAAAACAAGGGGATGTTCACTTGTATGGGGGGCATCTGTAAAATGGTATTGAGGGGTAATAAATTCATTCATCCCAGAACAGGGGAAATCTTTAAAATACATGGACATTACTCATGTGAATCACGATATGTGGTTTATGTTTTGGTTTGCCCATGTGGCCTCCTCTGTGTAGGGGAGACCACGCAAAAGATGAAAATGAGGCTCACACAGCATAGGTCCTCCATCCAAACTCGGCAGCTAACTTTACCTGTACCGCGACATTATGTGGAAAAAGGTAATTCAGCAGACCAAATTAAATTCACTATTCTAGAGCAGATCAAATTGGACCCCTTTAAGGGAGGAGACTCCAGACATGCCCTCAAAAGGAGGGAAGTCTGGTGGATTGATAGATTAAAAAGCTTAGCCCCATCAGGTTTGAACAGGGATTACGATCTATATGTGTTTTTATAATAGGTGTGTTTCTTTTCCCAGATATACCACAGGGGGTCACTGTAACTTTTATTTGTATCCACTTCGAAGTGATACATTGTAATTGTATTGATGGTATCAATTTCCTGTTTCCAATTATATAATGCTATTCATGTGTGATTAAATTCAAGGCTTGTTTGACTGCTTGAAAAAGGATACTTTCCGAAACGTTGCACTATGTCTGACAAGCTAATAAAGTCTTTTATTGCACCTTACCAAGCTGGAGTTATCTGTTGATGATTGCTGCATCCACATTATTACAATCATAATAGTACCATATCTATATATATATATATATATATATATAATCTAATAAAATCTTCACACCCTATAGCAAAGGCAATAAATGAAAAACAGTTAATAAAGACATTATAGGAAATCCAGGTTCTACAAGTGTCACACACCCCTAAACAAATACTTTGTTGAAGTATTTTGTTAATTTTATTAGTTGTTTTGGATAAGTCAGATTGGTATATATGGACTTTGCACGTTTTGCCTACTATTCATAGAAATATGAGAAATGTTCACTAATGTATGTAAACTATAAATGCCCTGGAGCTAGTTTGGGTAGAGATATCTCAGTGCATTCATGCTCAAGTTCAAAAAGGTGGCCAAGACCAGCCTCCCTTCTCACTTTTCAGGTAAATGTCAATCAAATCAGTAGTAAAACCATTAGACCCTTTGATGGGAGGCTATGGAGAACCAATAGAGAATTTGTATGGAAATTCTCACAATTAGAATCCTGAGATCTAAAAGAGGACCCAGACTGTCCCTATCCAATATTTTGCAATATTTTTTTTTTTGAAAGCCTGGTCAGTGCTTTTATGCCCAACACTATGGTGAACATACAAAGTGCATGTGCTGGTGGTGGTGGTCAGGACTGTCTTCCCCTCTCGGTTGCCCAGGTATACCTAAACCTACCAGGAGGGGATAAATAGGGCCTCCCTTTGCCAGGAGGCTTAGGAAAGCCATCCAAGTTGACCCTCAGCTGCCACAAGTTTTCAGGAAGAGTTCAATTGGGAAAGCTAAGGTCCCATAGCCAGCAAAACAATTACCTACAGTAGTCCCTGCTGTGAAGGGTATAAAACCATGTGTCTATTGTGAACCATAGTGCACAACAGAGGCCTTGGCTTCCATATGCTTTCAGCTTAAGACTTAAACCAAAGTGTGTAGCATGCAGACCTTTTCAAATTTTTGGGGAGACCACTCCTCTTCATCTAGGAGCTCTCAATCCCCTATCCTCAGTCAAGAACAGATACTAAACTTGATCTTAGCCAAAAGGACAAGAAGCAATTTTCAGTCACGTTTGATTGTATCAGAGCAAGAAACTATTTAATGGCTTTTGTGGGATTGGATTTGGGACTACAAGCTATCAGTCATCTATATAGCTTAAGGTAAGGTGGGCTTAAGAACCTTCTTTAAAAAGAAGGTACTTCACAACCTTATGCTACAAAAATAGCATTGCTTAAATAATAAGAAATAAGTTGTGATTTCTCACTCCCAGCTTTCCTAGAGAAATGAGCAGAGATATGCAAAGTTTCTGGCATATTAACATGCAATACAGCCTAATGGTATGGAGCAATTCATCCAACTTGCAGACATGACTCATTTTAATAGATAGTTTTTTTTGTTTTTTTTTTATTGAAAACCCAGAGTTGATGCTTTTTTTGTCAAAAAAACACAGTGAAGCAATATTATAGGTAGGGCAGGGTACTAGATATATGGTAATGCTCTTAGTAGAGGAGGTGCTAGTTGAGAAAATTAATTTAACTATTTTTTTTAAAAAAAAAAGAATAGAATGAACTGTACCACTCTATACTGTACAATGCTATTAAAATCCGTTATTTATCATTTAATTGGCCTATCAATTAAAAAATAGATTTAGCATATTTATTTGGACCAATAAATATAGGGTGTGTGTCTAGCGGACACTATAAAACAGCAAGAGTTGCTTAGTAAAGCACACTTTTGGTTTAGCATCTGAGCTTGCAGGAAATGTTCTATTAAAGTGTGTCAGTATGTAAAATAAATTATGACAATAACTTCATTGTACAGTATCCATTTAAGGACATCATCATTTATCAGGTTACAGGGATCAGGTGTCAGCTTTCATGTATTACGCTGACCATACATAAGGCAGACATTACATAGATTAGACATTAGATAGATTAGCAAGACGTCACCTGAATAAAAATATTTTATTAGGGGTAGATTTACTCCTTGTTCTATTAAAATGATCCTGGCTGCTATTAAACTTACTTTCCAGCTCATGATCACTTGATGCACATTCAGCCTCCACTGTTGCTGATAAGTTCTGTGTTGGCAGCCTTGAGCAACAGCAGAGAAGGTTCGACTGGTAACAGACGTCTGTGATTGTCTATGATTTCAGCGTCACAGCTCTCACTGACGGCCGCAACCAGTAAGTGAAGATAGATGTGGTGAAGGATCGGGAGCAGGTATAGGCTGGCACAGAAATGGAAGGGTAGTTCAGTAGGTGTGTGCACCTGTGACAGGTTGGGGGATAATGTATTTTTTGCATTTTCGACTATAGTTACCATTTAAGTAAGGTTGCCACAGGAATGGAAGGGTAGGTTAGTAGGTGTGTGTACCTGTGTATGTGTGGGGGGTTGAAAGTTTCAGTGTTTGCATTTATGAACATAAATCGAATTGCTTTGATCACATGACCCTTAAACCTCAAAATATCCATATTTGAGGATTGCACCCATTATAGTTTATGGGAAAAAAATGTCCTCCTCTTTGCCGATAATGCGGTAACGCTTCTATAGATTCCTTACCTAGGTAAAAGCACGAATTTTGTGTCTCTACATTAAAAACTGTGGGATGAGATACCAAAAAAGGGGAGCAATAAAAGAAAAGAAGACGGAGAGAATGAAATATTAATAACAGTAATTTGACTTTTCAAGCCAAAGAAAAAAAATAAAAATAAAATAAAACTAAAAATATAGCTAGAAATAAGCACCCTCTATTGGATGTAACAGTCAGTCTGCACATGTCCTAAAATGTACAGAAAAATACATCTTTATGTCATTCCTCAGGTTTCAGGTTTCATACATCAGTCAGGTATCACTTATCAGGTATCAACTTTGATACCTGACTCTGATAACTGACTTTGATACCTGATGAAAGATACCTGATGAACGATACCTGACTGATACATGAAAAATGAAACATGAGGAATGACACAGATGTATTTTTCTGTACATTTTAGCACATATGCAGACTGTTAAATCCAATATAGGGTGCTTATTTCTAGCTTTATTTTTAGCTTTTTTGGCTTGAAATGCCAAATTTTTTTTTAGTTCTTTCTCTTCTTTTCTTTTATTGTTCCGCTTTTTTTGACTGTATCTCCTCCCACAATTTTAGGTATAAGTATGTCTGCCACAGAAATGGAAAGGTAGGTCAATAGGTGTGTGTACCAGTGACAGGTTGGGGGGTATGTATTATATGACTATAGTTACCCTTTAAGTAAAGCTGCCACAGGAATGGAAGGGTAGGTTAGTAGGTGTGTGAACCTGTATCTCTGTAGGCATAGAAAAGATAATCAATGGACATTCCTAGGCCCCATACAATATCATATTATCTGCACACTGGCATACTTTATAAACAAAGGGGTTTTAGTATACATTACAGTGATCACATGAATGAAAAGCCTTCCAACCACTTCAAGGTAGCCCCAGTCTGGAAGGTCCTAATGTCTAACATTTTCAATTTCTTTTACTTCAATTACAATTAGCAAACTTTTGCATTTTTCATTCTTACACACTGGATCCATATAAGAGGCTCTCTCCCTTCCCCCCAGCCCTTTGGCTTATTAAAATGAGGGAAGAGGCCATCCAGTGCTTTATATTAAAGGCATAGGACCTCCCATAAAAGGGGCATGTTGGGGGTGCTATTACCACATGGAGGCTTGACCAAGCCTCCCAATAAATACATACAATACAAGAAATCTTGTATTGTATGTATCTATGTAGGGGTTGGATATATCAGTGTTTGCATTTGTGACCATGAAACTAATTGTTTTGATTACATGACCCTTAAACCTTGAAATATCCATGTTTGAGGATTGCACCTATTATAATTTATGGGGAAAAATGTCCTCATATTTGCAGATAATGAGGGAGGTACACACACCTAATAACTTACCCTTCCATTCCTGTGGCAGCCTTAATTAAATGGTAACTATATAAAATGCAAAAAAAATATACCCCCCCAACCTGTCACTGGTACACACACCTACTAACCTACCCTTCCATTTCTGTGGCAGCCATACTTATACCTGCTCCCGATCCCTCACCGCATCTATCTTCCCTTACTGGTTGTGGCAGTCAGTGAGAGCTGTGACGCTGACATCAACACAGGAGGCTGAATGTGTGGCAAGAGATCAAGAGCTGATAAGTATGTTTAAGGAGCAGCTGGGATCATTTTAATAGAACAAAGGGTATATCCACCCCTAATAAAACCTTTCAATATTTTATTCAGGGACCCACAAAAGCTAGGTCACGTTTTGCTAATCTATCTAATGTCTAATTTATGTAATGTTTTCCCCATGTATGGCCAGCTTAATACACAAAAGTTGATACCTGATACCTGACACCTGACATCTGTTACCTGATACCTGACACCAGATACCTGACACCTTATTCATGATGATGTCCAAAAATGGACACTGTATCATTGGTTTTGTATTTTTAGAATATGTAATCAAAATATGTCTCTCTCTGGTCAAACATTATGCTGCAAGTTTGACCAATATTACTACAATTGCAGTACAAATCCCAGCATTCTCTAATAGCAGAAGGCAATTTTGGAAAGGTGGGTGTTAGAAAAGTTCAGAAGAAACACATGCAGTAAGGCTAAATGATAATAAATGCAGTCTAAATGCAATCAATTTGCAATAAATGCATATATATATTGCATATATATAAATATCCCCTAACAATAAAAACAGTTTACACTACAAAAATATTCTAATATGTATAAATTAGGGCTAAAAATGTCTATAGAGTCACCTAAGCTGTGTGCTGACTAGAGATGGTATCTGGGTCTGACATGAACCCGTATCTGACACCATATTTCTTGGTTCCGAAACCCGAATGATCCGTCCAGATTTCGGGACTTCAGAACGTACTTTTGATAATTTTCGAATATACGGAGCTATTTTCAATGATTTTTGAAAATAGCATAAACATTCGAAAATCCTCAAAAATACGATCGGGAACTCGATAATGGTCTCTGATCATATATCGTATATCGTACATTTGAAAATTATTGAAAACTCGTTCCAGTTTCTGATTTTCAGATCTTCGGGATTTTCCCAAGATCCGGGAATCCAAAAACGGAACGAAACTAGTGAATTTCAGCCTTCTCTAGTGCTGAAAAATGCAAAATCACTATTTAAAACAACAAATCAGATTGGAGCAGGTCATTTCCAGTGAGACACTGATTCACTGCAGCCATAACTTGCTACTCACACACACTAATTCCTTAACCAAGTCTATGGGGCTTGAGCCACATGGCGCACAAAAGGGGGGAAAGCCCTCCACAGAGCACAAAATTAAATAGAGCCTTCTTACAACAGAAGGTATTTCACAGCCTCATCCTATTAAATTACCAATTACAGAGGAAAAAGCTGTCGCTACCAGCATTCCCAGAGATATGGACAGAGACATGCAAAGTTTTTCATTTATATCTATCAGACACATGACTGCACTCTCCCCCTACATGAAATCTTCTTTTAAGACTGTCACATGTTTTACAATCCCCACATAATTGGTAGCTCTTAAAAACTCTGTGAAAATATAAATAAAATATAAATATATAGAAGGGCAATGAGTATACAGAGATAATATATGCTAGAAAACAGCCCAAATACTTTATTAATAATCACAAACCCTATAAAAATATTTGGGCATCCCAGAGGTAAACTTCCCCACTTTAAAAACAATCCTTATCCCATGTGAAAGTCTTTGTCCCATGTGAAAGTCTACTGTAAATCAAGAAAGGAGGATGGGTAGAAGGAACCCACAAAACTAACAACAGGGGCGTATACCATAACAGCTCGAAAATAAGTATAATTCAGTAAATATCCACTGTCCAATGAATCTCATGGAGCTCAAACCTGCTGGGGATCATGCTGGATCGTGCTGCAGCAAGTAGATTGGATTGTTGTATTGGATTTGTTTATTCATAGCCACAAGGATTTGAGTGGTGTAAGGGATAAAAAAAAAATACATCTATCAGTCCCCACGACTGATAGATGTATTTTTTTTTATCCCTTAGCACCACCACATGCTTAATTATTCTGATAGTGTGCTCTCCCACATAGATAATTGATAAAGGCCTAGAATACAAGGCTGAAATGTCGCCTATATGTAACTTTGTAGTTTGTTCAAAAAATGCACACTGGCATATATTATAAACAAAGATCAGAACCTCTAACCTTTTTTACTTTAATTATGATTAGCAAACTTTTGCATTTCTCATAGTTGTGCACTGGATCAATATAGCAGGCTTTCTCACTCTCGCCCAGCCCTTCGGGAAAAGGCCATCCATCCAGTGCTTTATATTTTCTTCCCTCATTTTAAAAAGCCAATAGGCTGGGGGTAAGTGAGAAAGACTGCTATATTAATCCAGTGCACAAGTATGGGAAATGAAAAAGTTTGGTAATTATAATTGAACCCCATTGTTTATAATTTATGCCAGGGTGCAGCTCATATGATATTGTATGGGGCCCAGGAACGTGCATTGATTATCTTTTCTTTGTTTGTATAAATGTTTGACCAGATCAGTAGCACAAAATGTAGTTGTAATTTAGCCTAAGGAGTGTTTCCACAGTCCTTCTAATGTATATACATACATTTATCAAGTACTACCAGTCTTTTTAAAATGTGATGTTATGAAGGGCATTACCTGCCTTCAGTGTGCTGAAGGCAGGCTTTACAATAGTTCTCTCTCTAACTAGTAATGTCAAGGGTCCATATCAGTATTTTATGAACAAAGTTCTACATTGTTAGAAATTTTGTTAATATAGAAACTGCCCCCAAAAAAGACACCTTTTTGGAAGAAATTGTCGAAATTATTTTTATAATACGTTTTATAATAAAATTGTGTTCTGTATTTTCTCATGTGGTACATGAATCAGATTCTAGATATATATGATAGAACATTCATCAAAATGACCATAAAATCTAAATATAAATTATATGGTAATTTAAGTAGTCCAGTTACATCTTACATCATTACAAGGTTTAAGAGCTTTAAAACGATTGATTCATAAAATGATTCATATGCAAGTGACTTTACTAGAAAGAAAACTTTATATTCATTTTAAAAGGCTTAGATTTGAAAGGCAACACACAATGGTTGCAAGCCCTATTAATGTGTGTTGTCTTGTCTGTGTGACAATTTTAAAAAATCAATAGCAATTCTATTGTGGTGAATGAGAGTATATGCAGCAAATGTCAAACTTCATACATGTGTAATTTTATCCCTTTTTTTTACGTTTGAGGTGTGTGTGTATATGCATCTTCCCAAACTGGGAAGACAATCTCCATGCAAAGAATGTCTTCCCTTAGGCAAGTCCTCCTATGGAGGAGGCAGGTAGAGACTGCTGAAAACAATGATAAAGACAATGTAGAGCAATCCTAAGGGTGAAAAACAAGCGATTTAGGTCCTTATCCTAGGTACTATTAGAATAGGCTATGTGGATATAAAATGTTCTAAATATGACAGTTCAAGTTCACATCTTGTGGCAGAATCATACAAACTAACAGGGCAATGTAATAAAATATTGTATTGTTAAAAATGGTGGTAATTTTGCCCCAACCAATCAGATGTTAGCTTCTATTTGAAAGCTAACATCTGATTGGTTGGGGCAAAATTAGCACCATTTTTAACAATAAGATATTTTATTACATCGCCCTGTTAATTTGGGAGGAGATTCAGGGAGATTCATTAAAAGTCCTTATCATTAAAAATGGTGATAATTTGGTGATCAGATATTAGCTTTCAAATGTCTCAGATCTGATTGGTTTGGGGCAAAATTAGCAACATTTTAAATGATAAGAACTTTTATTGAATCTCCCTAATTATGCATTATAATCATTTATAATTTTTACAAAGACCACAATTCAGGAGTAATAACAATAGTTATTAATAGTTATATACTAGTATTTTTAATTTGCTGATGTTTCTGATCCTTTAATACAATTTCTAATGCTAAATTGTATTTTTTTTTTCCTTTACCAAGATGTTGTTTATTGATGTAGTTTATATGTTTATTTTTAGGTACACCAAAGATTATTAAAAATGTATAGTGGAATCAATTTTATAATATCCTGAGATCCACACAATATTATTTATAGTATGGTCACAATCATTATACATATAAGGAAATGAGTGCAAGGTTAAACTAACTAAAATTGTATTTTACTGCAGTTAAACTACCTTTGTTTCAAAATAGAATCAAAAGGAAGGATATCATAGTAAAACAGGAAGACAGAATTACAACTTTTCTTCTGCCATTAACCTTTGCTGACTGGAACTGCTTTATAACTGCTTGCTGCACACAAACCACTGCTTAACATCCCACGGAGGGAAACATTTATCTTAATGGAGAAAACTATAGATCAGAAAATTTTACATTTCATAAATTAAGTCAAACTAATAATACATTTTTCTAATACAGGGCATGTGCTTTGAAATGTGCAGTGATGTGGATATATTTTAAGTCTAGTTTATAACATGATGGTTTATAAAGAGAAAAAGGGAAGCATTTTGTGCATCCCTATACATAATAAAACATTGCAGTGAGACTAATTATAACAACACAACCCAGATTTAAAGGCTGGCTTGAACAGAGTGGCCATCCAATTTTCAGCTCTAACGGTCTCTCTAGACTTCCCTGACATCTCAGACTAGACAAGATTTTGTCTTAATGCATAGGGTAGGCAGTCCAGTGTAGGATATGGTTGGTGAAAAGCAGGGTATGGGTGGAATGAAGTTACTCCCCCCACATCCTACCTCCCTCCTTAACCTAGTTGGAAGGGTTGTAAACACAGAATTCTTCTTTCAAAATCATGACAATTCTTTCTCTAGAATCATTTTATCAATTTGCATTTCAGATCCAATCAATACATACATCAATATCCTAGCAAAATGTTGTAAGGTGCTATTCAAAGTTCAGCTGATTTGCAGTGAGGTAAATGGGCAATTTTATTTTTTGCTTATCCCGAGAAAGTTAGAGGTCCCATGTGTCATTTGTTAGGGTACAGCTATTTAGAACATCATATACAGTGGATCTATACACCTTGCAAAATAGATTGCTTAAATTGTTTGCTTAATAAAAAAGAAAGATACTGTCCACCTTTATTCCAAAATTGCCATATATACCCCCCAACCACCCTGTTTTAAGGACCTGCCCCTTTATCCCACAGGATGAGAACAGGCTCAATATGTATATTGCACACCTCCTACCAGGTATATTTAGTGGGTCCAAACCTTCCAACTGCTCTGTTCCAAACTGCAAACTGTGCTCCTTATTGCCACATGTTTCGGACTGCAATAAGTCCCTTTTCAAGCAATGCAATGCAATTGCAGTCCAAAACATGTCACAATAGGGAGCACAGCTTGCAGTCTGAAGTACTGTATGGTGTCCCCTTCCTATTCCTTATATTTTTGAAGAAAGGATGAGAACAGGCCCCAGCAGTCCATTTACAAATTTTGGGGGGTATGCTTATTCAAAGATATCAAAAACAAATTAGAGACAGTTTAGTGAAAAAAGGAATCATACCAAAACCTAAATACATTAATATGCACAACCTTTAATACACAAGCATATGAATGCTTCCAGAATTAAATAAATCACATCAAATAGTTTTTAGTATACTAAGGTTCATATAAAGTTTGTCTGTCAGCTGTACGTTGCTCTTCTTGGCTTCATGCATAAAAAGCATGTGCACAAAGAACTTTCAAAATAGAAAAGGCATCTCATATTTGAAAAGTAACCAAGAGGACAGGGATACTAGAAATTCCAAAGCAATAAAGCATGAAGACAATGGGGACATTTTCTCCACAGTGCCTTTTAAAGACCAGGATGGCCCTCCAAGATGAGAAAACTGTTCAGGAAGGCCACTATGAGGCCTACAGTACACAAAGAACTTTTAAAATATAAAAGGCACTCATATTTGAAATGTAACTATGAGGACAGGGATACTAAAAATCCCAAAGCATTAAAGCAAGAAGACAGTGGTGAAATTTTCTCCATGTTGCCTGTTAAAGACCCTTCACTATGAGGCCTACAGCAACATTAAAGGAACAGTAGGCTTTGAAAATTTGTGACAGTTTTGCACAGGGGATTCCCTTGGAAATTGAACATTTTTTGTGTGGGCCAGATCCACATATGCCACACTGATAGACTCTTATCCAAAACAGTTCTGTTATAAAATAAAAATGCGCTTCAACTAATTATTAATGTATGAGGTGTGAACACTAATGATTGGGTACACTTTTGCAATGATAAATAGATAGATAGATAGATAGATAGAAAGATAGATAGATAGATAGATAGATAGATAGATAGATAGATAGATAGATAGATTTTTGCAAAGCAATCAATGCAACACAATGTTACCATATATTTTAAGAATACCCAAACATGTGCAGCAAAATTGCATTAATAAAGTGAAAATGCATTGTTGTCATATAAAAGCAATGTTTGCTCAAAAGTATTCTTGTGCAGATTTTCTTTTGTCAGAAGTACCAGTAATCCTCAGAAGAAAACAATTTCTATATGTAAGCTGATAGAGGTTTGGGAGTATTAAATCTCATTAAAAAGTGGGCACTAACGAAGATAAATTATACAGATGGATCCTCTTGATACTTTAAAAATAAAATTTGGAGAGATCTCTGTATTACCAAATCATTGCTAAATACATGCAAAACAAAATAATAATAATAAAAAAAAATAATACGCCCAGCATCTGCAAATTTCCTATCCCAGATAATAAAACATCATTCCATGTAACTGTGCTCAACAAAATGTTGTCAAGTTTGACCAGCAGGAGCTCATCTATATTTGAGAAATGATCTGATATTGATGCCACAACATAATCTGAATTTGACATATTGGGTAAAATATACTCTCCAAGCTGACTATGAATAATTTTAACTAGTACTATACAATACACATTTATTTGTGAACTGAAAATTGGTTTAACGCAGCAAATTCATGTAAGAAAATAGTTTTTTTTCCAGATACAGCAATATACAATGTCACAGTCAAACCTATTAATCATATTTATTACTAGGCTAATATATAATGAGGCACAAATGTAACATTAGGCACAATAGGCACGCGCCTAGGGCTGCCAGTGGCTGGAGGGGTGGCTGTCAATCTCCCCCACACACACACAAATTCACCCCCTTATAGTCTATTTTCTTTCCAAAAAAGAGAAAATGGGTGTGATATAGGGTTGTAGTCTGTGTTTAGGGGTGGGGCTAAGGGCGCTATGCTTTTGGAGCCTGCAAGCTCCTGAGGTGTCAATCTGCCCTTGTATATTATACAAGATATAATTCATCTTGTAGAGCATGGATTGTTATTGTTTTGGAGCAGTGTGCAATAACAGCCTAGGTTTGTATATAGTGCCTACTACTGGTTACGTTTTTAAAATGTACACATGCCAAAGTAGAGTAATACATGAAGTCATATTTGGCTTTTTTTTGCAAATAAAAATACTATTGCAAATAAAAATACTATTGCAAATAAAAATACTATTGACCTTTGCTTTCTGTATACATCCATATATGTTTGGGAAGTAGATTGGGCACAATAATATGTTAGAAGACACCTCACAGATCAGGGTCATGTTGATCAGGTACTTTATACATATTTATATTTTACTGTATTGCTTGGGAACAATATTATGTTAGGAGACACCTCACAGGTTGACAGTACCAGTAGGAGTAGAGAAATGCATTCACATCTTCTAATTTGTGTATCTTAGGACACAGAAGGGAACTAAAGAAAGTTATTTTTCTCATTATAGATGCCCTTTAAGTTTGCATTTTATATATTGAAAACTATTTCCTTAATATGTGTTGTATTCAATTAGATCAACTGGACTTGAAGTTTAGTTCGCTAGTCACCCGACTGGCTTTCTCAATTCAGAATGACTTGTACTAGAATCTGTGGCAATTATGTACCCTGGAAAATCCCAATTAGCATATCACAGCCAAGTGTTAAGGGAGTGATTGGATAGTGGCAAATACTGATCTGTGTGTGTTGGTTTTCTGTACACACACAGATCAGTATTTGATGTTTGACTCCCACCACCCTTTAGATCACAAGCTGGGTGTCATCAGAACCCTGCAACACAGAGCAGAGAACATCCCCACTAGCACAGAGGCAAAGGCTAAAGAAATGAAACATCTCAGAGGAGCCCTTAAAACTTGTGGATATCCAGACTAGGCCTTTGTCAAAAGAAGTAGAAGGAAAGACAAGAACACGGATACCAACAGTAAAGGGGAAAAGCAAGACAGAAGAAAGAACATGGTCATCCTATATGTAGCAGGGGTCTCCGAGAAATTAAGAAGAATTTAAAAAAAAAAAACACTGTATCCCTGTCTGCTTTAAACCTAACAACACACTGAGGCAGCAACTGGTAAATCCGAAAGACCCAATACCGAAACACAAGAAAAGCGACATCATATACGCAGTGCAGTGCAGTGAAGAATGCTCTGATTTGTATGTGGGGGAGACCAAACAGCAACTGCATCAATGTATGGCCCAGCACAGAAGGGCCAATTCCTCGGGTCAGGACTCAGCCGTGTATCTGCATCTTAAGGATAAAGGACATACCTTTGAAGATTGTAATGTTAACATATTGGCAAAGGAATGTGACTGGTTCAAGAGAGGTGTCAAGGAGGCCATTTATGTGAAAATAAAGAAACCAAGCCTAAATAGAGGTGGGGGGGTTGACACCAATTGTCTGCCATGTACAATGCTGTTTTGACACCTTACTCTGGGCTTTCCTATAACACCTCTTAGCCACTATCCAATCACGCCCTTAACACTTGGCTGTGATATGCTAATTGGGATTTTCCAGGGTACATAATTGAAACAGATTCTTGTACAAGTCATTCTGAATTGAGAAAGCCAGTTGGATGACTAGCGAAATGTCTTCAAGAACTAAACTTCAAGTCCAGTTGATCTAATTGAATACAACAGATATACCATGACCTGGATGAATGAGAACCTTCACAAGCATATTTCCTTAATATTTTGAGTGTAAAAATAAATTTAAAAAAGGAAATGTTGTTTACAGAACCCTTATAAAACTTTTCAAATATTTCATATGAAAAATAAATTTGTTTTAAACATGCCCACTGTGTTATATTAACTAGAGCTAAACATAATTCGCTGAGCTTTTCTTCATTACATTAAAAATTTCAGGCTACAACTTCCAGTATTCAAAGGAAGCTTGCTCCAAGTAGAAGTATAGTACCCCAAGGTATAAACTGCTGAATTGACATGTTTACAGTGTTACTTTGTACATTTTGCACTCTAAGTTTTAGTTCACAATTTACATGCACAAGCCATTGGTATATAAACTATAAAAATGCTAAAAGAATTTTAGCAAAGTAACTATCCCTTTTTAAATTACTTGTATGGGTATACCAACAGGTTTCACAAGGAACCTGTATTTAAAAAAATATACTGCTACACATAAGGCTCCACAATCAACATTTTGGGATATTAGTCCCTTTTTCAAGTCAAAACAGGTAGCCATATTTATAGACCAAGTATGGTGGATTAATAAATTAAGATCCCTCAAGCTTTCCGCACTGAATAGAGAATATCAGGGTGATTCAATAAATGTTCTTATCGTAAAAAATGGTCCTAATTTTGCCTCAACCAATCAGATGTTAGCTTTCAAAAGTTAAACAAGATCTGGTTGGTTGGGGCAAAATTAGCACCATTTTTAACGATAAGAACTTTTATTGAATCTCCCTGTATGTTGTATATTTATATGTATAGGTTCTCTATAAACTCAGTTTACTGTTGTGTGTTGATACAATGGGGGTTTGATAATTACTGGTATTAATGAGATTGGAGGTGTTTGTATGTCCCACAGGTTATAAAAAGGATATGATATAATTGTGTCAATATGGCTACCTGTTTTCAATCGGTATGAGGGGGCTCGTGGAAAAAATGTGCAGAGCCAAACTGCACAATAATATAGAAAAATGTGAATCCACAGCACACCAAGATGACGACCACATCCAAGATGGCCGCAACACAAAGCAAACCCGCAGGTAGGAAATGCCAGGTGTGTGTGTGTGGTGGTGGGGGGGGTTAAGTTTCGCTCTACTATGTAGCACAACTTAACCTAACTAAACCAGTATTGCACCAAGTGAGCTACTCCTAAATATATTTTTTTTAAAAAAAAGAAATTTTCCTATAGTGGGGAAAATCACATCCCTTTTAGTGTTTTCATGTTGTAACATTTTTCCCCTAAAAATGTTTATATTAAGTAAACCTAATGTTTTCTTAGCTTTTTCTTAGCTTCAGCATCTATGCAATTAACTAAAGTGTAATGACATGTTATTTAACATTCCTGTACAATTACATATTTTATGTAAGAAAAAAAGCTCTATAATTTGCATACAATTTTTATTCTCAGAACATCTAAAATATGTTAGAAAGCATATAATGCTTCCAAAAATTAATCCCGCTAAAACATACAGCATGACTGAACATTTAATCATGCTCCATTACATTCTTGGATGGTTCTCTTACATGAATGTCTGCTATAGTGTGCTTTTTAAAATAGATTTCACCTCCTTGACTTGTCTATTATCATTTGTAAAGTGATCCTTCAAATTTATGGTAAACATTACTTCAGTGGTTAAAATTGATCTGCTTAGATGGAATGCTCAAGTCATTTGTAAACCATTATAAGATTTATAATATGAATCATACAGATTAGTGTATGAATATTAAAGGGACATTTTTTTAGCCCTATGAGATTTCCAAGCTTATCTTATTGTTTAACTAAGGGGGAAAAAAAGTGTATTTAATGAAAAACTTTGGCAGACCTGTCCAATGGCCCAAACATTTTACACCCAGATATTACTATTACTATTCACAACTTTAGAAGCAGAAGTACAAACTGACCCAAGGCTTGGTGAAGGGGCACAGCAGAGAACAATCCTTACAAATTGTTATCCATAGGATAAATTACATCATGACCAAAATTGGTTTGTTTCAATATTTACAGCAACGGTGTCAAATTAAGACTTATGTTGCTCATCTAGTATGTGGTGGTACAAAGAGTATCTCTGGATTATTTGTTTAAATTCCCTCTTTGCATTGGGACACTTTAGTAACATAGTAATTGAGGTTGAATAAAGACATACGTTTAACCCTACCTAACAGTTGATCCAGAGGAAGGCAAAAAAACCTAGCTAAAAAAAGGTGGGGGGGGATTCTTTCCTGACTCCAAAAGGCAATCTGAAAGCATCCTTGGATCAACCAGATCTATATGCATTAATACCAGTAATTCTCAATATTTTTTAGTTTTAGAAACTTATTCAGGCCTTTTTTAAAGCTATTTAATGAACTTGCCATTACCACATCTGCTGGAAAACAGTTTCAAAGTTTCACCGTTCCCACTGTAAAGAAACCTTTCCTAACCTGAAGATGGAACTTCTTTTCTTCCAACCTTAAAGGATGTCCACAAGTCCTCTGATATGTCCTATTAGTGAACAATACACCTGAGAGTTCATTTTATGGCCCATTAACATATTTGTATAAGGTTGTCATATTCCCACACAAACGTCACTTCTCCAATGTAAACAGCCCTAACTTGTGTAATCTGCCTGCATATTCAAGCCCCTCCATTTCCCTTATTAATTTAGTTGCCCTTCTTTGAACTGCTTCCATTTCGAAGGTGTCTATGTATATGGGATTCCAAAACTGCACCGCATATTCCAAATGAGGCCTTACCAGTGCCTTGTAAAGAGGGAGAATAAAATATCTTTCTCTCTTGAATCTATTCCCCTCTTTATACAAGACAATATTTTGCTAGCTCTAGCCGTTGCTACCTGGCATTGTTTGCTACAGCTAAGTACATATATGCTTGGGAAATATTTGGTACAATTTTAGTTACTATTGATACAAAGAACAGTTCATCTTGAAATCTGCTCAGGAAGTTCAGCCGTGGGCAGAATTGCTGGACATTTTGTTAGTAGAAATAATTGACCCATGTATGGCCTGCTTTACCCATTTTACTGATTGTTAGCTCTTGTACATGTCACATACAGTCAAGGCCAGTAATTACATTTGTTTCATATATTACCCCACAGATAAATACGCTAATAAATCTATCTATGCATGTACTGTAACTGCAATAGAGATTTGACGGATTACTCCTGGGGTTTAAATAAAAAAGTGGTTTATTGTTGTGCTTCTTGTGCAATCTTTTGTGTAGCCGTTGTATGTATGTAACTATCTCCCTGTCTGTCTGTCTCTTTCTGTCTATCCATTAGCCTATCTTTCAATTTTTAAATAAGTCTCTTATTTATAATAATTAGTTAAATGACTGAATAAGTCGTTTTTTAATTAATAATTAAAAATAATTACACCAGTCATAATTTAATTAATCATTGATATTTAGATGTAGGATTTTCTCCCCATTTAAATTGTTGGGGGGGCTGCCTTAGTCTGGATCAACTTTTAAGCTTCATACACATGTGCAATGACGGGGGCTGACATACGACGTGTATGCACGGTGGTTTGGCCTGCTAATCGTGCTGTGTATGGGCACTTTGTCGGGGGAACATTGCCTGACCGGTCTGACAGGTCCTCAACTGAAATTCTGATTCGGTCGACAAAGTGCCCAAAATTATCGTCCGAAACAACAGTGCATACATGCGCCGCCGGTCGGACCCCGTGATCACACGTGTGTATGAGGCGTTAGGCAAGCCTTGGGAAGAAAGGTTGAACTAGATGACACGTGCCGATACCATGATACTGTATGTATATGCAATTATACATATACAATAACTATATATGTAAATGAGAGGAAATTAATAAAATGTTATTATCTGTATCGACTAATTAATCATTGAATGCAATTAATTAATTACAATTCCATTTGTGTTGCTGACAATTTTTTTTAGAAAAAATATAGAATTACTATTAAAAGACACCTAAAAAAGAAATATTTTTAAATGCTCCTTTAAAGGCACACAGCATTGCAAGTGCATGCATGCGTGTGCACAAATAAAACAAGGATTTGTAGTATGTTATTAAATAATTAATATTTATACTAAAGAAGAAATTAATATTATTTCATTTCTTCTTGCCTTATTGCCAAATATATTGTCAGCTGGTAGATTGGGTACTTTAGTCCAATTTTTAGTATCTCCTTGCACGTGTTGTGGCTGTACTCACTGGGCTGCTAACCACAAACAGCAGTTCAATCAGATTTGTGCGTAATGAAGGCCAAACTCAGAACTTTTTTTTGTGTCTTTTATTGTGACCAGTTTAATCATTCTATTTTTTTCTTAGCATGCAATTAAACAGGAATACTTCTAGTACTCCTATATGTGGTAGGGTGATAGTATCTTTCTTATAATGCACAATATGTTTCTTCATCCAGATGCACTGGTGTAATGCCATGACCTATTCAGATCTCCTTCCCATCTTTATATATACAAAGTGGGATTGTGCATTCTTACACCGAGTTAAATATTAGATGCAGGGAAACAGCAAGTAGCAAATGTTAGCAGCTGAATTACATTAATAACTATATTGTAAGCTCTACGGGGCAGGAACCTCCTTACCTCTTGTGGCAAAGCTCTAGCACTTCTTTTTATTTAATTTATATATTTATGTACTGAACTATCTATGTATTTGTTCTCTTTGCATGACTTTAATGTATTTTGTTACTGTACAGCACTGCGTCCCCAAGTGGCACTTTATAAATAAACTATACATACATACATACATACATATATCACTTCCATAATTGTTCTGCCAGAGGTGAGTTACTCAACCTTCAATGATAGGATGCTTCAAAAAACATTTTTACTTTAAAAAATATTTTGATGTTATGGAGATGTTATAGTTTTTCAGGGTTATTCAATAAAAGTTCTTATTGTTTAAAATGGTGCTAATTTTGCCCCAGCCAATGGGATGTAAACTTTCAAATTTTAAATAAAATCTGATTGGCTGTGGCAAAATTAGCACCATTTTAAACGATAAGAACTTTTATTGACTCTGCCTGTTAGTGCCTTTCTCTCTTGCATCCATTTTTCAGTTTTATTAGGAACAAATATAAGCCTCCTTCTACCAAAACTTTATTTTCTTTTGCAAAACCTTGTTTAATCTGTAACATCAGTCCTCGTGCCACAACATTTTCTTTTCTTTGCTCATATTGACTGTTTTTCTGCTCTTTAAACTATAATTGACTTTTCTTGATTTAATCCAATTTTTCTTTCTGATCTTAACTGGAAGAAAACCTTATAAACAACAGATGAAAAGTGCCCTTTCACTTACTTAAAAATCAAGAAAAGTAAAACCATAGAAATTTAGAATTGCAATAAACTCCGATCTTTAATTAAGCTACACGCATAGTTTAAGTGTAAACCTAACTTTGCCACAAATTGCAAATAACCATTGTAATTTCTGCACACATTCTATGCATATTTGGATTATCTTTTGTTGCATTACAGCTAATTAGACAACAAGCCACATGCAAGTAATTAAAGATGCACATTAAACCATTTATTATGAAATCTGCACATTCTTTTATTTTATTGGAAATATGCAGCTCTAAATTGTTTACTTGTACCTTACAAATGTGTAATTCGGACTACATTTAAAAGGGAACTAAAGAAAAAATAAACTGCCCTCTCTTAATCTGTACTTTATGATCATCTTAAATGCTACATCCTTTCCCATTGCCAATCAGCTGACAGGTTGGGTACTTACCTTCTAGGTGACCTTGCTGCTCCACTTGAGACTTAGCCTTTATAAATAAATAAATATAGTCAAATCCAATACGGTAGCAATAAAATGCATTATGCTGTATGTCCAAATTCTACCTACTTTTTCCCTTAATCTAATAATAAAAAACTTCTTACATTTTCTATTTTAAAAATATTTTTTCAAAAATATAAAACACTAACAGGGTTATTCTATAAAAGTTCTTATCGTTTAAAATGGTGCAAATTTTGCCCCAACCAATCAGATCTTATTTAAAATTTGAAAGCTTACATCTGATTGGTTGGGGCAAAATTAGCACCATTTTAAACAATAAGAACTTTTATTGAATAACCCTGTTATTCATATAACATACTGACAGCAAATTGGAGAAGAATTCTTCATACAAATGGATGAAATATGTTAAACACAATAGGAATAAATAGAATTTAAATGCTAAATCTGCAGAAGTCAAATTTGTAATGCATTTGTTGTATTTTGTGTCCTTATAGATACATTATTCTAATGTAGCTAAATCAAAACGTGTTTGACTTGTTTATACTTTGCATTGAGAAGTCATATAGTTAATGTTTATATGTTTATATATTTATTAAACTAATATGCTAATTTAAATTAATACATGTTCACCTAAATTAATATACATCTAGAATGGGTTAATTAGATGTTAGTTCCTCCCATACAGTGCATCCAGAAAGTATTTAAAGCGCATCACACACGCATCCCATTTCCCACATTTTATGTTAGAGTCTTATTCCAACATGGATTAAATTCATTTTTTCCATCAAAATTATACTCAAAACACCCCATAAGGACAACATGAAAAAAGTTTACTTGAGGTTTTGAAAAATTAATTAAATGTAAAAAACAGGTGCATCACATTTCCTCTGATTTTCCTTGAGATGCTTCTGCAGCTGTGGTAAATTCAGTTTATTGAACATGATTTGGAAAGACACAAACCTGTCTACGTATATAAGGTCACACAGTTGACAGTTCACCAAGAATGAAGTTGTAAGAAAGGGTTAAAATTGTCTTAGGCTAGTTATTAAAGAATGTTCACTTTTACTTAATTTTGCTCTCCTTGGTCCAACCAAAATGACCAGATAAGAAATCTGATACCACCCCTACATGCATGGACCCCAAGCCTTTACAGAGAACAAATGCAAACATGATGGTATAATCTGAGGCTGCATTAATGGGACATGCGTACATTGCTTATACAAAGATATGTGCTTATAAGGAGTAGAGATGGTCGAACTATTGAAAGTTCGGTCCGTTTTCGAACTTTCGAACTATTGTAAAAGTTCGAAAGTTTGAAAGTTCGAAAACGGACCCATTAAAGTCTATGGGAGGCAAATAGTTCGAAAAGTTTGAGTCAAATACAACTAAAGTATTAATGGTAACTTAATGTAAATGGCTGTGGGACCTGGGAAATGGTCCGGGGAGCATGTTCCAATATCCAGGACTTTCGTAAAATCGATTTTACTCTCACACGCGCTACTTTCGAGCTTTCGCGTTCGAACGTTCGGGGTAACATGGACATTTTACTCGCAGATTCGATGCTCGCCTATAGGCTTTAATGGAGACTTTACTCGCAGATTCAATGTTCGCGCCTAGATACCATGTACATTTTACTCGCGGATTCGAACGTTCGAACGTTCGAACACTCGATAAATCATCGAAAGTCCGGGAAATATCGAAAGTCCGCATCCGAGATAGTTCGAGAAGTCCGGGTCCGTTCGAACTCGAACAGTTCGGCTCAAACTCGTGTTCCAGTTCGAGTTCTATGCCATCCCTAATAAGGAGATGAAAGTTTGGTTGAAAAGAAACCAGCAGAAGCGGTGGATAACTTGTGATGCAGTTTTCTGGTCAAAACTGGTTTAGGACTTATGAGTTGGCAGTAGGAATAGCTCATGGGTGTGCTTTAATGTTCATGTAGTATGATGTAAAAAGTATAATGTGATATAATAGGGAAAACACCAATTTATACAGTGGAGAAGGAACAGAGGATGCCTGAAAAGAACATCTAAAGATAATGTGTAAGTTAACATTAACCAATATGTCAGATGTGTTATTCTGTTTAGGTCAGATGTGTTATTCTGTTTATATGTTGTGAATATTAGCCTTAATAAATTGTTTAGTAACTAAAAGAAGCACTTAGTCAATTTATTTTGTCGAACTTAAATGTTGAAGTGGATAAACAAAGAAGTGACTTCTTACAGAAGTCAAAGGACCTCAAAGAAAGGATTATTTTGAAGCACAAATCTGGGAGTGGCCTCTATCATCCATAAGTGGATGAAGTTCAAAAGGCACCTAAAAGACTCTCAGACCTTGAGAAATAAAATTCTCTGTTCTGATGAGACAAAGATTGAACACTTTGGTTTGAATGCCAGGCATTACATTTGGAGGAAACCCGACACTTCTCATTACCAGGCCGATACCATCCCTATATGGATGCATGGTGGTGGAAGCATCATGCTATGGGGACATCCTGGATGAAAACCTGCTCCAGAGTGCTCTTGAACTCGGACTGGGGCAACAGTGCAAGGCCAGACATTTGGTAGCATGAAATAATCTATAGAAATCTTGCATGCACTAGTTCTACAGACTGTCAAGTACCAAGCTGTTAAGAAAGTCCACAGTCAACATGCTCTATATACATAAAGTGTCATAATAACCTTAACAGATAATGACTATGGCCCATAGTGGCCTTAAATTTCAACTAAAGATTTCCTGTTGAAAAAGGTTAACCCAGGGTTTAGAACCTAGTTATTTAATCCCTCATCTTTAAAGCAGGACTGCCCTCTAAGTGTGGAGAAATACTGAAAACCTTCAAGTTGATGGATTGTTTAAAAGATATGGAGAGGGATTATTATATGTTATGTCTTGGGACTATATCTGTTGTATTCAATTAGATCAACTGGACTTGAAGTTTAGTTCTTGAAGACGTTTCGCTAGTCATCCGACTGGCTTTCTAAAGAATCTCTTGTACAAGAATCTGTGGCAATTATGTACCCTGGAAAATCCCAATTAGCATATCACAGCCAAGTGTTAAGGGCGGGATTGCATAGTGGCTTAAGAGGTGTTATAGGAATGCCCAGGACAAGGTGTCAAAACAGCATAATACTTGGAAGACAGTTGGTGTCAAACCCCCCCTCCTCTATTTAGGCTTGGTTTCTTTATTTTCACATAAAATGCCTCCTTAACACCTCTCTTGAACCAGTCATGTTCCTTTGCCAATTTCTTAACATTACAATCTTCAAAGGTATGTCCTTTATCCTTGAGATGCAGGTAAACAGCTGAGTCCTGACTTGAGGAATTTGCTCTTCTGTGCTGGGCCATACATTGATGCAGTTGTTGTTTGGTCTCCCCCACATACAAATCAGAGCATTCTTCACTGCACTGCACTGCGTATATGATGTCGCTTATCTTGTGTTTCGGTATTGAGTCTTTCGGATGTAATAAATTGCTGCCTCAGTGTGTTGTTCGGTTTAAAGCAGACAGGGATACGGTGTTTTTTGAAAATTCTTCTTAATTTCTCAGAGACCCCTGCTACATATGGGATGACCATGTTCTTTCTCCTGTCTTGCTTTTCCCCTTCACTGTTGGTATTCGTGTTCTTTTCTTTCCTTCTACTTCTTTTGACAAAGGCCCAGTCTGGATATCCACAAGTTTTAAGGGCTCCTCTGAGATGTTTCATTTCTTTAGCATTCGCCTCTGAGTTAGTGGGGATGTTCTCGGCTCTGTGTTGCAGGGTTCTGATGCCACCCAACTTGTGATGGTGGTGGGAGTCAAACATCAAATACTGATCTGTGTGTGTTGGTTTTCTGTAAACCTCTACTTCCAGTTTACCATTTTCCTTAACTTCTACCAAGCAGTCCAAGAAAGCCAGTTTGTTGTTTTGTATCTCTTCCCTTGTAAATTTGATGTTTTGGTCTACCGCATTAATGTGTTCTGTGAAAGCTTGTACTTCCTTCTGGTGGATTTTAACCCAGGTGTCATCCACATATCTGAACCAGTGGCTGGGTTCTATGTCCTTAAAGGTATTAAGCGCCTGTTTTTCTACCTCCTCCATGTAAAGGTTGGCCACAATGGGTGAAACTGGAGATCTCATAGCACATCCATGTTTTTGCTTATAGAACTTATCCCTGTATTTGAAATAGGTGGTATTCAGGCACAAGTCCAGTAAGGAACACACCTGTTCTGGGTTGAGATCAGTTCTGCTGGTAAGAGTGCTATCTTAGCCTAGCCGTTTTCTCACCATGTCAACAGCCTCCTTGGTGGGTATACAGGTGAAGAGAGATGTCACATCATAGGACACCATAGTTTCTTCACCGAGTACTATATCTTCAATCTTGTTGGTGAAATCCTGAGAGTTCTGGATGTGATGCTTCTGGATGTGATGGCTGTGATATGCTAATTGGGATTTTCCAGGGTACATAATTGAAACAGATTCTTGTACAAGTCATTCTGTATTGAGAAAGCCAGTCAGATGACTAGCGAAACGTCTTCAAGAACTGAACTTCAAGTCCAGTTGATCTAATTGAATACAACAGATATACCATGACCTGGATGAATGAGAACCTTCACAAGCATCTTGGGACTATATGTCCTTTTTAATGAAAAATAAGGCCTATGCTGAAACTATTTAACATTTAAGCGACATCTAGTGATTAGTAATGAATCACAGTTTTGAAACAAACCTGGTTTCGATTAGGATCTGCTGGTTTTGGAAACATGAGCATCTGGCTCTCGAAACAAGGAACTTTTCAGTGGGAAAAAAAATCAAAAACAGAAAAAAAATAGAAAATAATACGTTTTTTATTTTAAGAATTTTATTATATTTTGGTGCTACTTCTCTTCTCTATGTATAATATGTGGTACTGCATTTATTTAAGGGAACAAGTGTTTGCAGCTAATTATTAATTCTCCTTTGAATTTATGATATCGGTTGCAAAATTTAATGGCTCCTCTACTAATTCAATCTATAAATAGAATGAATAATATGTTTCTTTTAACATTCAAAATACTTCCCTATTCAGCAAAGCAACAAATCTCTTTTTATTGAAGCCTAAATATTTTTGCTTTCCCCTTCTTTTTTTTACTTGTCTTTCTATATAATCCCTAATTAAAGATACTGCTTTGCATTGGTAGGAATTAGGGAAAGTGCACTTCCTTGTGGTGGATTTAAGCCTAATTCAATTGATGTTTTTGACATTTTTGTGCAAAACTTAAAGGAAAATGGACATGTAATAATACATTTAGTTTGAGATTCCCCATGTAATGGGGTTCTGAACTGGTTTTTTTTTCATTTGCTAATGCTATACCTTAAAAACTTTCCAATCGCTGATGCTTACTTTCTTCCTGTTTCCCGTGGTCCTTTGCTGTTGGGGATTTAAGCTCTATTCATGTCTATGGGGCTGGTGCCCAATAAAGATTTGTCTCAAAGGGATATAAGAGGTGGAGCATCAGCCACAAACATATACATTTATATTTATGTATGTATATTTTTATTTATATAGTGCCACTTGAGGATGCAGCGCTGTACAATATAGAATACAAAAAGCCATACAAGGGGAACAATACATATATAAATATATAGTTAAGTATGTGCATCATGAAATATACAAGTGCTTAAAACATATAACATGAGGAAAGAGGTCCCTGTCCCATAGAGCTTACAATCCTCTTAGGTGGGAACACACAGATACATAGGAAAGGGTGGAAGTGCTACAGTAATAACTGGTGCAAAGTCAACAGTCCTATACTGTGCTCAGGGAGATAGGATAACAGGTTAGATTTAAACTTATTTATTGAGGTTTCTTGACGAAGAGAGAGGAAAATAGAATTCTAGAGGATGGGAGTTTCATTGGCGTACAGGGAAATAGTACAGGGGGAAAACAACAGGGGTCCAAGGACAGAGGAACAACAAATGGCAAGGATGGCACTCCAAATAATAACTTTTATTAATACAGACCACACAACATCTTACAATGTTTTGGGGGGGTTGTAAATGTGCCCCCTTCCTCAGGTGATCACCTGAGGAAGGGGACACATTTACAACCCCCCCGAAACGTTTTGAGAGGTTGTGTGGTCTGTATTAATAAAAGTTATTATTTGGAGTGCCACCCTTGCCATTTGTTGTTCCTGTGATATTTATCCACCAAGGGTTGGATTATTTTGAGGAGTGAGCACCTACGCTTGGTACGAGTGCAGAGGACTTTGTGTTATTTTGTCCAAGAACAAGCCCTGCAGAACACCCAAGAGGATGTTTTATTATTGTATGACACAGTGTATGTTCTATTAGAGAGGTAGCTAGGATGCTAGGAGAAGTCAAGAAGGATGAAATAGAAAAGTTAATTTGGCTTTGGCAGACTCAATGTCATTCACAACTTTGCACAGAGTCATCTCCGTGGTGTGTGCAGGATGAAACCCTGACTGCAAGGGGTCCAGTAAGTTATGAGAATGAAGATATATCTGTTGTATTCAATTAGATCAACTGGACTTGAAATGTAGTTCTTGAAGACGTTTCGCTAGTCATCCGACTGGCTTTCTCAATTCAGAATGACTTGTACAAAAATCTGTGGCAATTATGTACCCTGGAAAATCCCAATTAGCATATCACAGCCAGGTGTTAAGGGTGTATTGGATAGTGGCTAAGAGTGTTATAGGAACGCCCAGAGTAAGGGTGTTAAAACAGCATGTGCATGGCAGACAGTTGGTGTCGAACCCCCCCACCTCTATTTAGGCTTGGTTTCTTTATTTTCACATAAATGGCCTCCTTAACACCTCTCTTGAACCAGTCACGTTCCTTCGCCAGTTATGTTAACATTACAATCTTCAAAGGTATGTCCTTTATCCTTAATGCAGATACACGGCTGAGTCCTGACCCGAGGAATTGGCTCTTCTGTCTGGGACATACTTGATGCAGTTGCTGATTGATCTCCCCCACATACAAATCAGAGCATTCTTCACTGCACTGCACTGCATATATGATGTCGCTTTTCTTGTGTTTTGTATTGGGTCTTTCGGATGTACCAATTGCTGCCTCAGTGTGTTGTTCGGTTTAAAGCAGACAGGGATACGATTTTTTTTTGAAAATTCTTCTTAATTTCTCGGAGACCCCTGCTACATATGGGATGACCATGTTCTCCTCCTGTCTTGCTTTTCCCCTTCACTGTTGGTATTCGTGTTCTTTTCTTTCCTTCACTTCTTTTGACAAAGGCCCTTCTGGATATCCACAAGTTTTAAGGGCTCCTCTGAGATGTTTCATTTCTTAGCCTTCGCCTCTGTGCTAGTGGGGATGTTCTCGGCTCTGTGTTGCAGGGTTCTGATGACCCCCAGCTTGTGATCTAAAGGGTGGTGGGAGTCAAACATCAAATACTGATCTGTGTGTGTTGGTTTTCTGTAAACCTCTACTTCCAGTTTACCATTTTCCTTAACTTCTACCAAGCAGTCCAAGAAAGCCAGTTTGTTGTTTTGTACCTCTTCCCTTGTGAAATTAATGTTTTGGTCCACCGCATTAATGCGATGATACATTGCTCGGTCATCGCATTAATGCGATGATACATTGCTCGGTCAATGGCTTTATCCTTTTGAAGCTGTTGTAGGATAAAGCCATTGACCGAGCAATGTATCATCGCCTCTACCCTGGTGAGGCATCCATGCATATATGGACTCCCAAAGATACATAAGGAAGGGGCCCCACTAGACCTATAGTCAGCAGCATCAACTCGTTAACATACAAGGTGGCAAAATATCTAGCTAACATCTTAGGACCTTTGGTGGGAAGTTCTAAGCATCACATCCAGAACTCTCAGGATTTCACCAACAAGATTGAAGATATAGTACTCGGTGTAGAAGAAACTATGGTGTCCTATGATGTGACATCTCTCTTCACTTGTATACCCACAAAGGAGCTGTTGACAGGTGAGAAAACGGCTGAGCCAAGACAGCACCTTCAAGCAGAACTGATCTCAACCCAGAACAGGTGTGTTCCTTTGGACTTGTGCCTGAATACCACCTATTTCAAATACAGCTAAGTTCTATAACAAAAACATGGATGTGCTATGGGATCTCCAGTTTCACCTATTGTGGCCAACCTTTACATGGAGGAGGTAGAAACCCAGGCGCTTAATACCTTTAAGGGCATAGCACCCAGCCACTGGTTCAGATATGTTGATGACACCTGGGTTAAAATCCACCAGAAGGAATACAAGCTTTCACAGAACCCATTAATGCGGTGGACCAAAACATCAATTTCACAAGGAAGAGTACAAACAACAAACTGGCTTTCTTGGACTCTTGGTAGAAGTTAAGGAAAATGGTAAACTGGAGTAGAGGTTTACAGAAACCAACACACACAGATCAGTATTGATGTTTGACTCCCACCACCTTATTCACAAGCTGGGGGTCATCAGACCCTGCAACCCAGAGCCGAGAACATCCCCACTAGCACAGAGGCGAAGGCTAAAGAAATACATCTCAGAGGAGCCCTTAAAACTTGTGGATATCCAGACTGGCCTTGTCAAAAGAAGTAGAGGAAACAAAGAACACGAATACAACAGTGAAGGGAAAAGCAAGACAGGAGGAAAACATGGTCATCCCATATGTAGCAGGGTCTCTCGAGAAATTAAGAAGAATTTTCAAAAAACACGTATCCCTGTCTGCTTTAAACCGAACAACATACTGAGGCGCAATTGGTACATCCGAAAGACCAATACCAAAACACAAGAAAGCGACATCATATATGCAGTGCAGTGCAGTGAAGAATGCTCTGATTTGTATGTGGGGGAGACCAAACAGCAACTGCATCAACGTATGGCCCAGCACAGAAGAGCCAATTCCTCGGGTCAGGACTCAGCCGTTTCTGCATCTTAAGGATAAAGGACATACCTTTGAAGATTGTAAGTGTTAACATTGGCGAAGGAACGTGACTGGTTCAAGAGAGGTGTTAAGGAGCCATTTATGTGAAAATAAAGCACCAAATCCTAAATAGAGGTGGGGGGGTTCGACACCAACTGTCTGCCATGTACAATGCTGTTTTAACACCTTACTCTGGGCGTTCCTATAACACCTCTTAGCCACTATCTAATCACACCCTTAACACCTGGCTGTGATATGCTAATTGGGATTTTCCAGGGTACATAATTGCCACAGATTTTTGTACAAGTCATTCTGAATTGAGAAAGCCAGTCGGATGACTAGCGAAACGTCTTCAAGAACTACATTTCAAGTCCAGTTGATCTAATTGAATACAACAGATATACCATGACCTGGATGAATGAGAACCTTCACGAGAATGAAGATAATTAGAGATATGGTAGAAGACAAGACATTCCAGTAGCTTAGGGGCTATCGGTAGAAGAGAGACCGGGCGGTAATTAACAAGACAATAGGAATCAAGGGAGCCTTTCCTAATTATGGGTTTCATAAAGGTAAGCCAGGTCTCAAAGTCTGAGAGGAATTAGCTGGAGGATTTTGGATGGGGGTCTGTATAGCTACACGTAGGTACACGTAGAACAGTGTGAACCTCAAAGGATGTAAATGAGAAGGCCAGTGGGAGGATGATGACATTAGAACGACAGGCGGGGGAAAGAAGGAGGCTAACAGCTCTGCCCACGACCCGAGGAGCAAGGTGTAATGGGAGAGTTGAAGAGTTCATGACTTTATTACATGGAGAATAATCTAAATATTTTAAACTATTTTTATACTTTTATTCTCCTTAAATGTAATCAGGTGCACCAAGCTGTTTCCAAAGCACACTTTTTCTTAATAGTGTTACATCTATGTCTGTATATTTTAATATCATGTATTTTTAAAGACACTGTCACCCTAAAATACAACTCAGTACCAAATAAATGTTTCTTAATGGACATGTAAACTGTGCCAAATCATTTTTTAACTAATCACATAGTAATTAAGATTCATTACCACCAATCTTAATGTGTAAGAAAGGGTTAATATATTTTTAGTTAGTTAAGTCCAGCAATTAAGGAATGTGATGTTTATATATTTTCGCTCCCCTAGGCCCCCAGGGCCTCCCAGCCAGAATTACCAAGGCTAGACACCATACAATGACCATATTCTCAAGGCCTTAATGAAAGACAGCAGTGCAATAGGCATTGTAATGTGAAGCCAATTGAGTCCAAGGGGGTGCTACCCTGCACATGCATGCTGTGCTTTGATATGAGGAGATTTCCCCTTAATTGGGTGAAAGTTCACCTTTAACTGCGCCCACTAGGCGTGAGATGGTATGGTAATGGACCTGTGATGTGGTTTTTTGGTTTAAACTGGTTTCTTGGACCTAGGAGGGGACATAATAGTCATATAAGGTAAGGGTAGTGTCCACATGACACATGGCAAGGGTCTGCAGGGTATATCAAGAGGTGCAGATTTGGAGACAAAAGGAAGGAAAAAGGAGAGAGGGAGAGAGAGAAATTTTGGAGGGACTTTTGGAAAGGAGACACAGGAGAAGAAAAGAACCAAGATCAACTTTAATGCTAAACTTCATATTACTCTCTCCAGGCTTGATGGACTAAGATACTATATGTAAGCCAAAAACTATACTTTTATATCTTTATATATGTGTGAAGGAAAGCCTCAATATACTGTTTGTGATATAATAGAAGAAGGGCTGCAGCTTCTTTTATTATGATTATCACCCCCAATTAATCAAGAGACGTTTGATTAATTCATTACACTTAAATTTGATTTTTTTTTCTTCTCTGACCTTCCTATCCCTTGTTTTTTTTTTAGCTCTGGGAGTTTTACTTCTTAAAGGGGGCGGGGCACAGCTAGTCAGTAAAGAACTGTCAATCACCCAGCCCCTCCCCCTGGCACACTACATGTAGAAACTATCCATTCTGTAAAAGTAAAGCTCTGTCACTGCCTGGCTAATTGATTCAGCATTAAGATCAGGAAAAGGAATAAGCATTATCTGTTACTCTGTGCTCTTTCTGTGCAGATAACACTCAATCCTGCAGTTAGCTGCTGTCTGTGTTATTGAAGTTCCAATGTAGCACTGTACCTAAAGAAATAAATTACAAAGTTCCCCCCCCCCACACACACACACACACACACACACACACACACACACACCTTCAAACTCCTACAGCTAAAAGAAAACCTTACTTGATTCAAGCAGTAATTACACCTCCCAGTGCTGCTTACCTTCCCATAGCAAAGCAGTTTTACTTTCACTATAGCACAAAATCACTGGGTGAATGCTATTGGTTGTAAGGGGGCACAGATCATCTCCACTGCACATGCTCCACACCCCAACTGTGCCTCAGTTTTGAGAGGGGGGTGGATACATAGAGAGGAGACATGCATACTAACTAGGAGTGAGCTGGACAGGACATGGGGAGATCTAGTGACAGGGAGCACTGAGAGCAAAAAAGGGATCAAGTTCCTTGCAGCACAAAAATATAGAAACGGGTAAAGGCAAGTAAGTAATTTCACATTAGTGTCCCTTTAAGTAACCTGTTACCCTTTGATAAAGACATTTTCCCACAACCATTTCTGCTATATTGTTTGGGAGCCATGTTGGAGTGCAGAAAGTCAAATATATTTTTATTAACTTTTTCTCTTTGGTTGTTTATTCTTGATAATTGAGTCCCAAGTCCCAAAATATTTGCACCCACCTTATTTGAGTGCTGCTGCATTGTAATCCATATGTATTTATGTATATCCTTAGGTGTGTGTTAGTAACAGCAAAAAAGGTTATAAGGCGCATTTCAGACATTCGTAAGACAATACAGTTTTTCTGAATTAATGAAAATGGCCTCCAACTTACCTTCAATTGTCCTCCTGGACAAAGAAAAGTCTTCACCTTTCCCTACTACATTAATGTCATATCTATTTTTGTCAAAGCCCCTGAAGCAGTAAAGAACACAAAAAGGTTTTACAGTAACTTTTGGCAGCGAGCAAGGTTAAGTTTCAGGACAAGTTTGACAAATGTCTCATTAACATAATCTTTTCTTTTACATAATTATATCACTTAACAATGGTCTTCTTATATAAAAGTACAAAAATGCATATGGTAATTGTTTTTAAACAATCGGATGACTGAAACATATAATAAAGCAATATATATTTTGAAAATTTGACAATTTAGTCTTGGTTTTACTGTAATCATATTTCTAGTGTATTATGCTCTATCTTACCTTACTAATTGAAATAAAAGTAGAAATCTACAGCAGATGGTAAGGCAAAGCTAAATCATTTAGGACAGCTAATGAAATCCAGCTAAGTGGCAAATGTTTCACTGAGCATCCATTGTTTTTCATTTGAGAAAAGAGAAAGAAATGCAATATATAGATGTTAAAGAAATTTCTCTATGTACAACCAGATAGCTCTAAAAGAGTACTTTATTTAATCTGCACAACATACCTTTGGTTTAATAAAAGTGAACATTTCATAAATGAATTCAGATTAATTTATGAAATTACTTTCATTAGAAATATGTATCTTTGTCGCACTCTCTTCTAGAGATGAACAGAACTGCTGAGTTCCGGTCTGAGATCAGATTTTTAAAAAAAAAAATCAAAATATAAGCAATATAAGGCAATGGGAGTTTTTTGATTAAATATAGTCTAAATAGCAATAATAAGTTAGTGTAAATGACCCAGGGACATGGGAAATGGTCTGAGGAACACGTACAAAAAATACAAAGTCAACTTTCTTTACGAGTGAGCTATTCTTCAATTTCCGCATCACATATCTGATTATTTTTAAATATTTAAAATCGAGGACTCGCATATTCGCTATTTTTCCCATTTTCAGAATCAAAGGATCAAATATTTGGAATCCAGGGTTGACTTATTTAATATTTCTCGAAATCAGAGCTGTATATTAGATCATTTTTCCGAAAACTGAATTTCTGAAATTCGCTAATTTTCGAATATCCAATTTTATCCAAATTCGATAATTAACAAAAATCTGGAAAAAGTACCACAATCTGAGTTCCATCAGAACTTTAGGGCCATCAGATCAGAATTGGAACCAGGTTGGAGCTGGCCTTCGAGTTGTATTTATAAAGGTGTGATATCGCTATTTTGCGATAAAGCGCCTTTAAAGAATATTACCTCGATCGTAAATGTTCGATCATGGTTGTACAATTACAATCCAAGTCGTAGATTCATGATTGAGATGGTAATTATATGATCGCCTATACAATACTGGCAGTAGTACCTGGCATTGGCTGTGCATAGTATTTCTTATGTGCAGGTGTGTGTTTGGCTTAAATGGAAGAGACAGCGTGAAAAAGAAGTACACAGTTGGTAATGTACCTCATGTATTTAATAGTTATGAGTTGAGGAGGTGACATTGCTTGAGGGATGTATAACACATAAGTTTACAGCAAAACCTTATATACAACATTAGCAGTTTTTCTACTTGTGAACATGCTTTATGTAATTTACCATGGAAAAAACATGTTGATTGCAACTGAATATCGCAGCACAGTAACTGACAGTCATCACACTGTTCTTATGTCTATGAAGTATGTGACATGTGGGTTCTTTGTCTGTGCTGTTAAAGTCGGGCTTTATTATGTTGTGCTGTCTGAGCTCTGAGTGTTTTTATTAAGCATGCTCTATTTTTGCACATTAATTAGCAGTATGTCACTTTGTTTGCACTTAAACACTTTATCCTTGCTCAAGGATCACTTTATATTGACTATTAGATTCCAATTAATAGTTACTTTCTGGTTCAAATTGAAAGTGCCATGATGTCTTTGTTCTTTTAGTTGTAACTGTCTGTAAAGTGTGTGACATGCAGGCAGTGTGTGTCTGTTGCTTAAGTCCAGGCTAATGCAGGTAATATGTCCATATTGTATGTAGTCCATAACCCCCAACCATCTCGGTTTGAGTAGGTGGAGGTGCATGGTTTGGGAGCAACATTTGGGGGCATGGTTTGCGATGTTTGGAGTCATAGCAGTCATCTTTAGGGGAATGGCCTTGGTAGCTGGGGTATGATCATGACCATGATGTTTGGGGGCGTAGCCTTGACAGTAATATGTGCTGTCAGCCATTTGGGGGGGTGGTTGAGATTTTTGGGACATGGCAATTTTCTTTGAGAGTGTGGCTTTGATGTTTGGGGTATGGCCATGGCAGGGATGTTTGTGGGCATGGCCATGACATTTTGATGTGTGTCTGTGATGTTTGGTGACGTGGCTGTGTCTTTGAGGATGTGGTCATGATGTCTTGGGGTAATTTTCCGTTGCTACAGCACATTCCATGAGGCTCTGCTTTAAATTTCTTAGCATGACAATATCCGCAAATATGTCTCATATCACCAATAACAACATAATGTTTCCAGGATATATATTTGAAACTCTCCAGGAGCAAATTGGAATGTCTTATAGACCTTGGAAATGTCTTGTTTCCTGTTGTTCTGTGTCTGCATCTCTCTGATTTGCTGTATCCGTACATCACGCTTTTGTTGTGTCTCTGAAGCGTGTGGCGTCTAACGTGTGGACTCTTTGTCTGTGTTGTTGGGCCTGGGCAGCACACAGAGCCCAGGCCCTTCATCTGAGTTACTGAATTAGGGCATCATACTCTGCAAGTGACATGCAGGCTTTTTGTTGTACATATTGGACTTCACGGGCGTCGGCCCTTCCAGAGGGTGGCGCTGTAATGTGAATGCATGCGGGTGTGGCTGTGATATGAGCACATACATCCATAAATACATACATACATACATACTCATAAGATTTCTACTTTATAAAGTAGATAATAACCTACTACTTTTTTTATGACCACGGTTGTAAATTTACTTTTACAAAACTTTTTTAAAGGCCCTTCACGCCTACTCCTCTCACCACAGAACTTAAATGTAAATCAAATCTTTATACATAAAAAACATATATTAATGGGTAAATATACGGTGAGATGTATTAATTACCCTCTATGTGTTCCTCTTCATTCTGGGTTCTCGCATAGCAGGGCTATGTACCGAGATCCGCTATTGCAAAATTAGGTCTTAAAGTTCCGTTAATGTCTTAACGGGGATTTATCAACACTTGACTAGACAATGCAAGTAATGTACCAAATTTTAACACCATTAATGCGTGAATGTAACGTGATATTTTAGAGCATTTGTAATGCCACCACAATGATGGTCTTAATCAGACGTTAAAAGAAAAAGGGCAATGTACAGAGAGGTGGTATATGTCGACATCGCTATCATGTGATCTCACCTTCAAGACTGGCCCATTTTGTAATGTCTAATTGGTTGACACGGACCAATAAGAAGTTAACCATGCATGTGTGTTGCAAGCAAACATTTATGGATGTTACGTTATATATGCAACGCAAAACATTTATGCTGCATATATATTTATTAATGTATGATCATTAAGAACTATCGTTTGTGAAGATAAATCAATTTGTTAAATACTTTTCTAGCCACTACTTACGACCTTAAACAATCCAATTATAAATAACAGCAGCATAAGGGGAAGTATATATATATATATATATATATATATATATATATATATATATATATATTTTTTTTTATAAATTTTTGCAAAATATTTTTTTAATCACATTTACAATACATAAGGCAAAATAAATTCTATCCACATTTCCGTTTTATGACTTTTAATTCTGCAAGAAATCGTGTGAGAAGTGTTGGTGATTCATTATAACGAGATGTATCGAGACACAGGCAACTCTAATACAAAAGCACACATTAAGCTGTTAATGTAACTTTCTAGCGCAAACACTTATGTAATATTGATCGCAAACGCTTTATTGAATACAAGCAATGCCCATTACCTGTAGACCATCTTTGCGATAGTGGGTCTAGGTACATAGCCCTGTCAATGAGTTACTGTATTGTGTGTACCCAGAAGGTAACGAGCATGCAGTGTAATATCTCTATTGAAAAAGTGTTTTTTATGCCACTATGTAGTGCAAAATGGAAAGCTTAGGAGTATTACATCAGGTGCCTGTGCCGTTAATACAAAACAGAAAAATGGAGTTAACCCCACGCTAACCTGATATTACATTGGGAAGCATAATATTTCCCAATGTAATTTCCCATATTTCATTTCCATGTCAATATTTACGGCATTGTGCCTTTTATTTTCCTTGTTCCCACAGTATTCATTTAAAGTGATTTATTGCATTGCAGGAAGCCGGAAGGTAAGGTTTGCCAAGCTACTATCCAGATCTTGAGTCCAATACTGTAGATCTGGTGCTATAAAGCGCAAAACATGCAGTGATTCAAAATAAAAACACAGATAATAAAATCAGCAATAAAGTTAAAAGCAATGCTGTGTGAAGTAAAAATAATAATGTATGTGATGCAGTCAGGCAATTCAATTAGCAGTCAGAATGTAAAGTACATGTATAGAATATATCTCAGTATCTGAGATATGCAGTATGCAGTTCTTCTAGAAAACTGACTGCCGATTGATTTGCCAGACTGCATCCCTCAATTAATTCAATCATGCGCCTGATAGACATGCATATATCATGTATTCCCTTGTGTCTCTGCCCCATCTTGCCCCAGCTCCACCTACTTCCATCTTACCTACCCAAACTCCACCCACCCTCCAGGATTAATGAGTGGTGCATCTATGTGGTAGCCATGTCATTTAGCCATGTCATTTAGAATGATTTGCCTACCATTAATATATAAAAATATATATATAAATATAAAAGACAGAAATACTAATATAGCCAACCCCTAGACCTTTATAGTTACTTACCTTCCCACGGTCCCTAAAGCCCATAATATGTACCTATCCACGCTGCACTTCTGCTTCCTAGTTCCTGCTTTCATCAGGCCCGATGAGCTTACAATCTAATCACTTTATGTGCACATACAATCAGTATGTCTTTATGATTATGGGGGAAACCAGAGTGCCTGGAGGAAACACACGCAAGCTTGGGGAGAACATACAAACTCCTTGTAGATGTGTCCAAGGGTGGAATCGAACTCAGGACCTCAGCGCTGCAAGGCATCAGTGCTAACCACGGTACAGACACAACAGACCGTGAGACAGTCATTGGCCTTGACATCCCCATCATAGCTGTAACTGAGTTCTGCATCCCAGAAAAAAGCCAGCATCAAACAAAGGAATATAAGCATTATGGGCTTCAAGGACCACTTACTATAATGCTATTAGGGTTTTGGTTAGGTGAAGGTAGGTACAAGGGTTTATTCTGAGGATGTGCATGTAGATATATACTTACATTTTTGTGTGTTTATATATATTCACAGTGTGTCACAAAAGTCAGTACACCCTCACATTTTCGTAAATATATTTTGAATTTATAATGTATTATATCTTTTCATGAGACAACACTGAAGATATGACATTTTGATACAATGTAAAGTAGTCAGTGTACAGCTTATATAACAGTTTCAATTTGCTGTCAAAATTGCCTCAAAATAACTCAACAACACACAGTCATTATTGTAAAAAAAACAAAAACTGCTGGCAACATACTGTATGTGCCTAAAGTAAAAAAATCCCAATTGTGCTTAAAGTGTTAATATTTTTGCAGCAATGTTTTATCTCTCTTGGGCATGGAGTTCACTAGAGATTCACAGGTTGCAACTGTAATCCTCTTCCACGTTTACATGACAAGATCATAGAGCTGGTGGATGTTAGATGCCTTGTGCTCCTCCACCTTCCGTTTGAGGATGTCCTAATAGGGCTTTAGGTCTGGAGACATGCTTTACATGACAACATCACATAGCTGGTGGATGATAGATGCCTTGTGCTCCTCCACCTTCTGTTTGAGGATGCCTCAATAGGGCTTTAGGTGTGGAGACATGCTTGGTCAGTCAAGCACAGTACATGCTGGCATTCATGGTTCCCTCAATAAACTGTAGATCCCCAGTGCCAGCAGTACTCATGCAGCACCAAACTATCACACCATGCTCAGCTTCTAAACACGCTAGCACCTAGGGCTTACCAATGACCACAGCAACATCCGGTGGGAGGTCACTTCAGGAAGGATCCAGACATCTCAGCGTATCATGTAGTCAAAGGAAAATAGAAGGCTCTGCTACCACCAAAAAGTTATGTTTTATTGGACTGGAGCCTGATGGTTATATGTGCAACGCGTGTGGTAGCAGAGCCTTCTATTTTCCTTAGTCCTGGCCACTGGACCAATAGGAAGAAACACATTCCTTTTTTTTTAGTAGACAATTTAATTTGATTGGTCGAAAGGCAGAATTAGTGTGCATCCTGTAACAAACCTTGGCCATTTGCAAGATGCAAGAAACCAGCACAATCTTTTTTTATTACGTAGAGGACATGCGCATAGGAGACAGAGTCAGTCAGGACCTGTCAGTCTACGCAGCGGAGGAGCAAGCGATCAGGTAAGTACCATACCTTCTCTCCTGGCTCCTGATTGTTTTATTAAAGAACAGGAGGTAAGACACAGCTCCTTAACCTCTCGTTCTTCAATAAAACTAATACAAACAAAATATAAAGCAGTGGAGATACCCTTTAAAACTTAAATTTGTGGAGGTGGATACTTCATTGTGCCATGTTAATACCACATGTGCCATTAGTAGTAAAATTATTCACGAACAAACAACACTTTTTTATTTATACCCACACAATAAATAATTTACATTCATTCGGCCCACTCAATATTACCACCTCCTATCTAATATCTAAACATCTTCCTTCGAATCCTTATATCCCGTTATAGAGTATTTGGCATGTTTAAATTGCTTTATCTCTCCCTAACTATGGGAAGCCTTAACCTTTTCCCATCTCATTTGCTCTTTTCACAGTACTTAATCTCTGTGCCTATCCATCATCTGTTTTTTTCTGTCTTCAAGATCTCTGTGTCTGTTTAAAAAAAAAAAAACATTCTTATCATGCAAATTTGTAAAAAAAACCAGTGCGCAAGCACAGTTGTGGCAATGTTGCAGCAAACATGCGTGCACTGACGTCGTCAAGCTGCAACGTGCTTGGTTGCGGCATAATGATGTCACAAGTGCGCATGCTTGTGGTGGCTGATGTCACATCGCACGCAGACTGATGTCAGGCACGGAAGTCAGCTGCAGACTGACATTAGGATTTGATGTCGCACACAGACTGAAGTCAGTATTTGCTTGCCGAAGGGGTTTGGCCAATCTCGTGGGGGCAGAGCTGGAAATGGGAGGAGACAAAAGGAGGAAGACAGAACCTTTCAAGGAGTAAATATTGGGTATAGGAGGGTGCTAAAAAAAAAAAAAAAAAACTTTACGCTTAAAGCCTGAGTTATCTAATAATAGTAAGTTGGATTTACAGTGCACATATCTGCAACTTAATATCTGTCTCACCTGCAATGATCTATTGGACTCTCTATTTTCTTACACCCACTAAATTAAGACATAAATGTGGGAATATGCTAAATCCACATGCCACTTTTTAATCGTTGGTCCACCCTTATTGGTTTCAAGGCAATATGGGGGAGATACAATATGGCCCAATTCCATCTAAAACCCACGTTAACCCGAAATTTCGTAGTGCGAAGTACAAGTTGTGTAGAGTTAAAAGTCACGCTCCTTACCTTAGCCCGATCCCGCAATGCAATACCTGAAGTAATCTCGTTTACATCAGTTATTGTATCGCAGGATCGGGCTAAGGTAAGTAACGCGACTCTGCATTTTGAATCTCCCCGTATGTCTTTACTTTGTGGATGCTTTAAATCTTTAATTATTATTTGTATCTGGATAATAAATACAAACACCATGAGAGCATCCATACTGCACAATCTTGATTACTGTTTGTGGAAAAGAAAAGTCCATAAGTACAAAAATACAACCTGGATTTTAACAGCAAAAAGCTGGAAATAAATGTTAGACAATATTAGTAAAGTAAAATCAGTTTTCCTTAGATGTTTAATCCATCCTGAACTGTGCTACACAACTTATTTATTTCTCTTGTCTCAAATTTTGCTGCTCTGTGTAAGCAGAGGACACTATTTATTAAAGGTAAAATAAAGACGTAGAAACGCTATTGCTATATTTACGATCATTATGCAGTCGTAAAATAACTACTTTTCAGCTTTACTATTTGTATATTTCTATTACTGCTTTCTTTTAAATATGGCATCCATGGGGTTAATAAACACCATATTTAAAATAATTTTTAAAAGTATCTTGCTTGTGCTTGTGGGTATGGGTAAGGGTAGAGTTAAAACAAAAAGTAAAAAATAAATAGGTTAAGATCAAGTGCTCTGTAAAAAATCAGTTTAAAATGACACTTCCATATATTAAAATTCTTAAAACACTCACTTGTACCTATTCACCACTAGGGGCACTACGGGGTTTACTCTGTGCTGTTTTGATGCTTGCTTGGTCTGTGTAGCTCCCAAAAACCTCTGCACACAGGAATAAGGTTGCCAACAAACTTTATTATTACAATTAAAAACAATAAAAAACACAAAAAAAAACAGCCCATTACCAGTTGTTGAAGTTGCAACTCTCTGCTATGGTGTGGCCCCCGCACAACCCTGCAGTACCCCTAGTGGTGGATAGGCACAAGTGGGTGTTTTAAGAATGTTAATATATGGAAGTGTAATTTTAAACTGATTTTTTACAGAGATCTTGATCTTAACCTATTTTGTACTTTCTGTTTTAACCCTTCCCCTACCCATACCCCCAAGCACAAGCAAGACACTTTTACAGATTTTAGAAACAATTCAGTGGACAACTTGCAGTGCAGCCAACCCTACTCAAGTAGACATTCCCTACCACATCATAGCGTGGAAGTAACCCAATCTACTATTATTTTTAACCCATATTTAAAAGAAATCAGGAGTATAAGTGTAAAATAGTATTGTTTGTAACAATAAATTGTTATTGTTAGGACCGCATAACAATCTCCTTTACAATCACCATATTAATTAAAGGGTATCTCCACTGAAAAAAACTACATTGGCTAATATAGTAGTTTATAGTAACATTAACCCATACCTGGAATCTCAGATTAATCTGTGCCATATTTGTTCTGATCTGCTGCCTCTGCCAACCGGAATGCTCTACTGCCATCTTATCCTTGTCTCTGACATGCCAGCCTGCTTGTTATCTACCCGATGCGCGCACGCTCATGTAGGACATGCGCACTCAGTCACTTCCGTAGTCGGGAAGTTGGTTGACCCTGCATCTGCTGCCGACGGCCAATGGTAACGTACGCGCGGCGTTCCCATGGCTACAACTGACAACAACTGCACTTCTTATCAGCTCTGATGCTCGGTCTCTACAAAATGTATGTATTGGGCATGTTTATGGCAGGGGCAGGGGCTGTTTATGGCAGGGGCAGGGTCCTTTGTCCTCAGGTTGTGCACAGGTTAGTCTCTTGGATAAATATTTTACATTTTATTTTAAAGTAATATGTAACACATAAAATAATTAAATAATAATAACAAATGAAATAATCTAAAACTTTTCTTATGTATTTATATAGATAATGTACTGCATTGCTAATTTGTTATATAGTTCATTGTGGGCCTTGTCAGTGCAAACATTGTATATATGCCATTGTGTGTATATGTTTACATGCATGATGGCACATATACGGTAATCTATTTTTACTGTTTACAGTTTATATATATATATTCACATTAATTCAAATAATTAAATCTACATAATTTATTATACATTATATACATTCATTTTTTATTATATATATTGTAGTACTTTGTGTACACTTTGTATACATGACTATGCATGTACCGTATACAATTAAGATTATTTATATATTTCATTTATATTGATTGACAATACATTTTTTATTTTAATATTTATATCATACAGTAATGAATTTTATAAATTAATCCAAATTAAATAATTTTTTATTCATTGTGTGTATTTTTTTAACTGCATGACTAAACTTTTTTTTTATGTAGTTTGTGTGATTTTATTTGTATGTGTATATATGAATTTTATTATGATTGGTTGTGTGTGTGTTTTTATGACAGTTTTATCATTGATTATTATTATTTGCTAATCTTATATCTTTATTAGTGATTTTTAAAAAATATTGTAATATGTTTGATATGTGCTACTTATATCATATAATGTGTTTTAGACATACAATTTTGGTAGGCTACAAAGATTAGTCCATATAAAAGTTCCAATACTATATTATTATTTAACTGATAGATGGGCATTTCGGGTAGGGTATAACGTTTGGACTAGATGGATGTAAGTCTTTATAAAATTGATAATAATAGGTTACTATGTCACTGTCAGACAGGCATTTTTTGGGTAGGGTACAAAGGTTGTACGAGATAGACATATGTCGTTATTCAACCTCAAAAAATATGTTAATATGTAACTGCTAGATGGGCATATCGGGTAGGGTATAGATGTTGGAGTGGATGGCCATATTTATTTTTACAACCTCTGGACATTTTGGATAAGGTACAAAGGTAGGACAGGATGGACTAAAGTCTTTATGTCACCAACAATACTATGTTACTATGTAACTGTTAGACGGGCACTCCCCCCTGCAATACAGCTTGTTACATTCCCAGCATCCCCTCTGAAATACACCATCTGTCTCCCAGCACTCCCCCTGCAATACAGCTTGTGACAATCCCAGCATCCCCTCTGAAATGCACCATCTGTCTCCCAGCACTCCCCCTGCAATACAGCTAGTGACACTCCCAGCATCCCCTCTGAAATACACCATCTGTCTCCCAGCACTCCCCCTGCAATACAGCTAGTGACAATCCCAGCATCCCCTCTGAAATACACCTTCTGTCTCCTAGCACTCCCCCTGCAATACAGCTAGTGACACTCCCAGCATCCCCACTGAAATACAACTTCCATCTCCATTCCAAACACCAACCCCCACCCCCAATTTGGTTCCTATAAATTCTATTACTTTTGCAATTGTTAAAAAAAAGTCTCCTTACATAAAGCTGTGTGGCTGAACCTTATAACTTCCCCCCTCTGTCTCTCCCTGCACTAGCTGTGAATAGATCATACAGAGACAGGGAGGAAAGGCTTTGTTTACATCAGGCATCACTGGGGTCAAGTGGGAGTGGCAGAAATCATGAATATGCATGTGATGATTCACATTGACTGACAGCCTGCCCAGCACAGTAGCAGACACACCCCCAGGAGCTACACAACTTGCAGAGGCTGCTGCAAAGCAACAGAGCTGATTTTGGGGGAAAAAAGGAGGGGGGTTGGGGGAAGGTGAACTTTCATATAGGGGGAAAAAAAAAACGTTTTTCCATTAGTGGAGATACCCTTTAACTATTGTGGTGTTATTGTGGCGATATCTTTATTTTTTCTTCCTGAACGTTTATAAATACTTTCCTGAGAGAATTGTTTTTCTAATGTCTAACCCTGCTCTTTGAACCCTTTGAAATGCAGCACTTCCTTACTTTGCTGATTGGACCTCTAGATGCCATCACAAGTGTAAACTACGAGGAAATTACTTTCCCCACTAAATTATTCAACATTAAAGACTGCACATGCCTGATGCTTTATTTGCATATGGATAAGAAATACAAACATTACGGGCCTTATTTGTAAAAGTACAGTATTGCAATTTAGCGATACCACACGTTATTGATAATGTACGACCATGGGCGTAAATGTATGCCCACGGTCGTACATTTACGTTGAATGTTCATTAATTAACAGTCACAGAATACCATGTGGTAGAAAACGGTAGTAAACTACCGCAATGTTATTTTCTATCGTAAATAGTTTTACGGTCGTTATCGGTTTTACGATCGTAAATTAACAATTGCTAAAAATTGCTAAATAGGGCCCTTGTGAGCATACATGACCCAGAACATTTGTCAGCATCAGAAACTGTTGTTTCCCCACTACAAACATTCGTGAAAAGGACCTTTATCACTAATGTTTTAAAAACATTCACAAAAATTTTCTTATACCAAAAATGTATAGTATCACTCAAAGACTACATAGTAGAAATGAATACATAAAAGTACATGCCTAAAATGTAAAAAAAAACCTCTAATATGTATAACAAATCTATACAGTTTTCCCATATGATTTAAAGCATAGCACCAATCCAATAGAATTCTGACATCTGGAACTCTTGCTTGCAGGGGTGTAACTACCAGGTAAGGGGGCATCTTCTTTTTTCTCCTATGATAGATATAGCCTCCTCCCAGAAAACCACTGTAGATGAAGCAGAGATTGACGCATCATCATAATTTTGCTGGGGGGCCCAGTGATTCCTAGTTATACCACTGCTTGCCCTCCTGCTATAATATATTCCAAATATTATTTAACCCTCCTATAAAACATCCTATGAAATGGTTTTGTTTCATGAACATACAATAAGGCAACTTTTTAGTATTATATTACAAATTACAATAAGTAAAACAAACACTAATTATTCTGTGGTACGAAGCATACATATGCCTTGGGTGATAATCATTAATAATTAATCTTTTCCACACACCAGAAACATCTTTCCTCTTGTTTGAAGATTTAGGCTTCAAGAAAATTCTATTATCACGTATACATTGTTTTTCTTTATGATTTATTCCTTGTTCCTGGAGTAGGAATTCAGGGTACACATTGATGCTTTATATTGTACAGTATTTCTAATTATATAACCTAAGACCAGTGACTTCCAGCAAAAATACCATAACAGATAAGACCATTGGGGAGATTGCTGTTACATACAGTACTCTTTATTACAATGTAAATGAGCCACATATATTGTAGGATACTGCAACAGTTTTCAGTTATTTAGCAGGAAACTTTTCTGCACCTCAAACAAAAGAAAGGGGGTGGGGAGTAGGGTTCAACAAAACTTCCCTGGTTGGAAGGAAGGGAAAGGGCAAATTTGATTCTGTAAATATTAAGTTATGGAATCCAATCAATGTTTTACTTAGTTCCATCAAGCTTCATAAAAGCAGATACTTAAACAGTTGCATTTAATTGGCATGATTGCCTCTGTTACTGTCCATGAATACAACTGGTTATCAATTCTATTTTTCTAACTCTTTTTTTTTTATTGGGATGCATTCAATTAGTGATACTTTTTTGTGTTGACAACCAATTCAATAGTCTAACATTTTGATAACATTATTCAACCATGCAGAGTTTTAACCATAACTTATACCTTTAAGGGGAAGTTCAGTACAAATACATATGCTTTTCAGAAAAAAAGAGCAGTCTTTTTCCATCCCAATAACCGTAAACTGTCCATTCAGCATTATGTATGTGTATAGATAAATGCTTCCAAAATACTGACTTCCTGTTTGCAGGACCCCTAGTAGAGACCATTATGGTCTTGCCCTTGACCCAGCACCTGGGTTGATTCAGTTGCTAAGTAGAGATCTGAGCCTCTTTGATCCATCCAACAGCCAATCAGTAGAAATTACTGTTAGGAATATTCCAAGGATGTGGTGCATCCTGGAAAGAAGAAGGACCGTTAGAACCTGAAATGTCAGCTCACTAATGTCAACAGCAGGGAACAGCAAAGGGTATGAAATCAACTGATTATTGAAAATGGGAGAGAATATGTAGAATAACTAAGAAGGCATTACACAAACTAACAATTTAACAAATATTGATAATTTCCACTGAACTGTCCCTTTAACAACCGTGGACCCTAATAATTACATATTTAACTGGTAATTCTGGATGGTCCATTAGGCAAACCTATTGCCTAATTTTTGCAATCCTCTCATCCTTATAAGAATCTTGTTGCGACCCACCGTTGCCGCAATGACAATTCCCAACCGCTTCCAGTGTCAGTTCAGTTATAGCGCGCATGCACGATAATGCACGCTATAGTTGGCCGCGGTGGATTTTGCAATTGTCAGTATGGCTGCGGTGGATCGTGCAAAAGGTAAATATTGCTTACCTTCGTTCCTGGCTCCTTAGAAATTGAATAAAAAATGGGAGGTAAGGCATAGCTCCTTAATTTCCTAGTCTTAAATCAATGCATTAAAGGAATAGTTCACTTTTCCAGTGAACTATTCCTTTAAAGTCAGAACCCCCACTTTGTAATGGATTGCTGAGGAATTACACCTGCAAAAAAAGACCTTTTACATTTCGTGAAGTGTGCTACATTAGATTTGTTTTTTATTAGATGTCTTAGTATTATGTTCTATTTTGCAGGGGTATCATGTTACATTCCCACATCAGGAGATGCCCCTTAACCTGGCCTTATTTAACTATGTCATGATTTATACAGTGTAAACAAGTGTGATTTTCCAATGATTAGACAAGGTTGACTATTTCAGCACATTTTAAGTTTTATTTAAAGGAGGAGTAAGCCTCCAAAATAACCTTCCTACAGAGATAATATTTTTAAAAAGTGAGTTTAGCCTCAACTAAGTCTTAGAGGAATCTTATTTTCAAAGATATAAATTACACCTATAATAAAGCAGGTTATTATTAATACCATACAGGGCATAAAACCAATTACTCCTTAATCTTAATTAGCTCTCTAGAGGGAAAAATTGCTTCTCAGTAAAATTTTCAGTCTGTCCACAGGGCTATGTAGATGTTTTTCCATAATTATACAAATTTAAAAAAATACAATAGCATTAGCATACACAACACAATTTAAAACACAAATGGCATGCTCAGAAAGATGCTACATGTTCTTTTAATGCTAAGATCGACTCTGCAGGGTCCTTGAAACTATATATGATCCAAATAAACCATTTCAAAAGCAAACAGTATATTTTTAGTTTTCTTAATCTAAATAATTCTTAACATTCAAGAAGACTATAGAAGCAGAATTTTATTTTTAGATAATTATGACACTTTATTTTAGACTTGATGGAAATTGTTAGAGAATATTACATTTCAAAAGACCATCTGTTGCAGATGGAGTGAAAGTACAGAGACCTCTTTTGATGAACTTATTACAGGGTCACTATACTAACTGAATCAACTTTGTTAGTACAATGTTAGGGTAGTAAAATGATGTTACTTACATGTGTGTCTGTGCCTGCTTTGTTAGTAAATTTTCAGTGTTTATTAACTGCTCCTAACTTTCCCCCAACCTCCCTTAGTCACTGCCCACTTGTAATGCAGCCAACACTGGATACATTCATTTACATAATAAAGAGCCTTCACAGACTGACACTATACAGCTCATAAACATATATTCCTGACACTTCTGATAGTGGGTGGGGCTACTTGCTATATTAGACACTATCTCCCTCTCTTCTAACAGGCAAGTACATGCTGCTGAAAGTGGGTGGGGGAGGGGGATTGCTGCTGCTGTGTGAGACACTTCTCCCTTCTAACAAACAAGTGCACACGCTGGAGGGGGGGTCCTTTAAGTGACCTCCTGTGACACACTCCTGTAGATAGATAGAGAGATAGAGACAGATAGATAGACAGACACAGACAGACAGAAACATAGATACAGACAGACAGACAGACAGACAGATAGATATATAGATAGATAGATAGATAGATAGATAGATACAACAGACATATAGACTGATATATAACATAAAAATACAGATAGATAGAAAGATAGATAGATAGATAGATAGATAGACAGACAGATAAATAGATAGATAGATAGATAGATAGATAGATAGATAGATAGATAGATAGATAGATACTGTAGATAGATACTGTAGATAGATAATAGACAGACAGGGCAATAGATCAGACAGATAAACAGACATATAGATTGATATATAACAGATAGAAAGACAGATAGACAGACAGAAAAATTAGACAAATATCTAGATAGATAGACAGGAGACCAATATGATTATTCAGCTCATTATATTTGGGGTTGTATTGCTAAATGTTTTGACATGTTTTGGGAGATCCTAGTAAGAGGTCATCAGAGGGACACAAATTAGCATACCTGGTTTTAGTGACAGGTCCTTCCCTGTATATGCCGTTATTTAAAATGAAGATTTTTGAGAAACTACAGCACTGATTTCAAATCTGATAAATGTGTTGGAGTAGTGGACCTTTTCAATATCTAAATGCATCACTTTCGAAAATTTGATTTTTGGAGGTATTTAAATGACATTAAAAATATAGTGATTGAGTAGTGTGAAATGCATTAATCCATACAGACGAATTACAATAGCTTCTAACTAATTGTTATCCAACCATTCTTGTGAAATATGTTACTTTTTTCTACAGTTTTAAAGTTAGATTATAATATATATAAACTGTGAAAGTCTTGGTCAAAGCCAATAAAATGACCTTAACCTACACAATAATTCCTTGACTTCTTGTAAGAGTTTAACTTACGTGTAGTTGCACAATTGAGAGGAGGTTGCATTAGTTATCAGTAACAGAATTATTTATTTCATTTTTGCTTGGCTTTGACATGAAGTTTATATATTAAGAGAATTTACATAAGTCTAAATTCAAGCAGTATTCTACTCCCCTATATGTGGGGTGAAACAAATGTGTAAGACATTAATAATCTATTTGAACTGCATGATATATAAAACTAGAGATATCTGTCAGAAACAATTTTACTACAGAATAGATAGGAAGTAAATAGTGAAGGATTATTTGATTTTACTTCAAAAGACTTTTCCAATATCAGTTGGAATCATTTCCCACATGTAAGCCTGTCAGAACCAATAGTTGTCACCCTGGTATCAAAAAGTAACTGTTTATTCACATAAGATCAATGCGTTTCCGCCGCCACACGCGGCCGTCGTTAGGATCAACTAATAGTGTAACACACAACCACTTATAACCCTACTCAGATCACTCCTCCCACAGGTGTGTCCATCATTAACAACCATCAAACAAACCATTAACCCCCAAAGTACCACAGGGTTACTGCCCCAATAAAGTGCTATGCAGTGACTTTGTGTCAAATAAATATAACATTGTGCTAATATAAACATATAAACATATAAAAATCTATATAAAATGTACTATTAAAAATTATGCCACTTCCCACTCTCCCATAAGTATGACCAAATCGAATCCCAAACTCATTCAGGATCAGGATGGATATCACCCTTCTATAGACACTGGGACTAGCTCAAAAACCTCTGAAACCACCCACATTGCCGAAACGAAGAGGGGACGCGGATTCCCCTACATAATTAGACTGGGGCACCGCTCGGTATAAGATAGTAAACAGAACCTCAGCCAGGGCTGACGCCACCCCTAAGCTATGATTGGATACACGGGGCCAACCTCCTTTCCATCAGAACAGACGGGCCCAGATCCAAAAGGGGAGTAACCAAGGACACCAGAAAATATATAGGAAAGGCTACAAGTATAATCAAGCCGTATATCACGTTACAAAGTACCTAAATGCTAAACCCAACTACAGATTGGGAGCATCTCAGTATCAAATATAGACTATATGCTCATACATATCGGGAGTGGGATGCAACACATCTAAAAGACACATATGCATATCAAAATCCATTTAAATATCAGATACAATTAATCTAACAGAATAAATAAACATTATAGATTATGTCATATGGTCCAATCAAATATCATGACTAGGCAGTATTTTCTCTAATCGTGCATCTCACTATATGCACAATGTTCTAACACGTATTAACAAGATATTATTTAACCATGTATTATTAACTTCAACATCTATTCCCCGCAGGGGCCCTGCCTCAAAGCCCAGGCCCATATATATATATATATATATATATATATATATTGAATGGATAAATAAATCATGTTAAATATAGGTTGCGTTAGTAAGCAAATCCCCTAAACTAATGCTTGCACCTAATTGATTTGGATAAAAGATAAAAGACTATTGGTTTGGTCACTTTTCCTTATAAAAAAGATCTAATTTGTTGGGCATCTCCCATACAAAACTCTCTTTAGGTCATTCTGCAGGGGCTTAATGTTTTTTCTTGTAATGCTGGTCATACACTGACTCAACATTAGATCATTAGAGGTGGTGTCCTGAATTTTTCAATCTCAGGATAAGAGCTCTTATCCTGAGATTGAAGAATTCAGGGCACCACCCCTTATTAACTATCGTAAAGGCTACACGATAGGCAACAGCGTGGTAAGAGCCATGTTTAGACGGGATGGTGCAGATGGGGTTACATTCCTTGGCAAACAAAAGCCCGGAATGTACCCCTGTCTGCACTGTGCTCAGTGTAAATTTGTAGACAAGGGTCCCACGTTTACACATCCAGGAACCAAAAAAAGATACCAGAGTCAGGAATCATGCACATGTGAATCCACGTTTGTGGTTTATGTGCTTTGGTGCCCATGTGGATTGATATACGTTGGGGAGACTACCCAGATGATTAAATCTAGGATCTCCCAACACCGCTCCAGTATAATAAAAAAAAGATACGAAGTTGCCTGTCCCTAAACACTTTGTAGAGACAAGACACACTGACAATGAATTGAAATTCAGAGTACTGGAGAGAGTGTTGAATTCTAGCAGAGGGGGGGGATCACAGTCTAAAATTGAAAAAAAGAGAAGTATGGTGGGTACACCAACTTAATAGTCTACACCCAGTGGGCTAAATAAAGACTACGACCTCTTCCATTTCCTTAAGTGATGTATCTAAACCATGTCTGTTTTTCTTGTAAGTTTTTTTTCTTGCATTCTGTTGCATTCTGTTGCATTCTGTTGCTCATTTACAAATGTTGTTTAATGGGTAAGGGTTAATTCTAATAGGGGTGTGTCTTGAGATAATTGTGTGGTCAGTTCCTGTGGGGGAGGGTATATAAGGTAATGGATAGTTTAGCATTATGTGAATATGTGTACCTGACGAAGGGGAGTGTGATCCCCGAAACGTACTGCATCTGCATATGTGCTAATAATATGCTTTTTTTACAGCAAGTAAAAAAAGTTTATTCAGATAATCATATCCAGCAATGTTCTGAGGGTGATGTTCCCTCTTTGTCAAGCTAGAGCAGTTTTTAAAAAAAACACACTCTGGATGGATTATTCCAAATAATACAATGTCAGCACAACACAGCACTCAGGATAAACTTCATTTATTAATTGATCTGTCTTAAAACATCATGCAACATTTCAGGGAAATGCAGTCCCCTTACTCAGGTTACAGTTGGAATCCTCCTGAAATGTTGCATGATTTTTGAGACAGATCGATTAATAAACTACATGAAGTTAATCTTAATCCTGAGTGCTGTGTGATGCTAACATTGTAGAGAATTCCTATACTACACCTGCAGAGTAATAAATAAACCTTCACAGCACTAATTACCAGAGTTCGAAGGAGCTATCCCAATGCTGTTGGATTACCATGTAGTGGTGGAAAAGCACTCAGGCAATTGCTCTAAGAGAGCGGTGAGCGGGCTTTTATTTAAAGATGAGCTACTAGCTTTCAAAAAGAAAAAAACTTGTCAAAGTGGAAGAGGATTATGTCAATAAGCGTGTTTATAGTTGGTTGAGTGGTAATGCTCATCCGAGTGGCTGAAGGAGACCATATCAGAGACAAAATGTATGCACATGTGACAGTTCAGACGACTCACCATCTTAAACTGTCAATACCTCACGTTGTGATATGAACAGCACGAAATCCCCAAGTGGTGATAAACTTTTTTTAGGGATGAGTACACGTTCCACGGGCATTTGGGAGCCATCAGGAGAAAAACTAGGAGGGTAGGGTATAAAAATCACAGGAAAACCCCCTTGACTACGCCGCCCATGCAAATAGATCTTGTGTATAATCTGAGCAACTATGTACTGTCCACAGATGAATAAAAGCTACTAAGTAAAAGACTTACCCAAAACCTAAACATAACCTGCTGGAGGAGGAAATTGATTTGTTCAGATTCCAAAGATCATTAGAATTTTTTCTAAAGTTGTGAGCCTCCAAATACGGCCCCTGCCATAAAAGTTTTTTCCAATATCTAATATAGATATTAAATCTGATATAGAGCGATCTCTAACCAGAGTGGATACAAAGCAAAGGGATAATTTAACTAAAGGCGAGCATTTGACCCTTAAAACATTGAAAGAGGACCCTAACTTAATTATATGACCCGCAGATAAAGGAGAGTCGGTAGTACTTTTGGGCCATCATTACTACAAGTCCAAACTGCTGACACAATTGAGTGATCAAAAACATATATAGCCCTGGGGAAAGATCCAACGGAAAGCCTCAAAGCTAAATAAGATGGAATCATCCAAATGGCCCGCACTGCCAGGTAGATTAGCTAACAAGAGGCAAAATTCCTGTCTACAGATGTACCTAGGGTACCCATTATTTACACTGTACCCAAGGTACATACATCTCTAAAAGAACCACCGGGGCACCCTATAGTCTCTTCTGTGGGATCCCTCTTACAATCGATATCAAAATTTGTGGACTATTTCTTGCAACCCTTAGTTACTAAAATGGACTCATACCTGCGCGACAGTAACCAGTTATTGGAAATGCTTAGTAACTATAAAGGTCCTTTGCAAAATACGACGTTGATGACCCTAGATGTACAGAGCCTATATACCTATCATCCCCCAAGTGGAGGGGGTAGAAGTTTGTAAACTAGCCCTTATAAAAGCAGGGCATAGTAAAACCCCTATTGAGTTCCTGATGGAACTATTGTTGTGTTCATTGGAGCAAAATTGTTTTCGATTTGAGGGCAACTACTATAACCAGGTGGCAGGAACAGCCATGGGCTCTAATGTAGGTCCGTCTTTCACTAACTTGTTCATGGAGGACTTCGAGACCAAGTATATTTATCCAACATTTGGGTACAAACTGTTAATTTATCGTCGGTATATCGATGATCTGTTAATCCTCTGAGATGAGCCCCAGGAGGAGTGTATTCAGTTCTTGAACTCCTTTAATCAGATGACGTCCTCTGTGAAATTCCCTATGGTGACTCAAAAGACTTCAATAGACTACTTGGACCTAATAATTACCAAGGATACCCAGAGTCTCCACACTTGTCTGTTTTCTAAGGCAATGAACAAAAACACCCTGTTACACGCATCAAGTTATCACCCTCCTCACCAAAAGAAAGGAGTGATTTTCTCACAATTTTTAAGAGTTTTAACAAATAACTCAGACAGAACCATGGCTAACAGTTAGTGGAAATGACGGATGAATTTATTATTCGAGGCTATCATCCTAACTTGGTAGAGCAGCAACGTTACAGGGCAATTGAGAAGTTTAAATTAAACAGTGTAGGTGGGAAGTTGGGGGCTGAAAGGGGAGAAAAAGATAATCCCGTATGTGATGCAGTATTCCCCACAAAGCACGACCATAAAAAATAGTGTAAGAAAACACTGGGAATTGCTTTCTAATGATGAGTCGTTGCCATTTAGACAGTCTCAGCCTATTTTTGCATATAGGAGAGCCCTAACCTAAAAAAATTGTTAGTAAAAAATTACTTGGACCCAATAGAGTGCAAACAGGCTTAGCTATAAAAAAGAGGGATGTCAGTAATGTACTGGCTGTCAAGCCTGTAGCTACATGACCCCCGGGGGGGGTAATTTCCCACACCCATATACCGGATGGAGATTTAAGATTTATATATATATTATAACCTGTCATTGCGGGTTATATATTATGTGGGAAAAACAGTGACGTCCCTGAGGGATTGAATGGCAAACCATTGATTGGCTATTCAATCAGCCTTGGCCACCAGGGAACCCAGTAAAAGTTTGGACCCTATAAAAAAGAACAAATATGGTGAGCAGTCGGTGGCCAGACACTTTAGAAAAAGGGGACATTCATTGGCTACCAGAAGTTAATGGCCATCAATCAAATAATCAATGTCTCTAATACGTTGGAAAGAGGGACATTTTTGCTCCAGCGAGAAGCATTTTGGATAAAAAAAATTGGGCACCCTAGTACCTAGAGGCCATAATGAGCAGTTATCCTTATCTTGTTTTTTATAGATATACAGGGAGATTCAATAAAAGTTCTTATTGTTAAAAACTGTGCTAATTTTGCCCCAACCAATAACGTTAGCTTTCAAATGTTAAGTAAGATCTGATTGGTTAGGGCAAAATTAGCACCATTTTAAACAATAAGAATCTTTATTGATTCTCCCTGATAACCCGGGGTTTCAGTAAAGAATCTAATTAATACTAGAAGTCAGAGATTGAGTCACATAGTTTCAGCATGACCAGAGACATAGAGGGGAACAAACTCATAAGTATCTAAATAAATGTTGGAATCACCTCTCGGTTACAATGTATTAACAACGTGCTGCATTCAGCTGTTCTGATAAAATAACAAAGTGTCATTTTTTAAGAAATAAAACTGGGAAATATGGATGAAACATAGTTGTATAATATATTAACACTGTTGCAAATATGGGGAATGTGAACAGTGATTGAGCCAATCACAGACGCGGCTGCCAGCAGTTCACAACGGCGAAGGCGAGAGGCAAGGCAAGTAACTATGGGGGAACTTTCTGGCAATAACATTATAGCGGTTGGGGATGGGGAAACAAACACTATAATATACTAAAAGGGTTTGGAGCTAGAGGGAGGGATCGCAAAATGGGAGAGGGAGGGAGAGGGAAGGAAAGGGAGTGTGCATGCCAAACTTCTCCCGGGGGAGAGAGAAGAGGCAGAGTCCTATATAGACCTTGTCAGAGCCACAATGGTCCTTGTAAGGATCCGGGAAGGGGTCCCGGTTTTGAGCTGCGGGACCCCAGAACATCCAGCCTCGGGATTGTTGGTCATTCGGCAATCTGCGAGCGGCTGTTTTCGGGAATCTCCGTACATTAGAGGATTCTCGAATGTTCAAGGGTTTTCGAAAATAGTCCCGCAAGTCCGGAAAATTAAACTAGTTCAAACCCGAACTACTTTGAATGGTTCAAGTTCGTCCGAACTCATAAAGTTCGGCTCGAACTCGGGTTTGAGTTCGAGTTCTAGCCCATCACTACTTGTAACACTACCCCTTTCTGTCACATGCTTCTTGTAGATTAAGAAACTGGTGCTTTATTACCTATAAAGTGTCTCCACAACTCTTGAATTATATTTATCCTGTTTCTCTTCGTAAAGTGTTTCATTGAATTTTACACTTATAAGGTCTTTTTAAATGCACAGTAAATTACTTTCAATAATAATAAAATAAAATCAATGTTGATCTTTTATTAAGTCCAGTCCTAAAATTACATGTAACAAATTTTGTTACATGTTACATATTGTGGATGTTGTTGGTTTGCTGAATTGCAGTTAAGACAAACAATTTACAGCAAGTCCTATTCTAAAATGAACATCTCTGGGATATCCTATGCATACTGGAAATTGTTTTATTCATGGGATACACTTAGAGAATCTTACATTCTTCTAAATTTAGCCCTCAGAAGGAGTTATAATGGCAATGATCCATAATTATTAATTTAGGAAAACAGCTGACTGAGGGTACCTGAGTTATACTGCAGCTATCAAACTAGATCCACAAATAAATACATCTACAAGTAAGCCCAATATGTTTTTATTTTTTATTTATAATGCAATGTGTTAGAAAATAAATCTGGTAATTTAATCAGCTGGGTGATTAGGTCTCTAATGCATGCTTTAAATTTCTATCTCATCTCTTCCTCTAGTCTATTAAAACACAAAAGCTAGACAAAACCTGGTTTATTTGGTTGGACAGCTGTAATACATCATGCAGATACTTTTGGAGATCACAGTAAAACAGTAATAGTAACATGATATGCAAGTACTAGATTTAATTAGTTAGAAATGCAAAATAAAACTATTTGGTGCATTTGTTTTGATGTGCAAAGATTGTCTTGAAGAAAAATGAACATTAAGTGAATGAATTAAAGCAATTTATAATTTAAAATACCTGCTTTAGAATAAACCACTAGGTTTACTTTATCCTTGAGCTTTTATAAATTGCAATATTAACTGACACTATCCTGTTTCTCTCTTCATTATGTGAAATGCTTGGCATTAATCTTGGCTGTTTAATTCCCTTGGCTTTATCTTTTCTTTAATAAGCACCTGAGCTGTGTTCATGTGTATAGGGGAAGTAATGCAGATCTAATTGACTACAGTATGTCAATGTGTTCTAATGTGACATAATTTTTGTAGCATAAAATGATTTGGTATTAGGTAAAAATATCTGCCAAATAGTCTAGCAAATGAAAAATATGCACAGTCTAATTGTTCATGATCATTACTGAAAAAAAACCCTGTAAAACTACACACTGAAATTTTTACTGAAATTTTGTAGCACTTGTAATTAAATAGGGACTTGCAGGAATTTTTAATGCCACATTAAAGTATGTGGCATCAGTATGACTTAAAAATCAAAGGTTGCCTGTCATGTTACGCTCAGGTGTAATTTAGGTGGTGTTAAAGGCCAAATGAAAAATTGTATATAGGTAAATCACTTCCAAAACTGCAATAGTTCGAAAGCTGACAGATGCATTACTAACCTGCTAAGCAGTAAAATCTTTTTTTTCATGTTCTGTCTCTCAAAAGATTTCTGCCTCCCCTCCAAACTTACTAAACTCGGTATGAGCTTGTACACGCTCAGAGGAGGCAGCTAGGGGAATAACATTTTATTATTGGCTGTGATGTCAAATGTTATATCCATGACTGACAGTTGACAGTTCTGAAAGAACCAGGGGGTAACAGTAGAGATGGCCGAACTTTCGAAAGTTCGGTCCGTTTTCGTACTTTTGAGCTTCTAAAAAAGTCAATGGGGGGTAAATAGTTCGGAAAGTTTGAATTCTGCAAGGGCCCTTACAAGGGCCGGGGAGGGGGGTCATGGATCGAGCTGTGGGACCCCATAAGCCTCAAAGGGCCCTTGTTAGGTCCGCAATGGTCCTTGTAAGGACCCAGGAGGTGGTCCCGGTTTTGAGTTGCAAGACCCCCGAACGTCCGGTCATGGGATTGTCGACCATTCAGGAATCCGCGAACGGCCGTTTTCGGGAATCTCCAGCCATTTGGAGATTTTCTAAAGTGGCCGTTCGAGACCTGCCAAATGTTCGAAAATGCTCATACATTCGAGTATTTTCAAATGTTCGAGGATTTTCGAAAATAGTCCCGCGAGTCTGGAAAATAGAACTAGATTGTGCAGCATTTCAGGTCAATGTGTACATAACAAACAAATTAAGTGCTCAAGACCCCTTAAATAGGTCATTTAGGCCAATTTGAGACAAAAGCTGTGTATTAAGTAAAGTGTTAACTTACACTATTGGTAGAGTGACCCGGGTGCGTACATGCCCTGGGTCCCTCAATTTAACGAACACTCGTCTCTCTAAAATGTTTGGCCTTAGGGATACACAAATAACCACAGGCTAAACTCACCCTTGTGGATCTGTGGTCCGGGTGCTGCCTGGGGTCCGGGGCAGGCAGCATTTCAAATCAGTCTTGTACCTTTCAGCTTGCAGTTTTAGGATTTAGGTATGATTTACCTATATACAATTTTTCATTTGATGGGTGGACTTGCATTTTAAAGTTAAAACAGTCAAGGGGAGATTGCAATGCACCAAAAGCTGTTATTGCTTTATTGTACTGATAATAATGAAAATAGAGTGGCTATCAATGAACTGCCTGATTATGTCTTTACATGAATCAGGAATCTTATTTATAAATGTCATGTTTCATTATGTTTTAATAAATTTGGTGAATATATTTGGCGAAAAAAAAATACAATTTGCAAAATAATGAGGGAAAAGGCAGCTACAAAAATGGAATTTTCAGTGAAATAGTAAAAGGTAAAGAATTCTAAAAATATGATATTTGTATTAAAAATTAAGCTAAAAATTAGCAATTTAAGTTTAAAGGGTATCTCCATTTTTACACATAATAAACATACAGGGAGATTCAATAAAAGTTCTTATTGTTAAAAATGGTGCTAATTTTGTCCCAACCAATCAAATATTATTTAACATTTGAAAGCTAACATCTGATTGGTTGGGGCAAAATTTGTACCTTTTTTAACAATAAGAACTTTTATTGAATAACCCGGAGAGAATAGCTATACAGTATATTGGGGTGAAAAATAAAAAGAGAAGAGAACGAACATAAAGATTCTAAAGGCTTATCCCTCTGTTAGGAGTGGCTAGTGATCTTGTCTGATTATGTGATTTGTGTCTCCTCTGTCTTTCCTCTATTTCTGGCCAGCGAACCTCTTTTCTATTAACTGTTTTTCCTGCAGACAAGGTGACTATACTTTCCCCTTCCCATATGATATTGTTGAATAAAACAAGTAGTCACAGAGGATTAAAAATACACGTAATCTTTGCTCCTATTCAGTGTAAATGATGAAACCAGAATACAGGATGTAACCTAACTGCATAGTCTAAATTTAATTGATTATTAGTGAAACCTGCAGTAGAAATGTTTTTATGCAGTTTAATTGCTTTACACAATATTCTGTTGTAGCATAGTCTTGATTATATCATATTACAAACACTGTACAATTTCTTGTATGCATGTGATGTACAGAAATGTTCATTGATATTTTCTGTACTTATGTAATGATTCTTTAAAGGCTAAGGGTGCTGGGAAATTCACCCCAGCTGAAAAAATCAGTGCAACTGATTATTCATTAGGTGGAAACTCAAAACTTGCTGTTTTTGGAATTTACACACTGTACTTAGTGTGACTCTAGAAAATCTGTCTTTTTTTCCCCTATTAAACTAAACTTGCACCAAATGCCAATGCCTGAGTGAAAGGCAACATATTGTTTTAGCTGCAAACATTCTTTATTTTGACCTATATCGCTTAATAAAACTATAGCAAGACATACAGTAGAAGGTTACCATGCAATTTAATGTATTGTATCCAGTACCACCCTCATTTACAGTTTTTGGGGGTGAACCCTAATTGCTAATCAGGTAGGAATCCTATAGGAAAACAGATAATTCCCATGGGAAGAAAAATTTTGCAACACAAACGGGGGAATTTACTAAGAGTCGCTGGGAACTTTTATTAGTATAAGTGATTGCTGACCAGCCAGATCAGTGACTTTATATGTGGACAATGCACCCCCAACTGTAAATTATAAGGATATTAGAAGTCACCGAGGAGTTACGTGACTATATAAAAGCACAAGGCCGCAGGCTGAGTACCTTTTATACAGGGCACAGTACTCCAAGGTGACCTATAATATACCTTTAATTTACAGTTCAGGGTGCAATTTTTATTATAACCTACCCCTTTGTGGCTTCTGGTTTCCTTCTCTTCCTGGAACTGTAAGATTATAAGGCTATAATCTTAAAGCTCCTCCCATAAAAATCCACTACAGGGGTAGGTTATAACCAAATACATTACCATATTGCATCTGAAAAAAAAAAGGCTCCAATCTGGAGTGCCTGTAAGGTAATCACTTCAAGGATTTTACTTCAGTGCCTTTCATTCTCATTTAATATCTGGGAAGTGAAATGGACAGGAGGACTCTCAGAGATCTGGAAGCTCTTCTGAATGAGGAGACAGATGAGCGGGAATTGTAAAAGGAATTTAATTCCTGGCCCAAGAAGTTTAAAAACAAATCGCTCTGGTACCCATCATATCAGAAGGCTCCCAACATTGTTTTTGAAACTGGTAACACAAGAAGTCCAGTCCCTCCCTGAAAATTATATAATTGAAGGTAATTTGACTAAGGCCGAGGGCAAGGCGGTACGAAATTTGGAAACTAGAGATGACCTCATTATACGTATTGCTGACAAAGGTGGTAACATAGTGGTCATGTCTAAGGACCAATGTAAATGGGAAGTACTGCGCCAGCTCTCACAGAGAGATCAATATGAAGTACTTTTTTCTAATCCTATGAATCGAATTCAAAAAGAAGTGTGGGATAATTTAACCACAGCACTTGGGGACGGAGTTATAAGTAGAGAAGAAAGAGATTATATGTATATTAGAAATGCAAAACTTCCTACTTTTTACACCATCCCCAAGGTCCACAAGAGAAAGTGGTTTTCACCCCGCCGAGCGATAGTGTTGGGGTTGGGGGGTCCAACGGAAAATATTAGCTGCTTTGTGGACTTTGTATTACAGCCCTTTGTAAAGAACTTGAGCTCTTTTGTACTTGATTCCTCTGATGTGCTAAGAAGGTCAATGATAGAGGAAATAGGGCTATCAGCTTGTCAACACTTTCTGGAATCAACAGGTAAACTGTGTTCCCACCAAAATGAATTTGACAGAACCATATTAAGGTTTATATTGGAAAATAACACGTTAGTCTTAAACAACAAGCACTATAGGCAGGTAAGAGGCACGGCGATGGGGGTGGCTTGCACGCCCTCATACGTCTGCTTCAACCTGGGATTGTGGGAACATCTTAATGTGCCAGACATTGCCTTTAAAATGGGTTTTGGACCCATTTCCTGTGAGTGAAACGAACTTGTGAGTGTCCCTTTCTCTTAAGGACCTTGATCTCAAGGACATAGAAAAAGAAGGACACTTAATCATTTGATGGTTGTATGTTGTGTGTGAAAGTTTGAAAATAAGGATTGTTTGAAAGTTTGAAAATAAGGATTGTTTGTACTGTTAAGGACTATGTGTGCAGGACTGAGTGTGCAGTAAGCAGACTAATCTTTCTTCTTCCAGTTAAAGGGGTGTGCTGGACTTCTATATTTAGTTGTACCTGTTGTAATCACAACAGGCTGTGAAAGGGTTAATAAGTGTTTGGGTTTTTCCCTCTCTTTTCTGGCTCTTGCACTAATTGGTGTGGGGGTTGGGGCCTATTAGTTAAAAAGGATTCACAGTTGTTGGGTCCTGTTTGGACCTAACAAAAGGAAGTTTCCTGTGAGTGAAACGAACTTGTGAGTATCCCTTTCTCTTAAGGACCTTGATCTCAGGGACATAGAAAAAGAAGGACACTTAATCATTTGATGGTTGTATGGTGTGTGTGAAAGTTTGAAAATAAGGATTGTTTGAAAGTTTGAAAATATGCCCAACAACTGTGAATCCTATTTAACTAATAGGCCCAACCCCCCACCAATTGTGCAAAGCCAAAGAGAGGAAAAAAAAAACCCAAACACTTATTAACCCTTTCACAGCCTGTTTGTGATTACAAAGGTACAATACAGAATATAGAAGTCCAGCACACCCTTTAACTGGAAGAGAAAGATTAGCTGCTTACCACACTCAGTCCTGCACACATAGTCCTTAACAGTAAAAAAATCCTTATTTTCAACTTTCAAACAATCCTTATTTTCAACTTTCAAACAATCCTATTTTCAAACTTTCACACACACCATACAACCATCAAATGATATAGTGTCCTTCTTTTTCTATGTCCCTGAGATCAAGGTCCTTAAGAGAGGGATCTCACAAGTTCGTTCACTCACAGGAAACTTCCTTTTGTTAGGTCCAAACCACAGGCCCACAACACTGTGAATCCTATTTAACTAATAGGCCCCAACCCCCACACCAATTAGTGCAAGAGCCAGAAAGAGAGGGAAAAACAAACACTTATTAACCCTTTCACAGCCTGTTGTGATTACAACAGTACAATACTAGAATATAGAAGTCCAGCACACCCCTTTACTGGAAGAAGAAAGATTGTCTGCTTACTGCACACTCAGTCCTGCACACTAGTCCTTAACAGTACAAACAATCCTTTTTTTCAAACTTTCAAACAATCCTTATTTTCAAACTTCACACACACAATACAACCATCAATGATTAAGTGTCCTTCTTTTTCTATGTCCTGAGATCAAGGTCCTTAAGAGAAAGGGACCTCACAAGTTCGTTTCACACTCACAGAAATGGGTCCAAAACCCATTTTAAAGCAATGTCTGGCACATAAGATGTTCCCACAATCCCAGGTTGAAGCAGACGTATGAGGGCGTGCAAGCCACCCCCATCGCCGTGCCTCTTACCTGCCTATGTGCTTGTTGTTTAAGACTAACGTGTTATTTTCCAATATAAACCTTAATATGTTCTGTCAAATTCATTTTGGTGGGAAACACAGTTTACCTGTTGATTCCAAAGTGTTGACAAGCTGATAGCCCTATTTCCTCTATTGACCTTCTTAGCACATCAGGAATCAGTACAAAAGAGCTCAAGTTCTTTACAAGGGCTGTAATACAAAGTCCACAAAGCAGCTAATATTTTCCGTTGGACCCCCCAACCCCAACACTATCGCTCGGCGGGGTGAAAACCACTTTCTCTTGTGGACTTGGGGAGGTGTAAAAAGTAGGAAGTTTTGCTTTCTAATACATATAATCTCTTTCTTCTCTACTTATAACTCCGTCCCCAGTGCTGTGGTTAAATTATCCCACACTTCTTTTTGAATTCGATTCATAGGATTAGAAAAAAGTACTTCATATTGATCTCTCTGTGAGAGCTGGCGCAGTACTTCCCATTTACATTGGTCCTTAGACATACCACTATGTTACCACCTTTGTCAATACGTATAATGAGGTCATCTCTAGTTTCCAATTTTCGTACCGCCTTGCCTCTGGCCTTAGTCAAATTACCTTCAATTATATAATTTTCAGGGAGGGACTGGACTTCTTGTGTACCAGTTTCAAAAACAATGTTGAGCCTTCTGATATGATGGGTACCAGAGCGATTTGTTTTTAAACTTCTTGGGCCAGGAATTAAATTCCTTTTACAATTCCCGCTCATCGTCTCCTCATTCAGAAGAGCTTCCAGATCTCGTGAGAGTCCTCCTGTCCATTTCACTTCCCAGATATTAAATGAGAATGAAAGGCACTGAAGTAATCCTTGAAGTGATTCCCTTACAGGCACTCCATTGGAGCCTTTTTTTTTTCAATGCAATATGGTAATGTATTTGGTTATAACCTACCCCTTAGTGGATTTTTATGGGAGGAGCTTTAAGATTATAGCCTTTAATCTTACAGTTCCAGAAGAAGGAACCAGAACCACAAAGGGGTAGGTTATAATAAAAATTGCACCGAACTGTAAATTAAGGATATTAAGGTCACCTTGGAGTACTGTGCCTGTATAAAAGGTACTCAGCCTGCGGCCTTGTGCTTTTATATAGTCACGTAACTCCTCGGTGACTTCTAATATCCTTATAATTTACAGTTGGGGGTGCATTGTCCACATATAAAGTCACTGATCTGGCTGGTCCCAGCAATCACTTATACTAATAAAAGTTCCCAGCGACTCTTAGTAAATTCCCCCGTTTGTGTTGCAAAATTTTTCTTCCCATGGAATTATCTGTTTTCCTATGATTCCTACCTGATTAGCAATTAGGGTTCACCCCCAAAAACTGTAAATGAGGTGGTACTGGATACAATACATTAAATTGCATGGTAACCTTCTACGGTATGTCTTGCTATAGTTTTATTAAGCGATATAGGTCAAATAAAGAATGTTTGCACTAAAACAATATGTTGCCTTTCACTCAGGCATTGGCATTGGTGCAAGTTTAGTTTAATAGGGGAAAAAAAGACAGATTTTCTAGAGTCACACTAATACAGTGTGTAAATTCCAAAAACAGCAAGTTTTGAGTTTCCACCTAATGATAATCAGTTGCACTGATTTTTTCAGCTGGGGTGATTTCCCAGCACCCTTAGCCTTTAAAGAATCATTAATAAGTAAAGAAAATATCAGTGAACATTCTGTACATCACATGCATACAAGAAATTGTACAGTGTTTGTAATATGATATAATCAAGACTTGCTACAACAGAATATTGTGTAAAGCAATTAAACGCATAAAAACATTCTACTGCAGGTTTCACTAATAATCAATTAAATTTAGACTATGCGTTAGGTTACATCCTGTATTCTGGTTTCATCATTTACACTGAATAGGAGCAAAGATAAGTGTATTTTTAATCCTCTGTGACTACTTGTTTTATTCAACAATATCATATGGGAAGGGGAAAGTATATCACCTTGTCTGCAGGAAAAACAGTTAATAGAAAGAGGTTCGCTGGCCAGAAATAGAGGAAAGACAAGGAACCACAATCACATAATCAGCCAAGATCACTAGCCACTCCTAACAGAGGGATAAGCCTTTAGAATCTTTATGTTCGTTCTCTTCTCTTTTTATTTTTCACCCCAATATACTGTATACTATCTCTCCGGGTTATTCAATAAAAGTTCTTATTGTTAAAAAAGGTACAAATTTTGCCCCAACCAATCAGATGTTAGCTTTCAAATGTTAAATAATATTTGATTGGTTGGGACAAAATTAGCACCATTTTTAACAATAAGAACTTTTATTGAATCTCCCTGTATGTTTATTATGTGAAAATGGAGATACCCTTTAAACTTAAATTGCTAATTTTTAGCTTAATTTTAATACAAATATCATATTTTTAGAATTCTTTACCTTTTACTATTTCACTGAAAATTCCATTTTTGTAGCTGCCTTTTCCCTCATTATTTTGCAAATTGTATTTTTTTTTCGCCAAATATATTCACCAAATTTATTAAAACATAATGAACTGACATTTAAATAATAAGATTCCTGATTCATGTAAAGACATAATCAGGCAGTTCATTGATAGCCACTCTATTTTCATTATTATCAGTACATAAAGCAATAACAGCTTTTGGGCATTGCAATCTCCCCTTGACTGTTTTAACTTTAAAATGCAAGTCCACCCATCAAATGAAAAATTGTATATAGGTAAATCATACCTAAATCCTAAAACTGCAAGCTGAAGGTACAAGATTGATTTGAAATGCTGCCTGCCCCGGACCCCAGGCAGCACCCGGACCACAGATCCACAAGGGTGAGTTTAGCCTGTGTTTATTTGTGTATCCCACGCACAACTTTTAGAGAGACGAGTGTTCGTTAAATTGAGGGACCCAGGGCATGTACGCACCGGGTCACTCTACCAATAGTGTAAGTTAACACTTTACTTAATACACAGCTTTTGTCTCAAATTGGCCTAAATGACCTATTTAAGGGGTCTTGAGCACTAATTTGTTTGTTATGTACACATGACCTGAATGCTGCACAATCTAGTTCTATTTTCCAGACTCGCGGGACTATTTTCGAAAATCCTCGAACATTTGAAAATACTCGAATGTATGAGCATTTTCGAACATTGGGCATGTCTCGAACGGCCACTTAGAAATCATCCACTGTTGAGATTTCCAACGGTGGGTTAAAGGGACACTAGGAGAGTTTGACTTAATCTTGACCTCCATTTTCCGCAAGCTTTGCTGGACACCACCTGGGAATCCTGTGCGGAGATCGCATTTCGCGACCCGAAACAGAGGGCCCTTATTGACATGCTTGTGGGGCCCACGCTCGATTCCAAGGCCTCCGTCTTCTCCATCCACGGTTTTAGGGCCGTTGGTTACTATTCATAGAAGTGTGTTTGGCCTCGATGGTGGAGGGATCAGATTTGGGAACCCCACAGGGAGCTGTAGATAAAGAGGTCAACCATTGACGAAAAGCAAAATCGACTATGTCCGTAGATTCTTGACGATAAGTGAATGATTTACATGACCGTTCATTCACTCCATCAACTAGCAATGAAATAAGACCCAAAGAGCAGAGCGCCCTTGAGCGTTGACAAGCCATACCGAGTTTAGTAAGTGGGAGGGGAGGAAGAATCTGAGAGACAGAACATGAAAAAAAGATTTTACTGCTAGCAGTAGTAATGCACTGTCAGCTTTCGAACTATATTGCAGTTTTGGAAGTGATTACCTATATACAATTTCATTTGGCCTTTAACACCACCAAATTACACCTGGAGCGTAACATGACAGGCAACCTTGATTTAATCATATGAGTCCACATACTTTAATGTGGCATAAAAATTCCGCAAGTCCCTATTAATTACAAGTGCTACAAAATTTCAGAAAAATTTCAGTGTGTTTTTACAGGGTTTTTTTTCAGTAATGATCAGAACAATTAGACTGTGCATATTTTTCATTGCTAGACTATTGGCAGATATTTTTACCTAATACCAAATCATTTTATGCTACAAAAATTGTCACATTAGAACACATTGACATACTGTAGTCAATTAGATTCGCATTACTTCCCCTATACACATAAACACAGCTCAGTGCTTATTAAGAAAAGATAAGCCAAGGGAATTAAACAGCCAAGATTAATGCCAAGCATTTCACATAATGAAGAGAGAAACAGGATGTGTCAGTTAATATTGCAATTTATAAAAGCTCAAGGATAAAGTAAACCTAGTGGTTTTATCTAAAGCAGGTATTTTAAATTATAAATCTCTTTAATCATTCACTTAATGTTCATTTTCTTCAAGACAATCTTGCACTCAAACAATGCAACCAAATATTTTATTTTGCATTTCTAACTAATTAAATCATAACTTGCATATCATGTTACATTACTGTTTTACTGTGATCTCCAAAAGTATCTGCATGATGTATACAGCTGTCCAACCAAATAAACCAGGTTTGTTCTAGCTTTGGTGTGGGGGGTCCTAGTGGGAGAGTCAGACCGGTACGAGTAGAGCAGAAGAGTGTAACTTGCAAGATCGAACGAAATTCGGACACGCATCGAGCCTGCAGGAGCAGACCTAAGCCCCCGAATGCCTACGATGACCACGGTAATCATACTCGAGGACATGATATGGTGTCTAAGGCACCCCAGGGTGTCAGTGGGGAATGAGTATGGCGGAACATAAAAAACGGCAAAGAAGAAACGCGGAATATGGTTGTGTGGGGGGGCTGACTTGTAGATGTATTTTATATGCTGTGGATGCTAGTTATGATAGCTTCAAGTATAATTGGGATCATTCTAGGTGAGCCCTGAGTGGTTCATGGTCCGGCGTGAGTGTGTTTTTCCGGCCTGTGGTTTGGACCTAACAAAAGGAAGTTTCCTGTGAGTGAAACAAACTTGTGAGTGTCCCTTTCTCTTAAGGACCTTGATCTCAGGGACATAGAAAAAGAAGGACATTGAAACAAGAAGGGCAATTAAACAAGGTTTGTGCGTCACTGTGTTGGTGTGGTGTATTAGAAGGGACAGTTTTGTCAGTACCATGCAATGTGCATCGTGCCACATGTATAGGAACCTGGAGCAGACGTTCCGGGGAACCTATGTCTGTGTCAGGTGTGAGTGCGTTGCCCGTTTGGAAGCTGAGGTGGAGAGTCTAAGGGGGCAGCTTGCAGCATTACGGGGATTGGCAGAACTGGGGGGTCAGCAGGCACTGGCTGGGGCCAGTATAGAGGTGGGTGGAAGAGGGACAAGAAAGGATGAGGAAGGAGGTAGTTTTGTTAGGGTTACTAGGGGAAGTGGGGGACGGAAGAGTAGGGGGGCTTCTTCCCAGATTGTCCATCCCAACAGATTTTCCGCCTTAGGTAATGAAGTGGAGGAGGACACCTCGGAATTAGCGTGTATGGAGGGGGCTAGTCCCTTGAGCACCCAGGGGACTGCCATCTCTGATACAAGGGAGGAGGAACGAAGGGTCAGGAATGCAAGGCAGGTGGTAGTGGTAGGGGACTCCATTATATGGAAGGTAGATAGGGTAATCTGCCGCCAAGACCCTACATGCCGAACTGTGTGTTGCCTGCCTGGTGCTAGGGTTCGGCATGTGGTGGATCGTGTAGACAGATTATTGGGTGGGGCCGGGTGTGACCCGGCGGTCTTGGTTCACATTGGTGCCAATGACAAAGTTAGAGGTGGAGGTGAGGTCCTTAAACATGATTTCCGAGAACTAGGGGCCAAGATAAAAGCAAGGACCTCCAGGGTAGTGTTTTCAGAAATACTACCGCAGCCACGTGCTAAGCCAGGGAGACAGCGGGACCTTAGGAGCATTAATGCGTAGCTAAGAGAGTGGTGTAAGGAAGAAGGGTTTGGGTTTATTGAGAACTGGGCAGACTTTGCTGTCGACTACAGGCTCTTTAGTAGGGATGGGTTGCACCTCACTGATGGTGGTGCAGCTGGTTTAGGGGAGAAGATGGCTAGAGGGTTGGAGGAGATTTTAAACTAGGTTGGGGGGGTATTAGCAGTCTCACTGGGATAGATAGTTCAGGAGGAAAGCAGGGTGTAGATAGGCCAGTGGTGGGCGGAAAGGGGGGTGGAGCTAGCATAGCGGATAGGGAGACATGTGTATTAAAGTGTACGAATAAATTACAGGATCATAATCTAAAATGTATGTTTGCAAATGCGAGAAGCCTGGCTGACAAAATGGGTGAATTGGAAATGATGGCATTGAATGAAAAGTATGATGTAATAGGTATAGCAGAAACGTGGTTTAACAGTTCTCACGACTGGGCTGTAAATATAGAAGGATATGCCTTGTTTAGGCAGGACAGAAAAAAAAGGAAAGGGCGAGGAGTATGTGTTTATGTTAAAAAAGAATTGAAGCCAAATTTAAAAGAAGAGATACCTGGTGATATGGATGATAAAGTGGAGGCAATATGGGTGGAATTAGGCAACAGGAAAGGGGGTAATGTCATTGTTGGTGTCTGCTATAACCCGCCAAATGCTAGCAGAGAGGAGGTGAGTCAACTTCATATGCAGTTGGCAAGGGCTGCAAGTTTGGGGAGTGTGCTCATTATGGGGGACTTCAATTACCCTGACATTGATTGGTGTGGTGGAACTGCCATCACAGAAAAAGGCGATGAGTTCCTGAATTTGCTGCAGGATAATTTTCTCTCACAGGTGGTTGAGGTTCCTACTTCAAAAGGAGCCCTGTTGGATCTGGTAATATCTAACATTGTGGAGCGCATTATAGATCTAAAGGTAACTGGAGGCTTAGGGAATAGTGACCATGAAATAATGGCATTTGGACTTTGTTATCGAAAGTAAAAGTGCGCTGGGTTAACAAAGACCATTTAATTTCAGGAAAGCAAATTTTCCCAGGTTAAAAGCAGCTCTTCAGAATGTCAACTGGGATAATGTATTATCAGGTAAATGTACTGAATAGAAGTGGACTGTGTTCAAGGGGATTTTAAGCCAGTTCACATCTAAATTTATACCCTTGGGAAATAAATGTAAAAAAAATAAATCAGCGCCCATGTGGCTGAATTCTGATGTAAAGAGGCAAATGGTAAGGAAGAAAAAGGCATTTAAAACCTTTAAGGCCGAGGAAACGGAAAGGGCCTTTAGGGATTATAAAAACTGTAACAAGGAGTGTAAGAAAGCAATAAAACTAGCTAAAATAAATAATGAAGTTAGGATAGCTGAAGAAAGCATCACTAAGCCTAAACATTTTTAAAAGTATATTAATAGTAAGAAGATGAGGACTGAGAATGTGGCCCCATTAATTAATGGGGATAAGTTAGTTACGGAGGATAGCGATAAAGTAAATGTCTTGAATAATTTTTTTTCCTCTGTATACACTATAGAAGATCCAAGTACAGATATCATAGAGTATAGTAGCAATAATGGTATAAAAGATTCAAGTGCACTTTGGTTAACCGAGGATATGGTACAGAAAGAACTAAAGAAGGTTAATAGTAATAAATCTCCTGGACCGGATAAAATACATCCTCGGGTACTTAAGGAGCTAAGTTCAGTTTTATCTAGGCCATTGTTTCTTATTTTTGCTGATTCCCTCATGTCCGGTGGTGTGCCTCTGGATTGGAAAAAGGCTGATGTTATTCCAATATTCAAAAAGGGTAGTCTTTCACAGCCGGGTAATTACAGGCCTGTAAGTTTAACTTCAGTGGTGGGGAAGATCCTGGAAAGTTTAATAAGGGAACATGTTCTAGAGTATGTTTCAAGGACTGAAATTATAAGTAGTAACCAGCATGGATTTAGGAGGAATAGATCTTGTCAAACTAACTTGCTTGGCTTTTATGAGGAAGTAAGTAGAAATTTAGACTCTGGTATAGCAGTAGATGTAGTTTACTTGGATTTTGCAAAGGCTTTTGATACAGTCCCCCATAGGCGACTAATGAATAAGCTACGGTCTGTTGGTCTGGGGAGTCACATTTGTACATGGATAGAAAATTGGTTAAAGAATAGGATGCAGAGAGTAGTTGTTAATGGGGCTTCATCATTATGGACTAAAGTGCTAAGTGGGGTGCCACAGGGTTCTGTGTTGGGGCCACTTCTATTTAATCTATTTATTAATGATTTGGAAGTGGGTATTGTCAGCAAGGTTTCTGTGTTTGCTGACGACACAAAACTTTGTCGACCATTAAAAACTTCAGAGGATGTGCAATCGTTGCAAGGGGATCTAGATAGATTATCACATTGGGCTGCTAAGTGGCAGATGAAATTCAATGTTGATAAATGTAAGGTGATGCATTTTGGACTTAAAAATACTTGTGCTACTTATACTATAAATGGCTCTGTGTTAAGTGAATCCCTGTTGGAAAGGGATCTTGGAGTTTTGGTGGATAACAAACTTAAAGGTAGCAAGCAGTGCCAGGCGGCAACAGCCAGAGCCAGCATGGTATTGTCTTGTATAAAGCGAGGTATGGATTCAAGGGAGGAAAATGTAATTCTCCCTCTTTACAAAGCATTGGTAAAACCTCATTTGGAATATGCAGTGCAATTTTGGAATCCTGTGTACAAAAAGGACATCTTTGAAATGGAAAGGGTTCAGAGAAGGGCAACTAAATTAATAAGGGGATTGGGGGAGCTTGAATATGAAGAGAGACTGGAAAAGTTACAATTATGTGCGCTGGTGAAAAGGCGCTTGCGTGGGGATATGATTACTGTGTATAAATACATTAACGGGCCATACAATAAACTATCTGGGGCATTGTTCACCAATAGAACATGTCAAAGGACACGAGGACATCCCTTAAGACTTGAAGAAAAAAGGTTTAGGCTTCAAGCTCGGAAAGGGTTTTTCACTGTGAGAACGGTAAGGCTATGGAACTGTCTTCCAGTGGACGTTGTAATGGCAGGTTCATTGGTCAGTTTCAAAAAAAAGCTGGATGAGTTTCTGCAAACAAGGAATGTTGCAAGTTACTGGTATTGATACATAAAGTAGAGTTGATCCAGGGAAATTTCCGATTGCCACTTGGAGTCAGGAAGGAATTTTTTCCCACTTCATAAATTTGGTGGGGGTTTTTTGCCTTCCTCTGGATCAACAGTTAGGCAGGAAATGAGGATATTGCTAGATGGGTTTGACTGGATGGACGTATGTCTTTATTCAACCTCAAATACTATACTATACTAATAGATCACCACATTTTAATGTGGATACGCTACATACATGACATTTTGTTACTATGGAATGCATCCCAGAGGGAATTAGAGGCTTTTGTGAAGGACCTCAATAACAACAGTAGAAATATTAAATTAACTTATCAGCCGAATAAACATGAAATCACATTTTTAGACCTGCAAATCCAGAAAGTAGGGGGAAAATTCATTATGGCCACCTTCCGAAAACCAACAGCAGTAAACTAATTACTCCACGCAACAAGCCACCACCCTGAGAGTACCAAAAGAGGTGTCCCAGTAGGCCAATTCCTGCGCATTAGGAGGAACTGCTCTAATGAGAGTAATTTTGAACTACAAGCAAATGATCTGGGGGCTAGACTGATACAAAGAGGGTGTAGTCAGAGAGACGTGAGAAAGGGCTTAAGTAGAGCCAAGCAAACCACTCAACATGATTTACTATTTTAAAGGAAAAACTACCCCATAAGGAGGAAACAAATAAAATCAGGTTGCTATCTCCTTATAATTAGGAGTGGGCTACCCTCAAAAAGATTTTAAATAAACATTGGTATCTCTTGGCAGAGGACACAGAGATAGTGGATAAAGTGGGTAAATACCCTACACTAACAGCGAAACAATCACGTAATCTATGGGATCGGCTGTCCAAAAGTCACTATGTGGAATCACTTAACACCAGGGACACCTGTCTAAACCGGACTCCCATAAGTGGCAATAGGAGGTGCAGTTGATGTTCGTGTTGTGACTTAATGGATGATAAGAGTGATAGTGTGATGTACCCTAGTGGCAGTGTGTACAAAACGAGGGAGTTGATCACATGCCAGACAATGTAAGTGATCTACCTAGTCACTTGTGACTGTGGATTAAGGTACATTGGGAAAACATGCAGAAAACTGTGTGTGTATAGGGGAACACATTTGAGCAATTAAGAAGGGTGATACCCATCGCAGCAGTGTGGAAGCACATGGTTGAGATCATAATAGCAGAATCCCCAATCTCAAATTCATGGGAATGCAAACTGTACACCTAGGTATCAGGGGTGGAAACCTGGAAAAGAGATTGTCACAAACAGAAACAAAGTGGATTTTCAACCTAAATACAGTGACCCCATTCGGTATGAATGAGGATATATCATATGCCTGTTATCTATAGAAGTGCTATCAGAGATATAAGTGGATCAATGTTTAATAATAGGTTGGTAACCCAATTCTAGGGACGGTAATATGACAACAGTGGTATATGGTATTGCTAGAATCCCAGTCGATACATAGGAAAAATGGTAGAGGCAGATACATTGTAAAAAGTTCATAGCCTCTGATTACTGTCAATACTATGTTGCATGATAAGTGTAGCAACAGCAGAATAGCTACACTGTAGCTTTAAGAGGCAGTGATTAATTGACCAAAAAGAGGCAGTGACACAGCACCCTGAGGAAGCCCGTTAGGGAAACCACGAGGGAGAAACACGAGTAGGTGCGGGAGGGATCTTACAGAGTGCCCGTGTGTAGCAGAGACCGAGCTGGACTGAACTCTATTTGTGGCAGAAAATCGGGACTGAGTAAAGCCATCGGGTGGAGGGGTGGCGGTACACCAGATGAGACAGAGGAGTGTGCGGATAGCATAAGGCAGTACAGAAGCCCCATCCGGTACTGCCGTAAACCCAAGAGACGTGAGTAGCGAGTGCTCTTCATTAGGTTCTAATGTTACAGCTTGTATCACTTCAGCGCTAGCTATACCAAGTGCTGTGGGGGTTGTATGGTTCCCTATTTGGTTTAGGAAGCTTTCATTCTCATTTAATAAGACATGGTTGTGATTATTTACTTACAGATCTTTAAGGGAAAAAAAGTCACAGTTACTGATTATTTACATAGTTACTGTTGCTTATTTTCCTAAAGTTTAATTATTATTTGCAATTTTGCCTCAGTTCCATGTTCTAGACTGCACTATATGATTGTACATACTCATAAATCGATTATATACTTGTAACAAATTAAGCCTTTAAGTTACACACATACAGATGGTTACTTAATTTGATTGGGTTAAACAGTGTCTGTCAAGTTCTATTCACTGACCCAATTTATTTAATCATGAGAGAAAATAAATTCACTACCACTAATGCTGACTGTGCTTCTTTTATTATTCTGTGCATAGCTTAAATGTATTTGCATTGCCGGTAAATCCACATAAAATGATTTTTTTTTCACTCACATATATTATTATATAGTAATAATACTATATTATTAGTATGATAAAAAAGTCCAAAAAGGAAAGGTTACCTGTGTATATTTATTCAACAGTTGTAAAAATATAGTGGGACTTGAAAAATATTTCATGTAAAACCCGCGATTCATGATGTAATATCTGGTTTGTGTGGTATTTACTCGTTTTGCATCTCCCAGATAATACATAAAGATACGCAGATGAATTCAGGTCCATTTTACCAGCCACTTATCACTGACCTCAGCCAATCAGAGACAGAAGGTTAACCATGCACTGGCAGATAAAACAGTACTAAGGTATATAAATTAACCATGGAAGTAAGCAGTCCCAATTATTTTACTGGCTTCACCTCTAACCACAGTCTGTTCTCCTCTACAATGAAACAGGGCTGTCAACTTAGCGTGCTTTATTTACCTTACCTTACCACCACATGAGCTCCCATGGTACAGTACATGCAACCTGGACCTTGGATATTGTATACATTGGTAGCTAAACAATATTGGATTTGAAAGTTTTAAAGTCTTTCCATACATTCTTTTAAGATACTAACAATTAATTCTATTTTATAGTATGCAATAATATTAAACCACAATTGCTCGCAGTGTGTAAGGGATCACAATAGCAATGTAGGAGAGAAAAGTACCAGAGGTAGAGCACCTACTGCATGTAACCTGCAAAGCATGTGGAGAAGGACAGCTCAGCTGACAGGGGCACTTCTAGGGTTTTTGCTGCCTGAGACAAACTTTTGAATGCCGCCCATTGTGCACCGCCGCGTTAAAGTGGGTGTGGCTTTGTCGATGGGCATAGTTTTGCTAATGACTGTGGCTTCGCTGCTGGGTGTGGGTAAAATTTTACAATTTTGAACTTTCTATCACATAGAAACATATATTTAAACAGTTCCTCAGACAGTCAATTAGCAATTATATAAATTACTAGAAACAGATATTACATCCAGCTTGTGTTGCCACTACTATATTTTATAGCCTGTGCTATACATGTTGGTTTAACTGTTACAATACATTGAAAGGCCATACTTTCTGTAGTATAAAATATTTTAGAGAAAAATTTGTAAGCCTGCCATGTCAAGCCCTAACTAGCATAACTAGACTTACCTAGCCTAACAAACTAAAGCTAACCTAACCATATAAAATGTTGAAGTGAAGTTGAAGCAACTTGGGGTCATGTGGGCGGCTCTCACACTTCTCGTGCACGTTTGCCAATTTAGGTTTTTTTTTTTACTACTGCCCTGTCAGCTGAACTAAGCTGTCTAGTAAGGTAAGCAGCAGCTGACCGGTTTAGTAATGCTCTGCTTCCCTCCTCACAGGCACTATTTACTTCTGCATTAGAATAAAGTTTCACCACTTTTTTGGGGATAAACATTTTAAAGTATGTATTATTACATCACCTCAAAGTAAACATCTATAAAATACGATAATAATTACACAACACGGGTTGCACACTATTCTTAAGTTTAACCTGAGATTTTAGGGTTAGAATTGTCGTGCTTTTTTCAGTTGATTAGCAAAAAGTGAAGGCCTAATTTTTGTATGAAGCAGTGAACATTTTCTCTTCTCAGCATTAATGAGTGTGCTTCAGGCAGTGATCTTACTGCTGACTTATTCAGAGAACTAAACCAATGAATCTCAATTTTAGTTGATGATCAGGTAAAAGTAAATGTATTTGACCTTAAGGGTTTATAAAAGAAATAAATTAATTTAAACATTAGGTTGAACAGAAAAAACAATATTGGACAATGAACAGTTTAAATGTAGAATTCTAACTTTAAAAGTTAATTAGTCGGACACTGTAATGAAAGGGCCAGAGCTTTGAACAGTATTTGCATTGTACTTCTCCTGTTTGTTATAGACTTACTTCTTTCCTGTTTCAGATTCTGGATTTGAAATAGCATTACTGTAGACAAATTAACAATTTTATTCTATGTTAAGGTAATTCATTTTGTAATCAACAGATAAGCACTCTCAACTCACTTGTAAGGAAAAAAATATTAGTCACCTACAAAACAAATAATTATAGCAAACCCACTCCTCGTCATTTGTCTATTTCACATTTGTTGTCTGCTAGTGAGAAGTCAAAGTATTTTTTCTTGCTAAGATGAGAATATCAGCATCCAGATTAAAAAACACAACAACCATGAAAGCTTTATGCAGATCTATTGCCTTATCAGTGTATCACATCTGTTAAATGCACTTACGTTGTCTGTAAAATGTACCAATTTCCATGTTTAAAAATGCACTTCTTCTACAAAATGATATCTTAATACACATTTAACACGACAAATATCATTATGTTCCATCAAACAACATGATTCCTTACATTTACATAGAGGGTTATGTGAAAGAAAAATGTTTAAATTCTTATCTTAATCTTATAGAATACAGCTTGATATTGGTGTCCTCTGAAATAGCTAGATTTCTCTTTTTATATTGTTATGTAACTTGTCTGGCTAATGTAGGGGGCAGGCAAAAGTGAATCAGGGAAATTTATTTAGCATAAAGTTTTTTGTCCTATACAATCTACTCCCAGGGATCAGGTGTTAAGGAACTATCATTTGAGGTCCTCCCTCTAAGTATGATAACTGTACAATGAAAAATTATATCCTGTTTCAGATGGTTTTAAATAATATGTTAATTTTTAATTGTGGCCCAGTTTTCTAATATAATAGCACAATGAGACATTGTTTATTAGGATGTGTTTATAACTAGTTTTTTAAGGATTTGTAATATGCCAAAATGGAGTTTCTTTTCTTACAATTATCTTCTTTGCTTAAAAAGAGTCCCCTTTCTAAGCCCCTCTCAATGGGTGAAGACATTCAGTGGGAGAGAGAAAATAATCTATCATCACTAACAAGGAGGGAAGTCTCAAATCTGCAGGCACAGGTGATTTGCAGACTGTAATATTAGCCTGCAGTTACTGATGTGCAGTGTTACATTCACAAAGTAACAAGGCACAGTACTTATGTACCCATAAATGAAACCTTTCATCAGAAAATGGATATTTAGGTGGGTGAAATGTAGGAGAAAACATTATAATATTTTGTGTATATCAAATATTTATATATATATACATTTCACTATTCATGTCCTTGAAAATGGAACAATGCTGAAAATAGCCCCTGCTATGGTTGTTTTTAGGGGCATTATCAATTCATTTACAAAGTAAATATCCACAATCAAGAATGACAGAAGATCTAAACTGTGGCAAATGAATAATGAAAAAGGGAAAAGTAAAAATAGTATGCCCCTTTCAGCATCTTTTGAGAATGGAAATTAATAACATAGTAAACTTACAATACAAGAATTGTGGAAGCACTCCAATTAGCTATTAAAAAAACCCCCCATCTACATTTAGTGGAAGTGCTACTGATCTGGTCAAACATTTAACAAACATAGAAAAGATAATCAATGCACATTCTAGGCCCCATACAATATCATATTATCTGCACACTGGCATACTTTATAAACAAAGGGGTTTTAGTATACATTACTGTGATCACATGAAAAGCCTTCCAACCACGTCAAGGTAACCCCAGTCTGGAAGGTCCTAACGTCTAACCTTTTCAATTTCTTTTACTTCAATTACGATTAGCAAACTTTTGCATTTCTTATTCTTACACACTGGATCCATATAACAGGCTCTCTCCCTTCTCCCTCAGCCCTTTGGCTGAGGGAAGAGGCCATCCAGTGCTTTATATTAAAGGCATAGGACCTCCAATAAAAGGGGCATGTTGGGGGTGCTATTACCACTTAGTAAACTTTAAATACAACCCAGCTCACAAACAGGGTTCTTATCATTAAAAATTGTGCTAATTTTGCCCCAACCAATCAGATGTTAGCTTTTAAATGTTACATAATATCTGATTGGTTGGGGCAAAATTAGCACAATTTTTAACGATAAGAACTTTTATTACATCTCCCTGAAAGTCTCCAATGTTAGTTTTATAATGCTTGTCCGATCACTGCATTGTGGCTGCAATTAAATGTATGTACCTAGGCTAGCTTGACACACATATTGACAGCCTGCTATAGGAACAGCATACATTTTTTAACCAAAGCTTTAAAATAAAAAAAGCTTTACTATGCATATGCTCTTTCCCTTTTGGACATTCTTGTTGTTGTTGGTTGCAGCCACGTGTTGCTGGAGGAATCATCATGATAGGTAATGGGGAATCACCATAAGAGCAAGACAAGAGACAGGCAAATTGTATAGTAAAATAAAGAAAAAGACTGGATGTTACATGGTGATGTGACATTGTTTCATTTTGCTGCAGCTCCACAGCTATCTATACATGGGCAGACTTTCTTACAATTGGATTTACAATCGAGGGCAACGAGCGGACATCCAATTGGGAAGAACAGCTCGAAGTTCCCCACCTTGAAGCCTCAATCTTTCTGCAGATTTCAGTTTGAAACCTTCGGAGAGATTGGGACAGAAGATGGGGTCAGCGTAAAATTTTCTGCCTGGCCCGATCTTTGTTTTTCCTGATAAACAGCTCAACATTGTTGAGCTGTGGATTGCAAAAATGAAAAACAGGCTTCAACATTTTGAGCGATTAGATTGAGATTTCAAAATCGTTCCAAACGTTGAGTCAATGTATAAGGCGCTTTACCCTTAAAAGCTTTTGGGAAATGCTGTTGATCTGTTCATTTTCAGCTCTGTTGACAAAAGGGTGTGAAAAATTAAACGTTTGCATAACTCTATAGAAAAGAAGGAAAGCAGCAGGCAAGCAGTATGGCTAGAAGAGCACTTTACTATATTTAATATAATTTTTTTTAAATGCTTGACTTAAATGAATTACTTCATAAGCATTCATGTATGTATTTACATACAGAATGTGCAAATGTGTGCAAAACATCAATGACACATTTAAGCATAGACACTGAAACATTAGACAGTGTTATATTTTAGATCAAGGTCATTCCACATACAGAAAGAATATGCATGTTGAATGTATATTATTTAGTGTTTGCTTAGATGTTTTCATATTGTGATTATATGGTAACAAGCTTTGGAAATCATACTTTATAACTCACTCTTGATTACATATTCATCACTTTTTTTTGTAAAATCGCATTTTACATTTTTCACATAATGTTTATGAACAACAATCAAATCATTGATAAGATTTTTATTTTTTTGAGTGACAGAGCCTTTGTAAACATAAATGTAGACTGTGTGGTATACTGATGCTGTGAAATAGAAATTCTTGGCTTGATGGGTCAGTAAACAGGAATTTATGTGGATTTTAAACATTAAAATGCTTGACTGACCTAGCTTTCTTTGCAGAAGTAAACTAAAAATAGCAGACAAAGACTTTAACCTAATTTATGAAAGAATGCATAGCAAACATAATTCCCTGCACTTATTTGAACATTGTCTTAAAGTGACCATCGTTAACTATTTAAAATGTCATTAGGTGAGCAAGTGTGTGAATGTAAAATGTATTATACCAACCTATTCTTCATTTCTTTTCATGTGACCTTATTTAGGTTGCTAAGACCAATCAAAAAGGAAAATTACATAGATTATAATGTTGTCTATTATTATTGACTTCACCTGTGCCTTATACTTTACTAAGCTTGTTTACTATGCTTAAAAACTATTTGGGGCTGTAGTGAATTTCATAGGGATCACCCATTACAGATTGATCAACACAATGTCTGTGGTTAAATAAATATTGTGATTTATATTTGTTTTACTTAATTTATTTTGTTATATTTAATGCCTTCCATTGTGCTTTTTTACTGTGACTGATTTATTTATAGTTTTTTTTAGGTTTATGTTATATAAAGGTTTGCTGTTACTACCTATATATATGGCACTACAGGGTGATATATATTTCAATCAATCTATTACAACTTATATAATAAGGACATACGCAATCAACCATTAAAGTCATAATAAACTGCATTTTACTGATTACTATATATTTTCACAAATTCTTATCTTTATTTCAGTTTTTCTCTTTCTTTCTCCCTTTCCTTTTTATTTTGCCTTTTCTGTTTACTTGTTATTTATTAACACTAAACCTGTGTTTTTAAATATATTGCATCTGTTTTTATTATTCACAGGGACGTGAGAATGATTATTCCCACCTCCCTGTGAATAATAGAATGGCCAGAGACACTGGAATTTACCTTACCAGCGCTCCACTTGCATCTGCTTCTGAGCTGACAGCCGCACTGTCCCGATCGCCAAAGATAGGCGCTTGGTCAGGAAAGTACGGATGTCAGCTCAGAAGCAGCTACGAGTGGAGTGCCAGTAAGTTCCAGTGTCCCCCGGGCGTTCTATTATTCACAGGGAGGTGAGAACACTTATTCACCACCTCCCTGTGAATATAAAATGGATGGAATTAATATACTTTTTTCTTTAAAACACAGGTTTTAGTGGTGTTCGTGTTCCTTTAAAAAAAATTTGTCTATGAGTTGAGATGTTTTACTCTCCAACAAAGTCATCAAGAACAGCTGTTAATATAGAATTTAACATAGACAGAGTCTGTCAAAATTAATCAAGCAATTATCCTCTCTTTGAGTAATAAAGTTCACTAAAAATAATGTTTATGCAGTAGTATGGTTCAGAGCATTATTTTTTTAATTTTATTTAGATTATTATTAATAATAAATCTTAAACCAACTTACCTAAAAATCTATTTATCTATTTGAATATATTTTGTAGAAATTATGATACATAAAAATGGATCAAAGCCAATATTATAATTTAGAAATCAACATTTATCTATGCTGTTAGGATTAATGATACATGTCATAACTTTTATATTCTTTTATAGTATCCATTAGCGTTAGCCAACCAAAACATGGACTTGCCAATAGTATGAAAATACCTTAAATTATTCTGTTTTTGTTTGCTGTTGTGGTACACGCTCTCATCATTTTCCCCCCAAAGACAAAGTATCTACAGTATATCTATTTAATATTTTTGCAATTCATGGATACATGTTATATATCCTGCAGTTTATGTACACAATTAATATGGTATACAAACTACCTTCCGCAAGCCAAAACTGTGGTTAAAGGGTATGTCCACCCTAAAAACAAAATTTTGTTATATGCTTGCCCCTGTCCCCCCAGCCCCAACCGCTATATTTATATTTTTAAAAAGCTCCCCAAATTTTACTTACCTCCCCTCTTTCCTCCGCCGCACTGCCGGCCCTCTGCTTGCAAGAAAATGCAAGCAGAGGGGCGGGACCGGCAGTCGCGTCTGTGATTGGCTGAGCGGCAGCCAATCACGGACGTGGCTGCCGGGTGTTCATTTTGGCGGGGGAAAGAGGGAAGGTAAGTAATGTTTGGGGAGCTTTCTAACCATATAAATATAGCGGTTGGGGCTGGGGGGACAGGGGCAAGCATATAGCCAAAGGGATTTACGCTAGGGGGAGGGAATCGTTAGAGGGAGGGAGAGGGAGGGGGAGAAGGGCTGCAGTATGCATGCCGAACTTCTACCGGAGGCCAGGTAGGAGGCAGAGTCCTATATGGACTCTGCTATCCTCCTGGTGGGCAGTTTTTGGGACTTTGGGGGGGGACTACAGGAGAACCTTATGGAGCTGGGATGTGAGGTAAGGATTAAACTACACTACATGATGGGGCCAGTAGTTGGGGGATTATAGTTTTGGGGGTGGACATGCCCTTTAAAATCCTTTAAAAAAAATCCTTTCTAAAATCCTTTTAGAAATCATAAAAATCCCTACTTTCATGAGCTGTGAGATTTATTATATTTTAAACGTATATGCTAAACTAATACAACTATTCCTATATGCATAGTTCAATAATATACTCACTGTTAATTATGTCATCAGGGGCTTCCTCAGCACAGCACATGCATTTAACATATACTGATTAGGCTAGGTTTTCTAGTATTTTATGAGTGGACTAAAAATAAGGGATGTATCTAATGGCAACAAACATGATCTCTGAGACTGTACATAGCTTTGCATAACCCACATATTCATAATTCATCTCCTTCAGTGAGATATTACATGCTCATTCACCAGTAAAGTCCCAATACCCTTTCATCGGAATAAAAGTACATTTTGTAGATTTCCCAGTTGAACATATGTTTGTTATTTTGTAGTTTGGTGGAGAATGGAATATAGAGTTGTCTGTATAATTCTTTGGACCATACCTGTTCATTATTTAACAGTCATTGTATTACGGTATTTTATTTAAAATACTTTATATCTCAGTTGAACCATCCAGTTTGCTGTTGCATGACAGTAAAGAATGTTGTGGAAAAGTCTGACCCTACCCATATGCATACATAACTGTTTTCTTACCATACCTGAAAGTCACCCGCATATGCACTTTCAAATACAGGCCAAATATAAATGTTTGAAACCGTCAAATTCCATTCAAAAGAATATCATTTTGAAAACTGCCCATTAGAATGCAAGGTTTATATTTCCATTTAGGTATGTTTCATCTAAATAAAGTCGTTTTATAGATGTTTCAAAGAGTGTAAACACCATAGTGTTGGAGTTCTTCAAGCTGTGTATGTGCTGTTCAGTGTGGTTTAATTATAAATGTTTCTTACTGTCTCTACTTGATTAAAATTCTTCAATGTAAAGGAAAAACTGGAGAGCTTTTACCCACTGTAGTTTTCCAATCATGCATTGCATCTCCCTCATGGAGGGCTAAGTCTTATTGATTTTAGCCATTTAGCCAAATTTGCTGTTGCTTTCCTGTAAAATAAATGCTTTATTTGGCAAAAGATGCACAGTACCAAGATCTAGACTAAACAGTCACTTAAAAACTTTAACTTAACTGATTCTTATGTTATTGGGACCTATCCCGCATACAAAACAACTTGCCATAAAATGAAAAATGTTTTTGGATGGTTTCTTTTTTAAAAAACGGAGTCTTTGCTCCAGATGTAAATGTACAACAGTAAATGGTTACTGTATGATCTTGATGCCTATTTTAGATTGCAAACACCCCCATTTATTTATTAACTTAAATAAATGTATTAATATTAGTCTGTCATTATAGCCATGATCAGAAAAATGGTCAGTCTTAGAAAAATGTAGATATACAGTAGTGGGTACCTTAGTGTATAAATGGTCCAATTTCCCTTTAAAACAGGCAGTTTAGTATCTATTCCATGCACAGAATAATGGGGAATAGCATGACATGACCAATATGCTGATTTGTATTCATAAAGTATCTAGCAGACATTTAAGCACAAAACATAAATCAACATAATGACACTATGCTCCTTATGCAACATAAAAATTGAAGTGGCATATCATAGTGACCTTATATATATGAGCGTAGTGAACTTGTGCTTCATTGCATAGGCTCATTTTTAATTAAAAAGCAAAACATGCCACAATATATGAACTTTTATTCAGCTCACTAACCACCACAAAATACAGCGAAGATTATACTGTACATGCCCCAGACATTAATCAACTTGTTGCTGAGAATTAAGAAATGTGTTTGATTTTTTAGTAGTTTATAAATGCTTTATTTGCTCCAGGCATGTTTTGCATCCACAAAGAAGTGATATTTTAAATCAACCTTCTAATTTGTTTTAGGAAAGTATGTGGAAATATTTCACAACTTTCTATTCTAAAATAATCAATTGTTTAATATAGCTAATGATTTTACATATTAAAAACCAACAGGGGGATTCAATAAAAGTTCTTATTGTTATGGTGCTAATTTTGCCCCAATCAATCACATTTAATATTCAGTATTTAACATTTGAAAGCCAACATCTGATTGGTTAGGGCAAAATTTGCACCATTTTTAATGATAATAACTTTTATTAAATAATATGTTTTCCTTAAGAAATATTATTGATAACATCTGTTGAGAACTTATATATTCAGCCAGGTCATAAAACCTCATAATTTATAGGTTTCCAGTGGTATTTAGTATCTAATATTTATGTGGCCATATTAAGCAAATGTGTAACAAGGGTCAAGTCATCAAACACTTGCATTTAATGATTCTGGTGATTTTGTGATTTAATTTAAGTGTAAAACAAAAATCTCAATCAAAAACAGTAGCTATAGTTCATGTACTCCTGGCCTACTGTGGTAGCATGGAGCAGGTGGATTCACTGACATTCTTTGTATTACAAAATTGCCTAAACATCACTTTTTTTTCTGGTAAAAAAAAACAAAAACAAAAAACTGGTAGCACTTAAATCCAGAATCCAGCTGTTGGGCCTCTGATGAAGTCACTTATGTCATAAAACACGTCAGGCACCACCTTTGTCTACCCTGTCCCGCCTTCACGGTGTTTGGCGTCCAAATTGTGTTTTACTGATGTTGAAATAAAGTACTGATTTTACTGGATTCCTACACGCAGCCTACTTCATTTTGTGTTCTTTCCTCCAGCTATTGGAATGCAAGTTTTACACAACAGCTTAAAGTTGTAAACTAGCTGTAAACAAGTGATATTTTAAATCAATCTTCTAATTTGTTTTAGGAAAGTATGTGGAAATAATTCACAACTTTCTTTTCTAAAATAATCAGTTGTTTAATACAGCTAATGATTTTACATATTAAAGATCAACAGGAAGATTCAATAAAAGTTCTTATCGTTAAATATGGTGCTAATTTTGCCCCAATCAATCAGATGTTAGCTTTCAAATGTTAAATAAGATCTGATTGGTTGGGGCTAAATTAGCACCATTTTAAACGATAAGAACTTTTATTGAATAACCCTGATAGTATTTAACATTCGATAGGCCAACATCTGATTGGTTGGGGCAAAATTTGCACCATTTTTAAGATAAGAACTTATATTAAATAATCTTGCATATGTTTTCATTAAGAAACATTATTGATAACATCTATTGAGAACTTATATATCCAGCAAGGTCAGAAAACCTCATAATTTATAGTTTTTTCCCCAGTGGTATTTAGTATCTAATATTTATGTGGCCATATTAAACAAATGGGTATCAAGGGTCAAGTCAAACACTTGCATTTAATGATTCTGATGATTTTGTGATTTAATTTAAGAGTAAAACAAAAATCTCAATCAAAAACAGCAGCTATAGTTCATGTACTGCTGGCCTACTGTGGTAGCATGGAGCAGGTGGATTCACTGACCTTTTTTTGTATTACAAATTTACCTAAACATCACTTTTTTTTCTGGTACCATGCAGCCTACTCCGTTTTGAGTTCTTTCCTCCAGCTATTGGAATGTAATTTTTACACAACAGCTTAAAGTTGTAAACAAGCTGCCCTAGAGAGTGGTTGATTGAAAAAGCTTGCATTTTCACTTGGTTGCCGGAGAATTTTTGTTCACAATGTCCAGGTCCAGTATATTATTGCATAAAGATTTGCAGGACTCCTTGTTGTTCATAGCTGAGCACAAAATAAACTGACCAGGTGAAGAAGTTGCTTAATCAATACTTTAGGCTAAAACATATTATTTTTAACTTAAAGGGCAACTATACTGAAAAAATAACTTTTGCTCATCTAAATCTACAAATAAATATGTATAAGTAGCACTTACTCTGAAGTGGGTGTATTTCTGCATGCCTTTAATTCTTTACCTGTGTTGCTCAGGCTCAGTATCCCCCCACCCTCTTTTAACCACCCCCCCTTCCATCTAAACCAGCCTTTTTTAATTAGGGAAGCATGCTCAGTAAGCACTGGAAGAGTGAATATCCCACAGCAAAAGAGTTTATAATAATATGACACTTAAATGACAGCTGAAATGTTAGAGGGGTCAGATTGGCTATCTAAAGCAATAGGGAACAAAGGCAAAAAATGAAGAGTGGTTACTCATGTCAGCTAGATAACCAATCAAAGGGTGTTATCAAAAGAGGTTGTATTGAAGAAGAGAAGGTGCAGGGCACTCACGGTTGTATTTATTTTTAAGGTATGTGCCAAGTTAAATATAGAAATTCATGTTTTCAATATATGGGAAACTGCTAAACTCAATTTGTTAATAGACTCATTTTTCCAGGATCATGCTTCTAGCTGCAGTCTATCCATAGTTTTCTTGCTACAGCTTTGATTTGTGGCATCACCAGTACCACTACTCTGCCTCACGTTTCAGTCTTAAGGATGCCCATTGCTGGTACAGGGCATCATTAGCTGCGTCATAAAATGCCTGATTCAATGATATTTGGGGAAAACTGTTTCAGGGCGTGTTTATAACGCTGCACTATTTAGCAGCAGTTGATAAATTACTGCAGTAACTAATTTACACCTATCCACATCTCTGAGGTGCACTCATTATTAACCACAGGTTCTCATTCATCCTGGTCATTGTATATCAGTGGTATTCAGGTAGATCAACAAGACTTGGTTTTAAGTTCTTAAAAATGTTTCACTAGTCCTCTGATTGGCTTTCTCAATTAGGTAAAATGCTGTTTTGCCACCTTACCCTACAATGCAATCAACACCTTGCATTCCCTGACACCTTGCTGTTGTATGCTGATTGGGACTAGAGATGGACTAGAACTCAAACCCGAGTTCGAGCCAAACTTATTGAGTTCGAATGGACTCGGACTTCTCGAACTATCCCAGACCCGGATTTCTTGGACGTTCGAACTTTTGATAATTATCGAATTCAAAAATTGAACGATCTTTGAATCGTTTAGGGGATAATAATCGAATGTTCGAATCGTTTATGGGATAATCATCAAATGTTCGAAGTTCTTGATATTAAAGTGTGTTCCACCAACCATTTCCCAGAGCCATTTACATTAAGTTACCATTGATATTTTAATTGTATTTCATTCAAACTTTTCAAACTATTTGACTCCCATTGACCTTAATGGGTCCGTTTTCGGACTTTCAAACTTTCCATATATTTCAAAAGTTCGAAAACGGACTGAACTTTCGAAAGTTCGGACATGTCTAAATGGGACACATTCCAGTCATTCTGAATTGAGAAAGCCAGTAGGATGACTGGCAAAACGTCAAGAACTAAACTTCAAGTCCACTTAATCTAACTGAATACCACAGATTTTAACCACAGTATTCACTGATGTTGGTATTCAATTCAATGTAAATTATGTGATGATATATAATGTGTACCAAAGGTCCCTCACCTCTTAGCCAATTGTAACAAGGAGATTCAATAAAAGTTTTCTTATCGTTTAAAATGCTGCTAATTTTGCCCCAACCAATCAGATCTTATTTAAGATTTTAAAGCTAACATCTGATTGGTTGGGGCAAAATTAGCACCATTTTAAATGATAAGAACTTTTATTTAATAACCCTGTAAGTTTGCTATTTAAATTCATCTTCTTCCTGTCTGCCCTATATGAAAATTGTATCACAGTTGTAAAAGAAGAGATACAGATAAAAACAAATTAAACCATGGTTTCAGATTGATCTAGTATCATTAGATATCATTATTTCACGGTATGGGATTTGGCATTTACAGCAGTGATTAGTTTTCCCTGTTACACACATTGAGTTTTGAAGTTAACTGCACAGTTTTAAGTTCAAGGTGATATTATTGCTAACAATAATAACAATAATTTTAAATGTATTTAGATAAATATTTTCCACTTGCAATTTATTATATACACTATCACGTTTTGTCTGTTTCACTGCTGCTGTAAAAGTCTTTTTAAAGATATAGTGTTCCCTGGAAACATGGTAAATTCCCAGAAGTCTTTGTACCTTATTTGCATATTGCTAAAAAGGGCGTTTCAAAGCCTGAATTCTTTCACTATCCTATTTAATATATTAGTGACGTCTGTCTATAGGCGCTTCACCTTGCAAAACCAGAGGCCTGCACTACCCTGATGATGGCTCAATAAAGCCAAAACCTGTCTGTAGTTGGCACTCTGGTTTTGCATTTAGCTTGTGAAATGCTATAAAAGTGTTTTTAAAGATATAGCTTTCCTAAGAGCTTCCATGGGAAGATGTTAAATTCCCAAAAGTATTTGTTCCTTATTTGCAAAAAGTATGACAAACTCAACTGTCTTCTTTTAACTAATTAAATAAGGCCACTAAGTGTGCCAAAAAAAAAAAATATTTAGCAGATGTTTGTAGTTCATAGGGCATGGGAATAATGCCTAAGGGGCTATCAGTCTACCACATGTATGTTACTTTATATCAACACCATTAATGCTGATTGATTATTTTGTAAATTAATGTGCCGAATTCAGTGCACTGTGTCAAAGCAGTAAAACTTTAGGGAGCTATTTCAAATTGTAGAAAATGCATATAATTTAAGGATTAGCGTGTTTTTCAGGGTAAACACCTTAGAAATTCATCTGTTTCAGCTGTTAGAATCAGAAGACATTATGTTTAAAATGTAGAATTGTTTTCCACTCTGGCAACACCAATGCAAATTTTTGCTCATTTCCATATTTGTGTCATGGCTGCTGATGCTGAAAACAGAAGACCATGAAAATGCACCACTTAGATAGCTGCGCGTCATTTGACTTCTATTAAAATGTATGTGATTTCTGTTGGAGCCCAGTATTATTGACTTGTTAATTCAAATAATTTTGCCCTGAAAATATTGTAGCCTACCTCAATGTATTTTGTGATCAAGTCTGTTATAAAGGGTATTCTAGTTTATAAATCATGTCAGACTAGCAATTTTATTCTAAATGTACAAGTAGCAACACATGCATTGTTGTTTATAACTCCTCTATTATCTATCATTCTGATTAACTAGATCCTTTAAATTAGATGTCACCTTAAAGGGACTGTAAACTCCCATATTGCAAAAAAACAACTCTTTGCCATTCGTTTGTATTATTCACAGGGAGGTGAGAACGCTTATTCTCACCTCCCTGTGAATAATATTACGCTCGGGGGACCTGGAACTTACCTTACCGCCGCTCCACTCGCAGCCGCTCCTTCACTGACAGCCACTCTGTCCTGACCCCGCTCCCTATATTAGGCGCATGCGCGCCAATACAAAAGATAGGGCGTGCGATCGGGAGAGAACAGCTGTTCAGTGAAGGAGCGGCTGAGAGTGGAGCGGCGGTAAGGTAAGTTCCAGGTCCCCCGAGCGTAATAATACTAACGAATGGCAAAGAGTTTTTTTGGGGGATTTAGTGTTCCTTTAAGGGCATCATAAAGTTTTAATCACACACACAGTAATTCCATTAATTTATGACTAGTTCAAAGATTATAGGTCATCCTTTCTTGTACATTGTCAGACAATTAACTCATTTGTATATTTAAAGAGTGTGACTGCCCTTGTGTAAGCAGTTTGAAATGTATCATGTTGTTATAATGACTGCACACACCAGTGCCACCTGCAGCCTTCCAGATGTATAAAAACTACATCTCCCAGCATTCCTCTACAAGCACTTTAAACCAGAGAGCAACCAGGAAATGCTGGAAGTTGTCGTTTTCAAATATCTGGATGGCTACAGGTTGCCCATCCCTGGTGTACATTTTAAACTTACCTGAAGGCAATCTAGAATACTAAGCCTGACGGTGAACACTTTTTAGGCATTCACATGGGACTATTATGAACTATTTTACTTTAACATTTCTTTTAAATCACTAGACATGAATGCAGGCTGTTAAGCATGAAAAATATTGAAAGAAATTAACAGTATGCAGCCATTTGGAAATAGAGAGAAAACAAAATAATTTACTACTCATGCTTTGTAATCATTTACTTTTACTGATTATTAGACATTCATGTAAGGAATATTAAAAATACGGCATATAAAGCAGTCTGAAGTGAAGAAATATATTTCACTCTAGCATAGTATACAGCTTGTTTCGGCCATAAAACTGATTATCCTGCCACAGTCATTCTGTGTACTTGAAAAACATGAAATGCTTGCCTTATGTTTCATTCTGAGGTGTTATAATCAGTGTGATTAAATACTTTTCAATCAGGACTCAAACACTTTTATTCTTTAGTACTTGCTAAAGTGAACTTGAAAGATGAACACTCAATTCCAAGTGGACAATAGGCTCTTGTTAACACAAAGGTGACCTTAGCCTGTGTAAGAAGTCCTTCATTTACCAACTTCAGATACAAGGTGACACAGTAACCCTTTATACTCGGGAACATATTTTATCTTATTTCAGGGTTGCTGAGGATATTAATAGTAAACAAAACCTGATACATTCACTTTCCACAACCAAAGAACAGTAACAGTGATAAAGACAGGAGGATGCAGGCATCAGAAATTGTTTTGTGCACAGTTTACATCATCCAGAATCCTGGTCCTTTATCAGTTCTGTTTTTCTGCTTTAAGAAGACAGTACCATATAATAGTACTATATTGTCCCTTAGGGGTCTTCCAACTATTAATACAGAGTGGTATTCCATAAATAAGAATGTTCTTAGAGGAAGACAATAACAGCCATTCATTGTGACATTAATGGCTTGTTTTATGTCCTGGCCATCACTATATAATACAATCATATTTCATTGTATCATTTTACAATCTCTTACAACTCCCCATGAGTTTTACATAAACCACAGTTTGAAATCTTACTTTTTCCAGTGTCAGCAGAAAAATGGATAACTAACCCCATATATTATTCATAGTTATACAAAAAAACTAGCACATTGCATGGACTATTTAGATCAAAGAAACCCAACTTACATTGCCCCGGGTTTAAATGACATCCCTGGATATACCTTTGGATTAAGCTTGTACATAACACTATGCTTCTCTACAGACAGATGAATGCTGCATATTCTTACAGTAATCCATCTGTATCATTTCTGTGTTCTGCTGCCAACCTTTTCCACTCTGCCTGCAAACCAGTATACTGTACTAACAACGCAGAAGGCTCAGAAATAAAGAAGCTGAATACATAAATGACTAGAATACTTTCAGAAGATGAGTATAGGGAGAAATAAAAGCTTTTTATTGACACAGATAGAAAGCTGATCTGCTGCAGTGCAGAATGGCAGTTTACTTAGATATAACTTTCCACCTAGAAATGTGGGGGGGGGGCATTAGGCACAGAAAACATTTAATCCGATAAAGCATTGTTTACCTTGGTTGAGATGATCTCTGTCCTACAGCAGTGGATTCAAGAAGCAAAAATCTCAGAGTCTGGAGGATCCAACAACAACAATCTACAGAAGCTGCTTTTTTATGCTTTTATTTTTATCCTGTCTCTTTATCCTGACTGGAGCCAAATGAGGGTGAAAAAGGAGACTGAAATCCAAAGAGGTTTTCCGGTATCGACTATGATAGTGCTGCTTGTGAGCTGTTCGTATCAGTGTAAAACGATCTACCAACCCCGTCCTGGTCCGAGAGATCCTTCTGACTAAGGTTCCTTGTCAGGTCCCTTGAGTCTTGGGATGATCATTGACCTGATTAGTGCTGAACACTCCCTACATACAGGGAAAGCACACAGAGGATTGGTCTGTGACAAGAGAATTGGGGGGAAAATGCACAGGAGCCACTTGGGAACGCTGTCTTTTCCAGACTAATGGATGTGTTGCTGCTGAAGCTGTGCAATTTGTGAGGAGGTTATGTACAGTGTTAACCATCTGAGGACTTGAAACGAATATGCAGTTGCCTCGGAGCTCCTTCTGCTAGAAGCAGCAATGCACCGTGTGTTTGTGGAAGTGCACCATCCTCACACACAACGTACGATACATTAATTAAAGACTGATGTATCTGTTTCATAACAAGAGGCTTAAATTTGCAATTTTCTGTAAGCTAGCAGATAAAGTAGATTAACACACTTTCCCTGACCCCAGAGACTGAATCTCTATTCCAGCAATTGCTGTGTAAAATGAATTTGGTGGTCCTACAGAGCCTCAGGCTGGGGATTGTTAAGAAAAGCAGCATGCACATACAAAATAGAGCTATTTAGCACTGAAACTCTTTTTTTTTTCTTTCTTGTTCCTCTAAAAAGACCCTTGAAGGATGACATTCAGTAAAGTGCAAAGAAGCTGGAATGCAGCTGAATGGAAAAGTAACCCTTTTGTAGCCAAACCTGATTTGTCTATGGGAAAATATATGCTTAAGAAACCAGCTAAAACAGATGCAATCAATAGATAATTTTCTTCAAGCAGGAACAATATTTATGACTTAACCTTGCACACTGCTTGTAAGATTGAATAGAAGGAACTGCAAAAGGAATGTTAGATGACATAAAAAAAAAAACACACATACATATACACACACACACACAGAAAATCTATTTCAGCCACATAAAAACAGGATATGTAGAAATATAGAATATCATGTATTTTATCCTATGTAAACTTTATGGTTCATTTTAGATGTTTGGAAGTAAAACTTTAAAATTATATTTTCACCTCTAAACTCTATCTGCTCACGAGCAAGAAATAGCCACAAATAGCTTTGTGGGATAAACATCCTGCAGCTTTTATTTAAATATAAATAGTACAAAGTTCAAGAATTTTCACAAAATGTAAAAGAGCATGCTATTTTTTACTCCCGAATGCAAGCACTATCAGGGTTATTCAATAAAAGTTTTTATCGTTTAAAATGGTGGTAATTTTTCCCCAACCAATCAGATGTTTGCTTTCAAATGTTAAATAAGATCTGATTGGTTGGGAAAGAATTAGCACCATTTTAAACAATATGAACTTTTATTGAATCTTCCTGTATATGCGCTGTATAAATAGAAAGAAATATGAAAGGTCAGTGTCTGAGGTAGAAATAAGAAAACAAAACAAGATAGGCAGTTCTGGTCACAGTTGAAAACTGTGAACTTACAGCACACCGTCTCTAATTTTCCATTTACTGTGTTCCATCAGGTAAAGATTTCCAATAAAGAAGAAAATATCAGTATAGAGATGCACGTTCCATCAAAAATTGCATTTCGAGAACTGTTTAGATATAAATAAGTTATGGCTATTTTCTTGTTGTCTTGACAATTGCATTAAAAATATGCATTGATACGTGAATGGATGCCAGTGTTTCTAAATACAAATATATAGATATACGGATTTCCCATAAATATCTTGTGAATTTTCTCATTATAAAAGATGCTAAACCGCGTCAAGGGTTATAATCGGTATTTAGCTATGTCATCATTTGATGCACGGAAAATTGCATCCTTTACTTTAAACTATTATGCTACTAGTAGCACAGCGAAGCTCCAAGATCTGTGTAAAATACCTCAAACCTGTGGCCCTTAATATGTTAGGGAATTCCTTTGTATCTTTACTATAAAAAATTTCGTGCATAAGACTATCCAGTGCAAGACTGTTTTGTTTTGTTTTTTACATTTGCTTTTGCTACACTGTAGTATCTACTGTCCTATATTAAGCAATGATACTAAGCTCAGCTATCAAGCATAATACATCCCAAGTAGTTATGTCTCCATAACAACTAATGCCACAGCCAGTTATTCATTGCAAGTGCGTGTACTTCCCCTCCTAATTCGAGCAATGTGAGCATGTGTATTAAAATGATGTAGGGTAAGACACACATTTCACTTTCTTTTTATGTGATCTGGCCTTTCTTATTTTGCTTCCCTAGATATTGTATGATCAGATGGCAAATAAATTCTACTTGGACAGCTACTACATCAATGTCAGTTACTTTCTTTTCATTTTCACCAGTGTTTATGCCTTCTCTAACTACATTGTTGTAAAGCAGAGATGTTGACACCAGGAAACAGAACAAAGAATATATATACAGTAATAATTACCGAGCGTTAGTTAATGCCTTACCTGTAAATGTATCAGTCTTAAGAAATTAAAACACCCACACACACATACAGTATAATAAATAGATAATATTATTGCAGGTATCTCAATGGTATAGGATGCTGAGAAAAATAGCTTGGTTCACTGTCTTATCCTTGTGACCTTGCACCTTGCTTCAAGGGCAGGGACTATTAGTTATCCTTTTCAGATGTATTGAAATCACTGTTACAGTAAATAATGCTGCATGATTACTGTTATCTGTAAACTATGCGCACACAAAAAAATAATCTCATTTAGAGCAATCATTAAATGACCATTTTAAATGGGATTTATCTAATGATCCCCCTACTGACAGACTGATTGGCAGTAGCCAAGCAACTGTACTGTACTATTGGGATATATGGGAAAATAATGTCCATCACTCCCTGACATTGTTCTGAAATCTAGCAATTTGGATCTCTGAGTCTGTAGTCCGTAATTTTCTCCCCATTAAAAAGTCCTTGTGTTTTAAATTTACTTTTATTTACAGTAGCTTTTGATGTCATGTTATATTCATTATCATATTCAACCTTGATTCTTTCAGTGCTGGGGCAGTGCTCTGTTATCTAGTATAGAAATTATATATAGCACACTGAGGCTGAAAACACAGCTCAGGCAGCATATACTGCAAACAGGTAAACCTCAACATATTTTGGGTTAAGAAACACTTTATCAAGTGTGACTGCTATAGATAGCACCTCTATAAAGCTGGGTATACATGTAGAGATCCTTCATCCCAACTAACCTTTAGGCACTTCCGACCAGTCAGTCAGGATGAAGGACTGTTAATCACGGCAAAAGTAGCAAGGAACACATGATATGCTAAGGTTTTTGGAAGTATTTGATCACCCATTTGTCTGATTCGGAAGAACAAACGGTTGGTTGTGGCTAAACCCCCCCCCAATGGACCAATACATTGAACTATTGGTCAAGCAGCCCAAATAATCGCATGGTGTGTAAACAGATTTAAACAGGTTTAGCAGGAAATGGTGTCAAACACACCCCACCCAATAACAATGAACTATAATCCGAAAGTATCAAAAGTCCATTATATCAAAAAAGTTCTTACAGTGTTTATCTGTTGTATTCAACTAGATCAACTGGACTTGAAGTTTAGTTCTTAAAGACGTTTCGCTAGGCATCTGACTGGCTTTCTCAATTCAGAATGACTTGTACAAGAATCTGTGGCAATTATGTACCCTGGAAAATCCCAATTAGCATATCACAGCCAAGTGTTAAAGGCATGATTGGATAGTGGCTAAGAGGTGTTATAAGAACGCCCAGAGTAAGGCGTCAAAACAGCATTGTACATGGCAGACAATTGGTGTCGACCCCCCCCCCACACCTCTATTTAGGCTTGGTTTCTTTATTTTCACATAAATGGCCTTCTTAACACCTCTCTTGAACCAGTTACATTCCTTTGCCAATATGTTAACATTACAATCTTCAAAGGTATGTCCTTTATCCTTAAGATGCAGGTACACGGCTGAGTCCTGACCCAAGGAATTGGCTCTTCTGTGCTGGGCCATACATTGATGCAGTTGCTGTTTGGTCTCCCCCACATACAAATCAGAGCATTCTTCACTGCACTGCACTGCGTATATGATGTCGCTTTTGTAGTGTTAGGGTATTGGCTCTTTTGGATGTACCAATTGCTGCCTCAGAGTGTTGTTCGGTTTAAAGAAGACAGGGATACAGTGTTTTTTGAAAATTCTTCTTAATTTCTCGGAGACCCCTGCTACATATGGGATGACCATGTTCTTTCTCCTGTCTTGCTTTTCCCCTTCACTATTGGTATTCATGTTCTTTTCTTTCCTTCTACTTCTTTTGACAAAGGCCCAGTCTGGATATCCACTGAGATGTTTCATTTATTTTGCCTTTGCCTCTGTGCTAGTGGGGATGTTCTCAGCTCTGTGTTGCAGGGTTCTGATGACACCCAGCTTGTGATCTAAAGGGTGGTGGGAGTCAAACATCAAATACTGATCTGTGTGTGTTGGTTTGTAAACCTCTACTTCTAGTTTACCATTCTCCTTATCTTCTACCAAGCAGTCCAAGAAAGCCAGTTTGTTGTTTTTTTCCTCTTCCCTTGTAAATTTGATGTTTTGGTCTACCGCATTAATGTGTTCTGAGAGAGCTTGTACTTCCTTCTGGTGTATTTTAATCCAGGTGTCATCCACATATCTGAACCAGTGGCTGGGTGCTATGCCCTTAAAGGTATTAAGCGCCTGTCTTTCTACCTCCTCCATGTAAAGGTTGGCCACAATGGGTGAAACTGGAGATCCCAAAGCACATCCGTGTTTTTGCTTATAGAACTTTTCTAGTTCTCTTATTGATCATTTACATATGACACTCACTATTATTATAGTTATAGGGGACTGACATTGCTACAAAGATAAAACCCATTATAACAGAACTGAAATCAATTAGTTGCAATAATCTGTTGCATGCAGCAAGCTCCATAACAAAAATTTGGTGAAAGCAACACTAAATGATGATTCCATAGAACTAAGAGACTATCATGAGATGACATGAAATACCACGTGGTCAGGTCAGACATAATAGTTGGTATTGCAAAACTTAACACCATTACAATAGAGGCTTTAACAGGTACTTCTTAACTGATTGTGATCCCGTGATGCAGTAAATCTTGCAAAGGGCTTTACTGCATTCTACTTTACCTCAGTGTGCTATGTATAATTAACAGAACATACCCATTTTCAAGCTAGAACGTATATTGGCAACATCATTGGTTTTGGGGCTGTGGGTAAATCC